>CM067885.1:6948025-7548025 GCA_034621355.1 Mycalesis mineus
TTTATTAACTTATAAACAAGAGTACTTTTATTTATAGCACTTCCCGCACTACAATCTAACAAAAGACTACAATCACAGGGGAACATTTATTACACTTTCAGTATGACTTTATTCAATGATCGAATGGAGTTCTAGGGAAATGAGTGTCTCATGTTTCCGACGTTCTTTTAGAACTGCAAACATTTATAGGGAGTGCCGATAGATGCATAGAAAAAAGCAAACAAGTTTCAATTGAACTGCACACGTCATCGCAGGGAATATTCAAGGGATGCGCCTTAAAATTTCCAATAAAAATCTGAAAACCCAGTTTGTATTGAGTCGATATTTCATTTCATCTCATTCGCACCGCGTCTAGACTTGGAATAGTGGGATTGCTTATATACACTTCAATACATAATGTATGAGCGGAAAATATAGGTCCCAGCTTTCGTTTTGTACGAGCCACTAGTGAAATTAACAAGTTTTTATTGGCATTACTCCAATCGAATAAGATTGTTTAAATGGTAAAATTTTAGTTACACTAAAATATTAGGACAGATTTAGCAGAAATCGATACACGAAAGTATTTATGCAATCGATACATTTATAATGAGATCCAAGTGCATCTAAACCTGTATATTAACGAGGTTGTGGATATGTCGATACAAACTTCTCACATACCTAGATTACAATGCCGTAGTCGGGGAAAAGCATTGAAATAATATTGGGTTCGAATATTTTAGGTTTCGAAATTATGTCTGTTTAATATATTTATCTGTCCGCTAATAGATAATATTCCCTATCTCTTAATCAGCTCCTAAGCTGCATTCTCACCGTTGCAAAAAGTCAGTGACAAGTAGAAGCTGGAATGTCTCAAAATAACTTAAGAACCGATGTATAATAGTCCTGTAGTTGAGTTAGAAACTCTAACTGTGTTTGTGAATTTATCTGTCACATCCAGCAATAGATAACGTCCTCTATCTCTTAATAAGCTGCAAAGCTGCATTCACACTGTTGCTAAAAGTCAGTGACAAGCACAAGCCGGAACGGCGCGTTTTGACGCTGAAATCAATCAAGCACCGATGTGTAATAGTGCCTATTTGTTCTCGTCCAGAATTGCAACGGTTAATCCTTGGCACGCCGCGGACGGCATGTCCGCATAAAATAATCCACGATAGAAAATCCCTTACATGCACGCACACAAATGTCGCATTGGTTCTTGGCTTGGATTCCTCCTACTCATTAGATTAAATAATAAATGAGATGTGGATAGTGCGGTATAATTGTGAGTGCTCGCATCAATGGATTGTGCCAAAAATATAACTTCGAATTTGGCCTATTTCTCTTCTTACCTAGACCCCAGAAGTGTAGTCCCATTCGACGTGGAATGAAAAGTGGAAAAACAATTACTGAAAGTGGAAAAATATCTAAATAGTATTATTATTTATTAATTTTGATCTTACGCTGAATACGTCAAAACACTGTGTTAACAAAATATTTTTTATTTTTATGTTAAATAATGCCTGTATAGGTAATTAAATTATCTTTCAATCTTTCATCTTTCAAAATTGTAATGTATGTTGAAAGTACATTACAATTTTGGAGTGCTCTTAAGCTCAAAAGATAAAATTACAATACAACAGTTACATATTTTCAAATTTTAAAAAGAAAAATCGCTACAAAAAGAAACTTTAAGTTTAAATCAAAACAAATTTTTATGTGCTAGCATTTATTTAATTTTAATTTATTATGTTCTCGTATGAAAGTTAGGTAAATTAAATTTGTAATTATGTTCAATAAAATTCTATTCTATCTACTTTTCGTGACAACCAATATTTTTAAGTGAGTAGAATTCGAACTATAAAGGACCTACTACTAGCAACCGAGCAACGAGCAAGACAAGATCCAATAGATACACAATATGTAAGAACAAACTTATACTGCACATTAGAAGCAAGTACACGACTGCAGTATCGCTGTATATATTGCAAAATTGGTAGCACGCTAACGACCCACTTACGCCACTAGATTCGGTGGTAAATTCAACCAAATAGGCAATAAGAGTGAGTAGCGGACTGCAGCGACGCACTGTACACGGTCTTGTTACCGACTCAATCTGGCACTGTAAGGCTAGTTATACACTAACACTGTTATATATTATTATATTTCGTTGGCCTCAATAACTCCACCTTTTAGAAGTTGGACTTTAGTTCGAGAATCATCGCAGTAAGGTTGTGCCTAGTCCGAGCACAGGCAATTTGCTTGGAGGTGTAATGTTTAATATAATTATAATAGGAAACTTAAATATCTCTATTAAAGCGAATGTCTCTAACTGCACATTCCACGTGTGTAATAATTAAAAATTATACTCGTAGAAGGTATTGATTTTTATTAAAATTACTAAACAAGAATTAGGATAAAAAAAATAACAATAATTAGAAACAACAAAACAATTATAGTCATTTTTGTTTGTTTGTTTTTTCACGTCTATCGTTGCATATCGCAGGACATGACTGTAAGGAACACTTCTTACAAATTACTGATCTCTGTATCAACCCCAGGGCGTAGGTGTTTAAACTCATGCGCCTCTAACTACTCTGGCAACCATGTCTCTTGCTTGGCAGCAGAATCAGAATAATCACAGAGGTGATTGATTTATGATGATTTATTAGATGATTTATTTGCTTCCTAGATGAGCTTTATCACAAAACGCTCTACTTACTCTACGGCTAAAAGTGATTTCCTAAAATTAACACGCTTTTAAGTAAAACTTCGTATGCTCGAAAGAATTGACGACCTCCGTGGCGCAGTGGTATGCGCGGTGGATTCATAAGACGGAGGTCCTGAGTTCAATTCCCGGCGGGGCTGATTGAGATTTTTCTTAATTTGTCTTGGTCTGGCTGGTGGGAGGCTTTCGCCGCGGCTAGTTGCCACCCTACCGACAAAGACGTATCGCCAAGTGTAGAAACCGAAAGGGGTGTGGATTTTCGTCCCACTCCTAACAAGTTAGCCGGCTTCCATATTAGACTACATCATCACTTAACATCAGGTGTGATAGCAGTCAAGGGCCAACTTCTAGTCGATAAAAAAAAGCTCAGCTTATTATTATTATTAGTAGTGAGACGCGAAAAACCGGATGCATTTCGAACTGTTTGGATCATTTGTACTCACCCCGCCCTAACCTCCTCAGTTTAAACACCTACTCTAAGAGTTGGATGGTTGCTCCCAAGCCTACAGTATGTGTTTGAAATCAATCTAGAACTATCTTTACATCGGTAAGCACAGCACCAGCGGTAGTATTGTTAGCTGCGCGCCCTGATCGCTCCAACAAGCTTAGCACTCATGAAGATTGGTCTCCTACATACAAAGCGATCCACCGTTACTACACAAGCAAAATATGTGTTACACTTGTGTTGATCAAATCGTATATAATCAAAAATATTCCTATAATGTCTTCTAAAATTATATTAGGTTAGTTTGTCTAGATGTTGACAGTTTTTAACCGACGAAAAAAACGGAGAAGGTTCTCAATTCGACACGTATATTTTTTTTTATGTATGACCACGCATAACTTTTTACAGAGTTGTCCGATTTTGATAATTCTTTTTTTATTAGAAAGGGCATACTTCCAATATGGTTCCATAGTCATCATGTTGGGATCTGATGATGATATTTTGGAATAATTGAAGGAACCTTTCAAATTTTATAAGCACACTTCTTAGGTAATGTCCTTAAAGTAGAAACCTTGGCTGGCACCGACTTCATTTATATGCTTAAGTAAATTGAAGCAACTAAATGACACAGTTATTAACAAAATGACACTTTTTGCTACGTTTTGAGTTGGTTCTATATTTTATTAAAAAATTTTATATCTATTTAAGTTTAGATTTTTTAACCGACGAAAAAAAACGGAGGAGGTTCTCAATTCGACACGTATATATTTTTTTTTTTATATGTATGACCACGCATAACTTTTTACAGTGTTGTCCGATTTTGATAATTCTTTTTTTATTAGAAAGGGTATACAACCAAGGTGGTTCCATTGTCCGCTTGTTAGGATCTGCTGATGATATCCTGGGGAAATTGAAGGAACTCTTCAAATTTTGGAAGCACGCTTACAGCGATTTCGGTTTTTGACTCGGTATCGGTAGCTTTTTGGCTACTAGTGCCATATAATATACTATGACAGTATAGTACGAGTACGGTACGTGGCGTTAAATCACTAAAAAGTAAGAAATAAAATTTTTTTACAAAAAATAGAACCGACTCAAAACGCACTAAAAAGTAAAAAATAACTGTGTCATTTAGTTGCTTTAATTTACTTAAGCATATCTAGGAGTCGGTGCCAGCCAAGGTTTCTACTTTCAAGGACGTTACCTAGAACCCACAAACTGCTTTACTACGTAAAATAAATGTTCCTTAAACTTGGCTGGCACTGACTTCATAGATATGCTTAAGTAAATTAAAGCAACTAAATGACACAGTTATTTTTTACTTTTTAGTGCGTTTTGAGTCGGTTCTATTTTTTGTTAAAAAATTTTATACTTTTTCAATTACGAAAAGAAACTTATTTTATACTCAGTTGTAAAAGAAGCATGACAGTAGCTTCCTCAAACAAGCTTTATTATTACTAACATATATACACAAACCAGGAACGAGTTCATATATATAATATAACAAAATAAATAACAATAACTAACAATAAATAACAAACAATAATAAATAACATAACCTTAATTTGTTAATTTTTATTTTTTATCCAAATAAATTCAACGTTACTTTCGACCATCGTCCCTCAACCTACCGCCTAGTTATATCGCCGTGTACCTACCTACCAACTAAAACTAAATGTCATGTAGGTCATGCATAAATAATAGCCACAAATTTACCTCGCTGATAACAAGGACATTTACAAATTTAGCGCACTGATAACGCGAACATTTACAAATTTAGAAGCAGCTTGAAAGATTGCGTTAGCGTCCGTCCAGCGATACGACACGTAGTGGCGCGGCCTACCGTCGTATCATAATAACGGGATAGCTTCATACGATGGCCGATTAATGAAGCCGGCGTGCTCCACAGAACGTTGCCGTAATAGTTTTACGACTAACCCCTACCCCCCTCAATCCCCACGGCTCGCCCCGACTCGACTACTTGATTATGCATCGCACACTTCCTACCGATTATCGAACTAGTAATGAACGCTACCGCATACAAAATTTAGAAACTTTTTACCATACCTACCTACCTTCTCCGATTTCACTAATTTTTATCCCAGAAGTTTTAAACTGCGATTATCGTCCGTAATAGCATTACGTTCCGAGTATCTGAACTTCCTTATTTTAAACGTGCCTCTGCTAAAATTTTGTACTCATTTACGTAATTTTACATGAATATTTATACTATCCGTGATAATATACATCTTAATTTTTACACCAAACATTATATTTTAGACTAAATATCATCGACCATAAATCTTTAATTTATGTACATTTTTATTACTCATATTATCTTCTTGAAAACACACGCAATAATAATTTAACTAACAATCAAATATTTAATCAATAAAAGTTATCATAACACAACCGTATAACTCCTTCGTGATAATGTGGTAATCGATAACTAGGATCACCACAAAGCTATCACATAGCAGTCGGTATACAATTGTGCAATCACTTAGAATAAAGCGCGTATGTACCCGGCATAGGTATTAAATCGGCATGCATGATGCTTAAACCGAACATCGGAGTCTACTATTGCATAATATAGCCTACATCGAAGATTATCAGCAAAGTAATCCAACGTAAAAAGTTCTGCAAAAATGCAAAATCCTATGCACCAGATAGAATTAATGCAAATTCTATCCAGATAAAAGTCCTCGTAGACGGTGCTCAATAGCGATTTTATTAAATTTCATATGATATGCTACGAACACGTCGATCCAATTCAACTATAGCTCGTCGAGTCGTGAGTCCTCTCGAGCATGAATTAAGCACTTTAGCCGGTCGCGCATCTGTTAAGATATGGCGCGGAGCGGCGACGTCTGCGAGGGCGCGGGGGGACGTGCGAATCCCTCTCATTTACCACCACTCGCCTCTCTGTAGATGTTTGCCGAAGCGATTCCACCGAAGGATCCTTCCTTTATGGTGCTACTTAGAGTCTCATAGTGATTCGCGGTTTTATTTCGGACGGCTCATGTAATGGGGCGTACATTTTTCACGCTACGCGAATGGCGGACGGTAATCTTTGCATTTATATCGTGATCCTTTATTGATTTTAGATTTTTAGTGGAAAGCGAAACGAATGAAACGAGCGTGAATGGAGACGCGCTCTCTGTAAGCCGGTGTAAGCCCCGGCGATGATATAAACTTCCATTCAGCCGGGCACATATCAGAAACCCTAAAGTTACTACCACGCAGTACGTAATACATGTATGTACATACTTTCTATGTAGATATAGTTTGTTAATTTACGTATACATTACGCTGTATCAAAGTTCTATAAATGAATTAGAAATACTTTCACAATATATAAATCATATCATTAGCTCAACCCTCCAACAGGAAAGGGGTATCTTAAGTTTTAAAACTTCAGCCATAAAATTATGATAAAGGGTTTTGTTTTTACGAGTAAAATAATTTACCCAAAGTCACGTTTAAACACTTAACGCCTATGAAATCAGGAATAACACTGTTTTTGCAGAAAATTGCGTCGAGGAAATGTTGTTATAACGCGAAATGCTCAAATTAATTAAGAAAGTAATTTCAGTAAGCAATCAAAACGAAACTAATTTGTCTTGTTTTGCTGTTGTGTATAAATTCATCGTTTACAACGATATAACAGAGTTTAATATATTTTTCTCGCGAAGACCCTTCATACCCTTAAAGCCTAAAAGAAAAGAAACAAAAGGAATGGGACCTACCATTAAAATAAATAAAAGGAAATAAAGCACCGACCGCAAATTATTTCACTTACCTACTTCTTTTTATAAAAATGCGAACGACGCATTAAATTTTGGGGAGAAAGGAAACTCCCTTGTAAGCAATATCGAGCAGGCAAATTTTTCAGATATTGCCTTCAGGTAGCGCACATTTATTATGTACCCGAATATATTACTCTTGATTCATTGGCCTTAGATATTGATTTACTTTGCTTGCATAAACTGTAGTTGGGTGAAAGTCCACGGGTAAACTACCGGGCTTTGACTTGAAGAATTAAGGGCAAAGTTCGTGCGTGCGCACTTTGGGAGCTGAACTTTCCTAACTAAGGACACCTTGCACAACTACCATTGTTACTAGTTTATGACCGGTACAACTATCACATTTTAGACTAGTATATTATGTCTGCCTAAGTTTTGTCATTTTATTTAACTTTCTTTTATATTTTTTTAATATTGTTAAAACATTACATTAATTTCTAATTTACTTTATATCTAAAATGATGATAATTATTATTGACGATCAAAAAATGTTTAGTTATAAATGAGCAAACAAAACAACCGAAAAATTATCGTCCAAAAATTAAACTGCTGACTGTACGAGAAATTATACAGCCAAGTAAAGTAGGCAGGCTGTCACTTAATATCGTTGTTTACGACGGTAACTTCTAAACTGTTATCACTTTCAGGACACCGGCGGTACATCTTGGCCTTTGCCGATGTCCACTTGATTTACGGTTACGATAAGGTGTCGACCTAAAAAGTTTCGTACTGCCCCAAGACGAGGAATATTGTCTCGGAAGATTTAAAACCGAAAAACAACACAAAACATTATCTCGCCTCTTTTTTTTTTGTTTCCACGAAATATCTCTCGGTCTACCGACTCTTCGCTATCAGTTTGGGTCGGTACGTGAATTATGTTGCTTACATTTATTTCAGAGCCCTGAATCCCAAGAACTATTGCATGTTATAAATTGCGATGCGGGTATTGATATAAAAAATAATAAGGTTTTTGTATCGTTTGATAAGTTGGGCAAGTAATTTATTATTTTTCCTGGCACTTAAGCAGAATATAAAAAGGCTTTAAAGCAGTACCACAAACATTTTCAGTTCCAGTGAAATCCATGACTCAATCACCGTACTATGTACCTATAAGTGTTTATGTTTCTATATAAACTGAGTAGGACGCAGTTATTCAAAAAGTAGCTTAATTTCGGTAAAACGTAGCAACATATTCATAATTATGGCAAAGTACTATGCCAAGATGTCGATTTGCATTGTCATAAAAACTTTTTGTAAAAACGAAGTCGTAATCCCAGCCAATAGCATTTTTACTAATTAATATTAATAAAAAGAAACTTTTTTTTCTTTTTTTTTTCTATCGACTACAAGTTGGCCCTTGAATGCTATCACACCTGATGTTAAGTGATGATGCAGTCTAAGATGGAAGCGAGCTAACTTGTTAGGAGTTGGATGAAATCCACACCCCTATCGGTTTCTACAAGACATCGTACCGGAAGAAGGTACGTCTTTGTCGGTAGGGTGGTAACTTATGACATTCCATGACCGACCCAGGATTGAAACCCAGTACCTCGTGATCGAGGCCACATGGCTAACCACTACACCAACGAGGCAGTCGCTACACTAATGTTTATTTAATATTATAATTGATATTTGGTTTTAAAAATAAATAAATAGTCTGGGATACTATTACTGAAATGGTTGATTAAATTTAGTGTACGCTTAAATTGTATAATATTAACCAAAGCGGTTAACCAAGTTGGCGGAAAATTTTAAGAAGGTGCTTGGAAAAGCTAAAAGTATTTAATTTGACGCTGGTTTCCGTGAACCTTGCAAATTTCTCTCGATTTCTTTATTTAACTTAATAGCAAAGTTTTCGTCACTTTAAAATTTAATAACTTTATAATACGACAATAACTGCAATTACTACTAATTTGGTTTTTGGATGAATAAAAGTTGTGGTAGCTTTAGTTATATAAAAAATAATATTTTTCTGATTAATTAATTTTACCAAAACAAGATTGACTATAATTATTCAGTATGTGTATATATAAACATAAACAGCGAATTATTTGCTCTTCAAGTAAGTTTTATAAAATTAAAACTTTAGTTATTTAAATAACTTTTAATTGAAAAAATTTTAACAAAAAATATAACCGACTCAAAACGCACAATTAAAGCAACTTAATGACAGTTATTTTTTACTTTTTAGTGCGTTTTGAGTCGGTTCTATTTTTTGTTAAAATTTTTTATTTCTTATTTTTTAGTGATTTATCGCCACGTAAAGTACTCGTACTATACTGTCATAGTATATTATACGGCACTAGTAGCCAAAAAGCTACTGATACCGAGACAAAAACCGAAATTGCTGCCTCCAAAATTTGAAGAGTTCCGTCAATTTCCCCAGGATATCATCATCAGATCCTAACATGATGACAATGGGACCACTTTGCCCTTTCTAATAAAAAAAGAATTATCAAAATCGGACAACTCTGTAAAAAGTTATGCGTGGTCATACATAAAAAAATATATAGGTACGTGTTGAGAACGTCCTCCGTTTTTTTTTCGTCGGTTAAAAAATGAAAAAAAAACTACGAGAATCAGCATAGTGAGCGAATACCCTAACGCGTAGCAAGCGCCAGGCTACATTCAGATTCCCAACTGATCCGTTCCAATATCGAAGCGAAGGATATTATTTCAGGGCCGAGACACGGTTAATATTGAGTTGTGAAACCTACGATTTACCTAAGAGAGTCGTTGTTAACGGAACAACTTTAGCCTGACACTTTGACAACTTATTTCTTGTCTCGGGACTTGCTAAATCTCCCCGTTTGTTTATATAGCGGTTTGATTGCTGTTCGGATTGGGTTTAGATATAGAGTAATGTTTTTCATGTTAAATGTAGGGGATTTTATGGCGGGGTGACGTAGCTGTGTGATTATACTCACGACATTCGTAAGGCCGTTTAAAAACTTTGGGCGGGAAATGAGTCTAGTGTGACACTAGCCTAACTCTTCGTGAAATGCTTATTCTAGACTGATTAAACAGTAGTTTAGAAAATAATGATAATAAAACAACGATGATTTTTCCTATAGTCGTTTCAGTCAACGGTCTTATAGCGGAAAGCTTTGACTAACATCTTAAAAAGCTTTCGCTTAGTTGTTGGATCAAGGGTCGGATACAGAAGGCATTCTTGAAACGGCGCGTATTGTGAGGAGGTTCCTCACTCTGGAGCGCTGACCATCGATTGCTTGGACCCCCGGGCCCCGCAGCAGGCGGACTGGATTTTTTTATAAATTTTTAATAGTGTTTTTATAATTTTATAAGCATTGTTAAAAAAATTAAAAATAATTATAAATAAATAAATGAGAGAATTCCAATAATTTAAAATTACTGTTAAATAACACGTGCGTTAGTTATTTAAATAAAAAACACAAAAACAAAAAACGGAAAACCATGGTAATCAAATAATAAGAATCGAAGAAGTATGAAAATTAAAAATGGAAAATAAGTTTTTGTAGTGCACCTCATAACGTATATTTGACGCAAGCTGAACACAAAATTAGTTTTCTAATCAACAAACATCATAAGATAGACGTTATAATACTCGTATCTTGTGGTAGATATGAAATGATTCAGCATCTCTGCGGAGCCAGCAGCACGGAACGAGATATTTGAGCGATGCGCAAACCAACACAGCTATTAAAGGAATTTAGTTTCGCAACCTGTAAAGTTGATAGCGAAATCTCCACTCATTCATTCCGCCCAAATGCTTAATTCAGTTGAAATAATTCCGAGTTCCATTGTTAAGTTACTAAATTTGAAGCCCGACATTTAACTGCTTACAATTCAAAGGTAACCGCAAATTTCTAAACGAGTATGCTTCTATAGAATGAAACTTATTTGCAAACCAATAACTTTTAGCCGGAGTTGGTCAGTTCACGCTGGCGTGGCCTGAGCAACCGCGGCCAACAAACTATATATTAAAGGCATTCCTTTTCAGGTTTTGCTAATGTAAAACATCCCATATTGGGAAGGGATCATTGCTTGTTCAAAACTTTTGATCAAACAACATAATAAGCCCTTAAACATTTCAGATACCCTTCATCCGTTCCTAATTAAAATCAATACTGCTGAGTAAACTGTGCTCTTTTGACCTACTCGTGTATCAAATACGTAAATTAAGGTGGAAGGCTTTTTATGATTGCATTCAGCTTCGCGCTATTTAATACATGAGTAATACAATTACTTAATTTGATTTTAAAATATTTGTTTAAGTAACAAACATTGACTACATTAACGATTGATTAAAAAACCATTAAACGAACGTAGTTCGAATGAGCAAAGAAGAAATAAGACGGAATAGTTTAATCAAGAAGAAGAAGAGAAGCTGTTAATCAAGGTCTTTTTAGGATTTCGTAGTCAAATGGAAACAAAGGAACCCTTATGGATTCGACATGTATGTCTGTCTGGTCGTCCGTATGTCACAGCCATTTTTATCCTAGTATGTAGTTCCCATTAAAATTAATTACTTAAATAATTTTAATGGGACGTTTATTTAAGCAATTAATTATACCCAATGTTAGCTAAAATGTTTTTATATTGGTAGGTATACCTTATGTACCGATAACTTTGCAGTGTTTGAAAGTAACCCTATGTGTCTTTTTATTTCAGTGACAACATGTATTTAAAATTTCATAATGAACAGTTGAAAGGTTTAAAATGTTTGAAACAAACATTATGACATTGGCATTAATTTATAATATTAATTAATTACAATATTAAAAAACCCCATTATTAATTTGGAACGGATTTTTTTAGATGAAAGTGCCGATGGTAAACAAAAAAAAATCCTAATCATAACGTATGATGGATTGCTAAAAACACGTACCTCGACCGCCTCGTCGTGGGATCTTTCATAACCATAACCTCTGTGATTTCGCCGAATTTATTAAAGTAGTCTCGAAGGCTTTCTGTAACAAAAAGAAAAATGTGTGAATACGTGTGATATTATAAAAGGAGTACCTACCGAGAAACTCTTACGCACTTAGATTGAATGGGCCGACTTCATTCAGGGGCTTAGTAACAAAAAAAAATGTATAAAATGTTGATGGTGTAAATATATTAATCCACAAGAACGTCACGAAACGACCCCAAGCCTTCCAACGACGTCACCTGAATTCAGGGTGGAAAAAAATCACAGAATCCGACTCGCCTCTGACGTAATGAAAATTGGTGCCCTTTCTTTGTTGTAACAAAAAGCGAATAACGAAATAATTATGTAAACACCTGAAAGTTAATTAGGTTTCTTTGTTTCTACAAAGCGATAGCTATTTCCAAAATCGTAAGATGTTACGCATCGGCATGGGACAAAGAAAGTTCGTGGTACATACTCTGAACAGTTACACAATGGAAGGGACGCGTCTCGCAGCGAAACCTTTTCGATTCCCAGTTCATAAAAGTAAGACGATAAGAGTCGTACCCTCTGAATGACTTAAGAAGCCGTCATCGAAAATGTTTCAGCGTACTCTGAATGGGAATGCTCTGTGAGTGTTTCATGTTACAAAAGATTTTCTGTGACAGGACATTCTTATGTGTTTAATATCAGGTTTTTAGTGTTCCGGAGCAGAGTTCTTTAGAACCTCAATCACTGACACTTTTTCTTTTTCAGTGATACTTAAGAGTACATCTTGTAAATATAAACTAAAATAAAAATGACGAAATCTTTTGTATTGTGTACATTTTTTCTATACATTTGTAGACCATCCGATTGAGATGAAACCAATAACTCAAGCATTTTGGCTGAAAACGAAGTTGGATGATGATCCTTTTCCGGTCCTCGCAGGAAAACTATACTTGCACTGATTTCTGTGATGAATTTAGCTCAGTAATTTAAAATTTAGAAAAAGCTTGCTGGGTGGCTGCGTGGCTGCGTTAAGTATTAGCGAAGTAAATCCTGTGTTCAAATTCAGTGTGCCACTTGATGTTTGCGTTAGTATTGCGGTACCTGCAGGACCCATGACAAACTTGGTGGTTTATGCGTCATTTCAATCGTCGCCTTCGCCTTCACCACAAATGATATTATAAATTAGAAAAGAGTTTTTACAAATCTAAAAATATTATGCAACCACTAACGTACCCGTTCCTAGCATAGACTTTGAATTTAATTTCAGAACACAAGGTATTTGTTGTAAAAAGAAAAAAGTCGTCTTTTAAATGAAAAAACAAATATTACGTGTTGCTGCTGAAACCACGAAGCAAAGGACCACCATATTGGACTTGGCTGCTCTGCCGAGCGCCTTTCATTTTCCCCTGTTCTGCCACCAGCTGTAGTGCATTATACGATAGATGGATAAATGGTTTTAGAGCGATGAAAAAAAAACCATTTTAAAAATGATATCGACATATTTGGACGGAACACTTCACAGCTCTATCAACTCTATCTCAATCATGTTTTTCTACCTATTCATATTGGTTTGTTAAAGCATCTCAAATGTCTGCCTCAAACATATGCAAGAAGCTCCAAGTTTGGATTTGCGGTGGTCGTATTACTCACTAATGGATGGGGTGGGGAGGCTCCCTTTAAAATGAATATGCTGATTTCCCACGTTCGTGTTTTTAGGCTTATTTTACATAATTTCCGGTCAGTAACTGATGCATTATTTTGATTGATATTGTTGATGTACATACTTATAAATAAAAAACAAACTTTTGATAATAATTTAAAATATTGTGGCGTTCCGATGGTTTTGTACATTTGCGTGATTGAAATAATATTTTAGGGATCTGTGTTTCCGTTAAAAAATCACTTCGTTGAAATTAAACAGGATACATAACGTGTTATATTTTATGAAACACAATTTGTATAAAATTGTATCCATAATTTTATATTTTACTTACTAGACCACGACATACAAACTATGTGAGCCCACCAAACTGCATTGGAGCAGCGTGGTGTTTATAGTCTCACATTCCCTCTTCGTCCAGTAGGTAATACTGGAAAAGAGGTAATAACAGAAGGTCATGTATAAGTTGGATATTACTATTAATTACGTTAGAATATAACGGGAGCAACAATCAAAGAGCTCGTCGTTTATAATCTAAGTTCCGATATACATGATTGTCTTGTTTGTAATCATATGAACCTTTACCTCTGAGCCCGAAAAAGTTTCATTTAATTGTACTTTTAGCTCTTCATTTGCCATACACATGAATTCGGTAGGAAACCTAACCTAACCTGGGCATCTTTATAAGGAGAGCCATTAGGCATTTTCTAAGGAAGCGCATTCTACCATAATCCAAAGAGAGGAAGTGATTTAGCGTGAGTATGTTAAAAAAAATATAGATAACTAGGTACTATCATCATCATCATCATCATCATCATCATCATCATCATCATCATCATCATCATCACCATCATCATCGTCATCATCAACATTATAATCCTCATTATCAGCCTATTAACGGCCCACTACAGGACCAGGCCTCCATCCTTGTAGGAGTATGGAGCGCACACCCACCACGCTACCAATGCGGGTTGGCGGGCTTAAGATTTGTAGTGAGGTCCTAAGCCCAAGGATCATATTTTTAATTCATCAACGATCACTATCGAATGTTACTGATAGTCACCGTGACCGACGGCTTAATTTACTCTCCGAGGGTGTAATACGATCAACTTCTTGAACACGTACATAGAATTTATTGAAAATTTATTACATGAAAAAAAGTCACCTCGATATCGAAGCCACAGGCTAACTACGAAGCAGTCGAGTACTATATACATAAATTGACATAATAATGTAAAGTAAATCAGAATTTCGGAAATCCATTAAACGATTGTTTATTTAATTTATTTTCCGGTAGGTTATTCCGGTAAATCTGAATTAGAGTAATAATCTGGTTACTTAATAAATTTCGACTAAATACTAGTTCAATCCGGAAATTTGTAACATTGCGGCAATTATTTAAAATTAGTTAAGGTGATATTTCACTATACATTTAGTTCTACGTACACAATGAGGGTTTTCGATTAATACTAATTAAGAACAAACAGGCCAATCACAAGAGGCTTATTGTAGGATACATTCCAATTTAAACTTGCCTTCAATTCGAAAGTGCGGCGCTTCTAAAACCAAATGTTGGGCCTTGCTTTTAAAGTCGATTTTCGACTTGTTTCGCAGTGAACTTTTCTAATCTGACCAGACTCCGGCTTCAGTACCGCACTTCGAAACATTAATGAAAAGTAACGATTGCATGTCCACTTCGCCATTAATCAGCTCTGCCGTGTATGAGCCAACGGCTACTTACATTTTATTTATTTCTATGGGGCCGTTTTATTTTTTATTGATTGTAGGCACTTTCATCAAGTCGTGTTCAAAACATTTATTGAAACAGCTTTTCACTTTTATCATGTGATATTTTATTTCTAACTACTAAGTAAGTTAAATCTAAACTGTATTTTAGTATTTAAATCCCCCTGTTGTAAAAAGTAGTAGTGGTGCTCTTTGTGATGCAGTCACTTCCACTGTTACACTTAGATATTTCTGTCGCTGCATTGCAGTAGTCCAGTATACAACAGTAATAGTCACGTAAGAAGACTCATGATGCAGACTGACAGGCCGCAGTTCCCTCTAGCATAGCAAAAGCTGAACACTAGAAACCATTAAACCTATAACAGTACAACACGTCCCATTACATATTATGATGTTCAACTTGCAATAAAGAAGGAAAAATAAAAGATAAACCCCAACTATTTTTAGTAAAAAATATAGGCATACATCGTGTGACCTTGCCATAAAGTAATTGGCCTTGGCTAGTCTACATCAAAATGTAGATCTGGCATTCGAATTCTATTAAACAAACATTTTTCCCAAGATCCTAATGTTAAAAGAAACACATCGAATTTTCTAGTTCCACGTTAGATTTTGCGTGCAGAGCAGTAAGTACTAAAGGACAGTACGGGTGGATTCAGCCACAGATTCAGCTCAGTTGTTTAACGACCATAAAATTAGCATTTGGCTAGCGAGTGGTAGTTTCAATGTGCACGAGTATTAGGTACCTAAATAAATAATTGGCGCTCTCCAAAAAATACTAAAATTGCTAAGCTGTAGAACAGTGTGTTAAGGTTACGAAATGTGTCTATTCAAATGTTGCGTTTCCTGATACGTGTTTATGTGTTATTTATTTCAAGAACTTCTTAGTTTAAAAGCCTCTACTTGTTAATTAGCTGGATTCATAGCCGATAAGTTTTAGTTTGCTTCCCACCTGTTAGACCAAGGTCGTGTTTAGAACACACCAAAGTTTGGCTTGGTTGTGTTATCATCGGTGACGAAATCTAGACGAAAACGAGATAGATAGGCCTGAAATCAATGGTGGTCAAATTCCTAAGGCTAGTAAATAAGTGGCTTCTAGACCAGTCTGTTGAACATAAGCCGGAACAAATTATGATAAAAAATATCATATCATAATTTTTTCGTACAAAATACTAACGACTGACATAAAAAACATAAAATACAATGTTAAACTGGTTTAGTGGCTTTAATTGTGTAAATGAAACCGAGTCAGCAAATAGGGCAGAAAACCGCGATAGTCAGAAAGACACGTATATATATACATAGAAAGTTAACGATACAGAGTATACATAGAAAGTTAACTTTTTTAACCACATTTTATTAATCGCCAAGGAATAGACAATACTTTTGAATCCTTAAAAAATTAAAAAAGAAGGTAGCATTTTATTTAAGCTTCTAAATGAAATCTGTATTGAATCTGTACTGGTTTGGAACTACGCCTACAAAGCAATACTGTACAGGACAGTGCGGGTGAATTCGGCACAGTTGTTCAACCACCATAAAATTAGCATTTGGCTAGCGAGTAGCATTTTCAACCGAACACAAGTAGGTACCTGAACTGTTTGCCCACTCTTCTCGCTAATAGGGATTTGCTTCTTGTAATAATGCCCTCTAAAAAAACTAGGAACTTTTCATACTTATAATAATTATTTTTTACGAGTATTAATTATCATCTGACAGTAAACCTAACAACTTATAACCAGTATCACATTCTATCAACCAACTTTTTGACGGCCTCCGTGGCGCAGTGGTATGCGTGGTGGATTTATAAGACGGAGGTCCTGGGTTCGATTCCCGGCGGGGCAGATTGAGATTTTTCTTAATTTGTCTTGGTCTGGCTGGTGGGAGGCTTTCGCCGTGGCTAGTTACCACCCTACCGACAAAGACACACCGCCAAGCGATTTAGCGTTCCGATACGATGTCGTGTAGAAACCGATAGGGGTGTGGATTTCATCCTACTCCTAACAAATTAGCCCGCTTCCATCTTAGATTGCATCATCACTTAACATCAGGTGTGATAGCAGATAGATAGTCAATAAAAAAAAACTCACGTTGGAAGAACGTGGTCGATCTAAGCCCCATATGCTCTTTCCAGTAGGTACACCTGGCTTTGTAGTGCGCCGTTATTCTACATCAGAATCTCGTGATATTTATAGGCACTGGACTAACAAGGCAGCTTATGATCAAAATATTCGATCTTACATTATAAGTAGAGAAGATTTATCCCATTTTCATATTACGCAAACATAAAGGTCAAATACAAACTAAAACATGCTTTTTAAATGTAAAAAACAACAGACTATATCTATGTAATGAATATCTTATTGTACTAAGTTTTTCATAAAGTCAGATATACACTAATATTACTTATCTCTTTCATAAAATGTTATATTAAATATTACATTGCTTTAAAATAAATTTTAAAACACCTCTACATTCCATTTAAAAGCATACGTAAGAGAAATTTTAATTATGCTTTTTGACTCTGTCAATTATGCCGGTAATGGACATGACTTTTCAGCATGTAAAGTCCCCTGAATTAAAGTAGTGGTTTAAATATCCTGCAAAAATATATGTAGGTATGATTGCGTATAAATTTCAGTTGCAATTGGCTCAGGAAGCGGCAAGGTTCAATTTAATGGTGGTTGCGCATGACAAAATATGCTGCGTCGCCTCTTCTTCGATGATAACGTATTACTGCAGGGTTGACACACGATTCATTTAGATATTTTTTAGCTTGCGAAACACAAAATAGCCTACTTGCAATTCCAGACTATTAAAATCTACTCATGTGCAAAACTTTTATTTTGGTATTATTGAATAATAAATGTGCATCCAAGTTTTGCATTTGTTTTAGTAAAGTTTTTATTCATTACTAGTTAGCCCTTAACTGTATTAGAATAATATCCACACCCCAAAGGTTTTTACTCGTCATCGTACCAAAACGCTAAATTACTTGGCGGTACTTTGTCGGTACTTGGGGTAGGATGATAACTATATAACGGCCGAGGCCTCCCACTAACCAGACTAAAATCAATCCAGGGAATCTCAATCGGCCCTGCCGAGAATCTAACTCAGGACTTCCGTCTTATAAATCAACCGCGCTTACCACTGCGCCACAGATGCCGTCAAAGTAAAATCATTAATTGTTGTAACGTTTTCAGTTTTCACAACCCTAAATACAATCTATACACTATACAATCTGTATGAATTTCCATAAAGTAAATTTCTACATTACATTAAATACATTAAATAGAAATTGCAAATTAAATGATTTTTGGAGGTATCAAACCTACAAAAATTTAATAAGTACGTCGACGGTTTCCAAAAATAATATTTGCGACAAAGGAACGGAAGGTTGAATTCTAAAGTATTTCATTTGGGAAACCTAATAAAGCATTGTACCTACTTAACGAAGCTAAGGAATAAAGAAATAACAAATCTTAAATTTTACAAATCACATAATACGAACGTTGCCTCGCCAAAAGTAAAATCAATTATAGTGAGTGGCTGGATTCCGAAAATATTTAATTATTATTTTTGGCACGTATTCAAAATAATAACCTCTCGGACACGAGCTCAGCTTTTCGACTCTATTTGCAAAAAATATAGATTGACCTAGCTCAATACTAGATTTTTGTGAAAATATGTTCCTTAATTTGGGAACTGCTATTTCCAGAATGTGGTTAAATAATCGAAAATAAGATCGTAACCGATTTATGAAATGGACGATGACAATACTTACTTAAATTCTGTTCAAGTTCTATTTCCTGAAGACATTTTTATACGTTCTTATTATTCGAAAAAACAATAGGTCTTTATTAAAGTAGCTTTTATTTCTTTGCCCAAACTCTTATTTGTGCAGGTATACTATGTCAAATCACAAAGTATGAACTGGACAGTGACCTACCTTCTCCTTTCCTCTAAAATGTTTAAAGGTTAAGTTTGTTATCTGATAACAAAACAAATTCTAGCAAATTAAAAACTGAATTAGCTTAATAATTTATCGAATGTTAATAATGATTCAATTAAATTTTAATTATACATACAAGGCAATGCAATAAAATAACTAAATAAAAGTCCGATTTAAATAAAACACTTTAAAATATTCCTTGTCGTCCTTTCAATTGTTCATCGAAGAATAATTAGGGGAATTCTGAAACAGCTTGGACTTCAAATGCTCCCTAATTGGCAGTTTTAATCTACTAACTTTTGTGCGGAATTCAGCAAAAGTAGGCGCCCAACTTGTCGTGGTCGGTGGTAAAACGAATCAAAACCGTCTAACTGTGAATTTATAAATGTATTTCAGCAAATTATGAGGATCGGAATGGTTATTTTAATTAATTCGTATTTCGGTGAGCCATTGTGCGATGTATACAAGCGTTATTTTGCTTTTCTTTCCAGATCGATGGAGATGCTGTGTGAATAAACAATTGTTGCTTGAATGGAAGAAGTTCATTATGAACAATGAATGTAAGGATTAATTTATAAAAAATCCTAACGGCCATGCGCCAAAAATGTAGATCCGACCATACCAAACAGATTCATAATTAATTTCCTTTTTATCGTGATAGTATCTTTTAATATATCCTTGCTAACACATAAAGTTGACCTCTATAAATATTTTGCTTTATTCCCTTCTATTTATGCCTATTCTAGCCATTTAAATTTTATAAAACAAAAATAAATAGTACAGGCCTCTTTTCTGAAAGGTTTTACTTGATTTCCTTATCCTAGATACTAAAAAAAAAATTATAAAATCTACTGACTGTAAAAAAATTAGGCATGTAAAAAGAGAAATAAATAGTTTATAAGAAATAAATAGTTAATTCAGTTAAATGATTTTCTTAATAATTGATTTCTAATTAACAGGTATTACTTTTAATATATTTCGAGTCGGTATCATATTATTTAAATATTTTTAATCTCTATGTTTTTTAAGAAATTTGTACCATTCAATCAAGGTTATCTGAAAGATGTTAAAATACTTGAACATATTCTAAACTAACGTCTTTGCTTATTAATTTTATTGCCTCTATTTCCAGTTACAAGCCTTAAAGGCTTAAGAAGGCTAAACGATAGCCGTGGGCGGCACTTCTCTAAAAATGTTCAAACGATAGATTTTGTATACTATAGGATTATATTATATTCGGGAGCTGGCGAGCGGAGGCTTTTGCTACGGCAGTTGCTCAACCACCATAAAATTGGAAACTAGTGAACTGAGCCCGTTCGGAATAACCTGTACTATCATTAAAAAACTATGTAGTTCCAAATACAGAATATTTCAATATGGGATAACTAAAACATAGCTATTTAAAGACAACAAGTAAGAACAGTTAACCATAAATTGTTATAATCCTTATTCATAACTTTGTTTGTACGGCTCAAGTAAATCTGAAATTGTTACGTATATACTTCTTATATACAATATTTTAAATGAATAAACTTTTAGAATATTCGTTAATAAGAATCTAGATCTAAATAGTTCATCATAATCAGTTCATTCCGATTGAAGCTACGATGCCATACAGACAGGCCACTGGTAGACACGTCACATACCTAAAACCTTTTTACGTTTGTGGTTAAATTACTAAGTAACCGTAATAATTACTATTAATATCTTAAAATCGGTATAATAAATATATTAAATCTTTATCTCTTACGTCATTCACATTGTTAAAAAACATAATGATTATAATATAAAATAATATATATTTTGTAGACTTCATTAAATTAAATTGCAACGTAGCTCCGGCATAAGTCACTCGTGACTGCCGTTATAAATGGTGCTTGAAAACTTGTTAATTGAATTTAACAAGCATTTTGTTTTACTCGTAGGTTACATGGAATGAATTAGATGTGATAAAATATACTATGTTTTACCTGTGAAATTTAGTACTCGTAACTAATTGCTCATGTGTTTATTATATCGATACAAATAAATAAAATTAAAGTGTCTGTTTGTGTCAAATTAACAGCTTTCAAATACTTTCTACTAATTAGTACTTACATAAAAGAACTATTTTTTTAATTTTTGTCATTTTGTCTGTTTGTTTGTACCGCTTAATCTCTAACTATTACCAGTCTAATTGTAAAAAATACATGTTTATATGATAGCCAGACTGTTATGTACCTATCTTAATATTTCCACGGGAATTGAAATTTTATTTTGAAAACTTTGCGTTGAAAATAAAATTTTCCAATATTATCATTATCTGGTCAACGGATTTTATTATTATCAACCGATGTAAAACTTGTGAAGTTGACATGTCATGAAAGTCTCTGCAAAAGAGTTATTACCAATCATTGGATGTGTTATTGTCATTAAATTATCATCATTATTCCCAAATAATAACGATTAACTTGATTATTTGGAAATAATCAAGTTGATAAAAACAAGTTACAGCTTGTTTTAATACATGCACATTACAAGTTACGAAGTATATTGCTTATCAAAAAAATTGGGTTCATTTAGTCAACCAAAAACAAAACAGGACAAAAGAAATATACTGACTTAATGATACTTTTAACGTTTATACAGTACTTTAAAATGGTGTCCTGCGTATAAAATCGGGCCATTAAATGTGTATTGTGGTTGGCGTGGAGCCAGGCACGGACTGCCACACGTCCGAATCTGTGAATCTCTAAGTCTCTTCGTTTTGGATGATTTCGACGTTACAACACTGAATCAACAACAATGAAAATTTCACAACAATAAAAGTTAAGATTTGGTACAAAAATATATTATTATACTAGCGGTTTCACCTACGTAATCCCTTTCCAATATTATGATTAGTATCGAATTAAAAAGCCTAATTTTTAGTCCAGGATATAACCTATTTATTTCCACACGTACCTAGTAACAAACTTTCGCATTTATAAAATTAGTAAGGAAGCAAGGACCTAATACCTAACTTGAATATAATAAGAAAATTATAATTTAATACCAAGAATAGAATATAAGAATTTTAATGTAATTTAACAATATAATCTAAGAACCTTGGGTAAACCTGCAAAAAGCTGTTTTGATTTATCGCCCACAAATTCTCCCGCGTAGATTTAGGATTAAATTAATTGACCTTCATAAAGCATTGTGGCGCATAATAAATAGATACAACTCTGCATCTCCCGCTTTTCTTATTTTATTGTTATTATATATACATTTATTTTCTAAATTTGCTAAATGCTGATTTGTGCTGCAATATTCCTTCAAAATTGATTCTGTAATTTGTTCGCATTATCTAAGGCTAACGGTTATATTATTGATAGACATGGTTCTGGTAATGTTTGTGTAGTGTGATCTTAAGAAAAAGCAAACATACCATGAAAATTCTACAAAGGTAGACTTCAAACTGCTTGGAACAATATATGAAAACGCACCATTTGCGCGAAAATTCGCATCGATGAAGACAGACGTCATCAAATGAGTAAAAGTTAGCAGCTGGACAAAAATAGCTACGCGTCTGTGGATGGCCATTAGTCGAAATCATCGGTCCATTTGGTCGACAAATGACTCAAGCACGAGTGATCAAAATGGTAATACGCCTTATTGTATTGATCTTAGTCAACAACTGGCGCTGTCTCTGTTGAGATATGACCTGGCAGCGGTACGTGGCTAATTTCGTAGCGACCATTCATTTAGACATCGCGGACCTGGCTTCTGAATGGGAGCAGAGACAATATTAGTAGGAGGCCCAATAATGTAGCGCATAAATTATTCTATAAATTGCATTTGGAAATAGAACGGCGATTAACCACGAATATAAATTACGTCTCTCATTATCTGTCCCTATTCATCCTGCTGGAATTTTTAAATGTTGTAATGCCTAAATAGAATTCATTGTTAACTCTGAACTAAATGTACCATTAAAATATAGAAATGTAAAATGATAGTTCGGAACTACAAAATGTCCTTAATGCTAACAAACATAACTTATGGACAAGAAGATGAGAAGATGTTTATACGTTTATTTTAGGCTCATGATTTAAAAATTATGTGAAAACAAAAGAAATAAAATAGAAATTTCATTGACCATTATGCCTGAAGATTAAATTTTGGCGTGGGAGTATCAACAGATAGCTTTTATGACCCCAACAAGTATGTACGTGATCCAAATATCGTATTACAGTAAAAAATGACACCCAATAAACCCTTGACATTTCGCCAAATAAAAATCATAAACCAACTGAACGATATTCAGCTATGCCTATGGGGTGGTAATATGGAACACACCATACAGTATTTGAAGATGCTTAAAGATTCATAAACCTAAGCTTTCCACCTCAGCGTCAGTCGTAAAGTTGAGTGTTATGTTCGCGAGTGTAATATTACATTCGTGTTATATTGTAACTTGAAGTGTTAGTGACTTTCTACACCTGATGACGTCATGAATAAATCCTTCAGATACATAGACGAAGCGTTTCGTCATTATACATTTATGCTACTTTTGGTAACCCATGTCTTGGAAACTACGCAAGTGTTGTGATGTCCTCTTATTCTCTCAGTGGCCAGTTTTACTTTAAGATAATATAGCTTAATTTCATTGCATATGTCATAAGCAATTGGAGAAACGAGTAAAAAATAGAAAAAGGATAAAAGAAAAGTAATAAAAATATTTCACATAATTCTGTAGCTCAAAACTACGTAATATAATATGATAAATATAATGTACTTTGATTAATTTAAGTTGGATTTGAAGATGGAAATGGTCTCGGACTTGATTTTGGATTGAATTTTTTATATAGACCAAATAGGTATATTTTAACCAATTACGTTTCAAACAAAGTGCTTCAAACAAACGATGTGTAGGATACCTTTCCGTTAAGTACTTAATAAATATAAGAGAACGGTGGCCAAAATGTAATCAACTAAATGAAAATCTTACACAACTTATTAATATTCCGCGTCGGGGGAGTTTTCAACGAAATATTAAAAGACAGTTCTAAGTAAAGCAACAAGTTAAACTCTTGGTTGTTGAAAATAATTATTTTGCATTACAAACAATGAAACGCTTTTGACTTTTGTCGCTTTGATCTGTAGCATTTGATAATAATAATTAAACAAAGTGAGTAGAAACAGATACGGAATTGGTGAAACGTTATTTTGTATTATTTGTTAATTGACGACAAACGAATTTTTCTAAAATAAATAAAGTTAGAAAAAAGTTTACCATCACGGGACACTTGACAGATGTGAAATCATCAGAAAAATATTTAACTAATATGTATAAAAAATATATTCTCGGTAATAAAATAAATTGTCAATTGTTTTAGTTTGTATTGCTATACACAGATGGCAACAAAACAGCTCCACGCCGCTTTTTCACAAAAAAACATTATATTTATTTCCAGTAGGCTTAGTTTGTAAGTACTTTTGGAACGTCTAATTTATCTACTTGTAGTGACTCTACCATTCGAAAGACATTCACGGTCTTCAAGTAAATTTTACTGACAAGGCATGCCAGTAAATGTTTCCCATAAAACAATTTGGCTCAAAGCTTCGAATCTACCTTCGAATTCAATTCGATTGAAATAGCACATAATATAGTTATCTAAAAATACTGGAGCCCCGAAGCTTTCCAGTAAGTTATCCCATTCGGCAAAGCACAATAGTAATAGACTTGGCTTAGAGCTTACAAAAGCCTTGAGTTAAAAATAATAATAGTTGAAGCTCTGAAAAAATCTTAGACTGACCAGTTAACATACTCGTCGAAGCAAGGGGGTGTTACTCCAACAACTTCCCAACTACGAGCTGAGAATTTCTTAGAAAAGAAATTTATCCCAGGAATCGATTCCAGGACCTCATCATCCAAAGCCAAAAAGCAGCAGCGAACTACTGGACCAACGGCAACTGGATACCGGGATAATAAGTATGACCTTCCATTTCAATACATCGTTTACTAAATCATTTATAACAACAAAAAACTCATCTGCTTAGAAGTAATGAACTGAAAAGAGAAAAACAAGGATCACTATATCTATATAAAATTCTAAATACTTTATGGTGCTGCAGGTGTGGACAAAATAGTTTACTACCTGGGAAAGAAAGATCTACCAAAACTACCTTTGTCCCCGCCTGCAGCACCATAAAGTATTTAGAATTTTATATAGATATAGTGATCCTTGTTTTTCTCTTTTTTTTCCTTGTTTTCATTACTTCTTAGCAGTTGGGTTTTTTGTTTTTATAATAATAATTTTATTTGAGACTTTTTAGTTTTAATTTGTGGTATAGAAATATACTTGGTACACTTTTTGACATTGCTTGTTAAAACAGTAATATAAACATGATATGATATTTATATTTTTGAAATGGTCTTTTTACGAGCTTTCATTTGATACCCATATTGCTAGGATAAAAGAAAAAATGCACACGTCCCCCCTTTTTTCCCCATTTACAGCCGCCATTTTGAAAATTCATATCACACTACCACAATTTTGACAAATTCAACGACACCTCACATGTCAAAATCCGTTCAGCCGTTTTGGCTGTAGCGCGTGCCGAAGAAATGGACATACATACATTCATACGCTCGAAAAACATTACCCTCCTTCTGACGCAGTCGGGTAAAAAAAAAGAATTTCATGTAGAATTACTCATCTCATATCTCAAGACAACGACAATTGTTGACAGATAAACAATTACTCCATATTAACTGATAATATATTACGCGTTATATCTCCTTAATCATTCTACGTGACGTTAAATGATATGGACATGGTTGGCATTAGCATAAACGCTATAAAATTACACTGTTGATATGTAGATGTTATGAATTGTATCATTAAGCATTGCATATGCAGTGACCTCTTTGGCTCATTGAGTTCAAGGTGTTAATGAATGGATTCATGAATGAATAAAAGATTATCACAAAGAACAGATAACGCGTGTATGTCGGCCTTTTTGATTTACCTCTTACAGGTTGTAAAATACTTTAATAAAATATTTACTATAATGTAAAATACTTTAATAAAATATTTACTATAATGTTTTAGTCAATAGCCATTTCATTTTGTATAGTTTCATAATTTTTCATTCGCTTTTATAATTGCAATGACTTGGAAACGTGACGTTTTACGTAAAACATACGACTCATACACTTTATTTATATCTACTATATATAAAATTAGTTTTTTAAGGATTTAGATCTAAGGATTTTTTCCTGTAAATTTAGTTTCACCGAAAATGGTGATAAACAGACAATCTAAAGTTTTATATGTTAGTGTTTGTAAAGCATAATTGAAATAAACGAATTTGAATAGGAGAACAGTGAATAAATCCCTGAAAATTATTACAACGTGTAAACAGTGTAGCACAAAGTTCAGACGTCACTTATTTAATAATACAGGGGAAGATATACAGAAATTTGTGTCGTCGACCGTACACATGCCTCGGCGCTGGTGGTTAGAAGATTAGTTGACAATGTCAGGAGGAACAAAGTTCCCCAAAGTTCATCTCGGATAGAACTTCCGGCGCTGTGTGCCCTTAAATTGAAACTGTACAACATCTGCACTGCTTTGATAGTTATTGAGAATAAATTACCCATCATCTTCTGTGGCGAGGAATATGTTTGGAAAGTTTGCCGCACGCCAATTTCTTGTTACGTCACTCACAATGTTCTAACATAATGAAATTAGTTTCTAAAACTGAAATATATAAC
The DNA here is from genome assembly GCA_034621355.1 of Mycalesis mineus. Classification (NCBI taxonomy): domain Eukaryota; kingdom Metazoa; phylum Arthropoda; class Insecta; order Lepidoptera; family Nymphalidae; genus Mycalesis; species Mycalesis mineus. The sequence continues at coordinate 6,974,971 of CM067885.1, forward strand.
TTATGTCCATACTAGTAGACGATCGTGACTTCACCTGTGATAAAAGCAGTGGCCCTTTTTGTAAGGAAATATGGGTAAAACTATCCTCAAAAGATAGACTGATATATGCTATCGTGGACGTTTTTATAGCCCTAATAAAGAGAAATAATTCTTCCATACTTTGTTTTCTTATATATCAAAGGAATACGGCAGCGTTTTTATAATAAGCTAATAAAGCTTCCAGGCTATACCTACGACGTATATGGTGATAATTAATAAAAATAAATTAGGGACCAGACCAAAAACTTTATTTTAAAACCTATTTGATTTCAGATCTGAAGAAAAATATTTTACGTTTTGCATTTTGTAATACATACAAACCACAGATCCGATTTAAATTAGATTTGCAGAGTTTGATATCTAAAGATCCGATATACCGGCCAAGGACACGTTTCATATAATTTAGTTTAGTAGTATTATGTATGTATATCTATATATTATGTATATCTATGATTCTAGTATAATAATTTGAACCTATTTGTAGCAATCAATACTGTTCCACCATTCAAGTTGTAATAAATACTAGTCGATATGTGTATGAACATCGCTATATAATATTATAGTAATAAAACGGAGCGGCGCGCCACGCAACCAACCGCCAACCGCCAGTAACCGTTTTTTTGTCATGCCTCGAAAGAATTGTTAATTATTATTTAAATCAATCAATATTTTTAAAAAAGTATCAAAAAGCAAGTCCTGCCTTCGATTTTATATCCTACATAATATGACCCAAATTTGATGTAATTAAAGATGCGTGTAAAAACAAGTCACAAAATAAAAATTTACCAGCCACAAATAAAGTTAATTCATACATTTATGTCATTTAACATAGCGAATAAAATGAAAAGCGAACGAAAAATACCGCAGCAGAATAAAATCGTAAAAAAAAAAACAATATATTACGATCGCGCCATTATGGGCGAATCTGAATGTGTCAGTGCGTAATTTATCGCGGAACGTGTTTTTTTGTGGAGGCTCTCTTGACCTCGTAAAAAACAGCTGGGCCGGGGGGGCCGAAATCCGAGGACCACTCGAAAGACTCCGCTCGCGCCTATCAAAAGTGGGAAAAACAAGCGATCGCCACTCGATTCAGACGGGAGGATGACACTTCACACTCCGCCGTGATTTTTACAATGTTTCCACTCGGCTTTTTGCAATCGCTTTGATGTGTGGCCTACTTTTTAGCTATTGCGCGTTCAAGATCTACAGTACTTTCATTGTTTTTGAAGTGTTCCCTTTGGAGGGGAAGGGCCATTGACTTGCCCGATTCTATTTATCTGAATCTTGATTTTATACCGGCTTCATGAAAAATATTCGTTTATTCCTTTCAAATCATTGATTGCACGTACATAACAAACTAAGAAATAAAAATTTTTAAATAAAAATAGAACTGACTCAAAACGCATTAAAAAGTAAAAAATAACTGTGTCATTTAGTTGCTTTAAATTACTTAAGCATATCTATGAAGTCGGTGCCAGCCAAGTTTAAGGAACCTTTATTTTACGTAGTAAAGTATTTTGTGGGTTCTAGGTAACGTCCCTAAAGTAGAAACCTTGGCTGGCACCAACTCCTAGATATGCTTAAGTAATTTAAAGCAACTAAATGACACAGTTATTTTTTACTTTTTCGCGCGTGGAAGTGGAAGTATGCCCTTTCTAATAAAAAAAGAATTATCAAAATCGGACAACTCTGTAAAAAGTTATGCGTGGTTATACATAAAAAAAAAGAAAAAAAAAATATACGTGTCGAATTGAGAACCTCCTCCGTTTTTTTTCGTCGGCTAAAAATTTATTAAATTCGCGTGCAAAAGCAATTTGATTGCTGAATAGATGATTGTAAGAAATAATTTGCTATATTTAATCACTCCAGAGTCCAGATCAAATCCTAGAAAATTGTACATTGTTCTACCACTTTGTATTTTCATCAACATTTTTCCTATTCCCTGGTTGATACTGCATCAAATAACATGACTCGAAATAAAAATAAAATAAATAAACCATACATACTTTACAGCGCATAGCTTTGTCGATATATTCATCTAAAAATGGAATTTTATACTGCGACAATTTAGTGCGGCCAACGGTGACTATTATTTTTTTTTCATAGAACATTTATACGCTGACAGCGACAAAAATTTGCGTCAGGCTAAGTGCCAAATTTATAACATTGGTCTACATTGCTAAAGGTTTTTCGCTAATTGGTTTGGTTAGGCAAGGATTGTTAAAGATAAAATATGCGATGCGGATTGTTTTATATTCTGACCGATTGCATCATTATAGCTGCGAAACTTGGAAGATGCAATGATGTATTACGCAAGCAATTCGGTTTAGAAAAAAAGAGGCGAACGATACACACTGCATCATCACCAATAAGCCAAGAAGATGAAATTATTTTAAACAATATATATCTTTTAAAAATAAGCAAAACAACTGATAGATTAGAGAGTAAAACATTATACATAGCACTTACGTCTGCCATCCCGTATAGGAGCAGATTGGTGGATCTAAGATCCAAATTGCCTCTTCTATATAGAGGGAGGCCTGACCAGGTCATAAATCAGCAAAAAAACTGATAATGAACCGGATAAATAAAAATAATTGAAAGTACTCTCTCTCTAACTATATTAACCTCAACTCAACACTAAATTCTAACTTATCGACTGCATACTGGTGTAAAATTGATTGACAAAATCTACATCAACGTGAACAGAGCCGCGGGCAATGGCTAGTAATAATTATATTTTGAAACGGGTGCTCATAATATATTAATGTGTCATCACGTACGAGTATCTATGCAAAATTCTGACCACTAACACACAATTACCACATCAATGAAACCCGATATCATATTTGTTACAAAATACTGGAATTCAATGGACCTGAATTATTTTAAACCAACTAATTTGTTATTTTTTAAATCATTATGTATTATTATATAAATCATTCGTTTGTAAGCATACAAAACTAGGCACCTAATAGGTACGTGGTTATGTAAGCCCACTACGATGAGCTGTAAGCCAAGATCCGAGTCCCGCAAGACAAAAAGTCGTTTCCCTTTCACTCATCTAGCTTTCGGGCTCTCTCCTGGCAAAGCTTCTGCACTTACCCAAGCCCCCAGTGACGTAGCAGTCCCATTATAATTAAATACCAAAGCATAAATACGCAATGAAAAAAAAATTAAACATTGGTGACAGAAGGGCTGGCTCTTTTTTGTCCTATACAGAATAGCGACCAATATTCTTGCTAGCATTCAATATAATTTGTCTATAAGGACATAGTAATTAGGAAAAATTAGATTAATAAGAACAAAAATATACAGATAGAATTTATTATAAATACGTAATATAATTTCAAGTATTTCCAGTCCCAAACGTAGCTCTAGTAGTCGGACTATCTGTTCATTGCACAGTTCTCGAGTCAACTAGTCTGAGTGACTTTAATTCATCGAATGCGATGCCATCTGGGATTACTTGAGGCTGTCTCGGTTAAGACCACTGGATGTTTGATCGTGCCTTAGTTTACTTAAGAGCAGGAACTTGCTTACATAATTCTATTTAATATAGATTGTATTATATCATAAGTAATAATTATTTTGGTGATAAATTAATAGTGTTTAGAGTATTATAATTTTATTAAAAGTGTTTTGTAGTTACTGCTACTAAAAAATAATTCTTTAAGTTTATTAGGTTTTAGAGTATGTGGTGGGCATTTTTTTTTAGTGAAATGAAGAAACCAATGCATTTTAATTATTAAAAATAACTGTACTTTCTCGTAGTCGTACATGACATCGTACAGGATTGTTGTTTTTAGAAGTCCCTAAAAATGCCTATGTCTATTGCCTGAAGATGTACATGTTTAAATGCAGCTTACTAACAAATTTATGAAAAAAATGACAAAAGTAATAAATATAAAAAACCGTGTTTTTAATTATTTTTCTGTGAATTGTGCTTGTAAAAACTTGGTAGTTGTACTTTACATTCACCATTACCATCTTCGTCATATAAATATATTAATAATTACCTTCTGATTTATTTGTAGGAAATTTCAAGCACGATGATTCTATACGATGTCATGTAAGAGTGTATTACTTAACTTTGAATAAACTCCACTATGGATTGAACATACAGGTTTAGAAATAAATACTGCAATCAACCATCCACATTCTAAAATAATTAATTAATTACAATTATTTGTAATTAAAATTAAGCTTCCATTTTGAAAGACGTGCGGCTCACCAAACGTTACATCCCTCCACAGACATAGCTAATTAATTGTTAGAATGTTTGGAAAACATCAAGTCAGTGCAAGCATGTCTTACAGATTTAATAGACAACGGGGAAGACAGAGTTTCTTGTGAACTTCACTGAAGTTGGAATAAGTTGCGCACACCCTCAAATTGAAATGGTACTGAAATACCATACCTATTTACTTGTTGCTAGGTCGTAAGTATACATACAGCTAGGATATAACTTGTTTTTGTTACTAAAACTTATTTAATAAATAAATAAGATATTTTAAATGTTGCATAAAAGCGGGCGTTATTTTGCTGTTTTCCGTTAAATTTGAACGATTCCAAGCGATTGCAATTGATTCGCAATTGAACATTGTAGAGTATCTAGAGACAAAGAGTGAAATGTAGGATGCTGTCACTCCAAAAGGAGTAAGTGACACGTAGGTAGAGAGGGTTTTGAGTATTTTGACTTTGCCACTAAGTAAAACTTTGAGAGGAAATAAATATTTCTGAAAATATTGAAGAGCACTACATGCACTACACACTATGCACTACAAAATAATGAACATTTGTATAGGTTGGTAGGGTATAAAATTTATTTTACAGACTGTCATATTTATAAAATGCAAAGTTGCTAGCACGATGACTACATTTGTGTTGATTATATTTAAAGAACTAGCTGTGTCCTATGGTTTCACTTGCGCAGATTTTGTTCTTGTGGGAATATCAGGAAATCCTTTCTTAACGCACGCATACATCATAATAATAGTGGTTTAAGCTGTGCGATGATAAATTAGTCAGTAAGAGTTGTCTTTTTAACCGACGAAAAAAAACGGAGGAGGTTCTCAATTCGACACGTATATTTTTTTTATGTATGACCACGCATAACTTTTTACAGAGTTGTCCGATTTTGATAATTCTTTTTTTATTAGAAAGGGCACACTACTAAGGTCCCATTGTCATCATGTTTGGATCTGATGAAGATATCCTAGGAAAATTGAAGGAATTCTTTAAATTGTACAAGGCACACTTGCAGCGATTTCGGTTTTTGTGTAAGTATCGGTAGCTTCTTGGCTACAAGTGCCGTATAATATACTATGACAGTATAGTACGAGTACGTTATGTGGCGATAAATCATTTTAACACAAAATAAAACCGACTCAAAACGCACGAACCGACGCATAAGTAAAAAATTACTGTGTCATTCAGTTGCTTTAATTTACTTAAGCATATCTAGTACACAGTGCCAGCAACTTTTAGGAACATTTATACAATTAAATGACATAGTTATTTTTTACTTTTTAGTGCGTTTTGAGTCGGTTCTATTTTTTTATTTACTAATCATATGAAATACACTGAAAGATAAGTTTAGGTTGAACTACATTAGTGTAGAATGTTAGTTTACCTACTCCAAAGTACTTTCGTGATAACATTATATAAAATCAAATATTTAACAAGTCCTTTATGACGACGTAAAGAGCAATCTTGTCCGGCTAGGTTGAATATAGAAATATAATTTCGATCGGGCGGCAATCAGGGCCCGTTGAAGATGGAGCGTGAGGCGACTCTGTAAAATATTAAATATACTCGCTAACGCAAAGCCTCTATATTATTACATAGAAATCGAAAATAAATTTTATTCGATTTTGTGTAACATAGTTTACAAAGTTTTATCATAGCAATATAAGTTTTTATCCTTTTTGCTTTATGGTACCTAACTATAATATTTCGTGTATCTGCGTACATAAAAAAATAGAACCGACTCAAAACGCACTAAAAAGTAAAAAAATAACTGTATCATTTAGTTGCTTTTATTTACTTAAGCATATCTATAAAGTCGGTGCCAGCAAGTTTAAGGAACATTTATTTAACTCAGTAAAGCAGTTTGTGGGTTCTAGATAATGTCCTTAAAGTAGAAACCTTGGCTGGCACCGACTCCTAGATATGCTTTTTTGTGCGTTTTGAGTCGGTTCTATTTTTTGTTAAAAATCTTTATTTCTTACTTTTTAGTAATTTATCGCCGCGTAACGTACTCGTATTATACTGTCATAGTATATTATACGGCACTTGTAGCCAAAAAGCTTCCGATACTTAGACTAAAACCGAAATCGCTGCACAATTTAAAGAAGTGATTTAAAAAAGTGCCTTGTACAATTTAAAGAATTCCTTCAATTTTCCCAAGATACCTTCATCAGATCCTATCATAATGGCAATGGGACTACCTTGGAAGTGTGCCCTTTCTAATAAAAAAAGAATTATCAAAATTGGACAACACTGTAAAAAGTTATGCGTGGTCATACATAAAAAAATATACGTGTCGAATTGAGAACCTCCTCCTCTTTTTTTTTGTCGGTTAAAAAATAAATAGGTATAGAAAATAATTTATTTATCCACATATTTAGCTTGGCTGTTAGATCAGGAGTCGGATACAAAAGGTTCCTAGAAACAGCGCGTTGTGTGAGAAGGTTCCTCACTCGGTTTTGATAATATAAGCAAAAACCTAAAGATATTTTAACGCACTTAACACACACAGTTACGTTAGATCAAATGTAGCCTCTGTTCTTAGAAGAAAGGTATTTTAAAGCCTCCACGCTGCTTCATAGACGGTCAGAGAACTTAGTTGTTGTTTGACTCAACACTGCTAATAAGAAATATTCGCAAGAAATGAAAACAGAAGATTTGATAGAAGATTTGATAGGTGAACAACTAAATCAATTTATCATTGGAAAAATTAAATACCTAATATAATTGTTTAGTAAAAAATGTACAAAAGATTTGAACAGGACAGGACTAAAAACCGACTCATGAGTCATAACCATAAATGCTTTCGTTTAATATTATTTTATGCCTACAACTTTTGTTGTAACGTCGAAAATAATTGCACGATCCCACAGTCCAATAAATAATAATAAGTTCGAATTTGAAGGATTCCAGTAACTATTTATTAATCTGTTCTTCAGGTATTTTCTTGCTATTTCAATGTATGAGATTTCATTTGTATTTATGAAGGAGCGCGTACGGTAGGAACATGTTATTCGATATTTCTACGTTCAATCTTATACACTTACGAAGACTAGATCATTAATATAGAGAAATTGTTCAATTGCGTCTGTACCATTCCAATGAAAATTACTTATATATTTTATATTCCTAATATTTTTATTTAAAAATCATTACTGTAGAATAAACTATAGTTACATTACTTAAAGTCTATAACGATGAATAGATTTGGATGACAAAAGGACATAAATTGTATCGGAGCAGAAAAAGCTTCTTTAGCTTAGATTTATAATCTGGAAGCTCGTAGGCTACTTTTCATCCTACTATTCACATGTGTACGGGATCTACAATGTAAGTTATTAATAGTTTTAATTCATAGGAAGGGCATCTTTGGTCAAAAAGCACTGGCGGGGCTGAAAGAAGCCTTTGTCATGAGGCACAGTGAGGATAGGGACCTTTTTGAGATGGGAAAGATATCTCCAGTATGAGATAACAAAGATCCTGAGAGAGAGCCATTATAGTGTGTTACAGGAAGAACCTGGCTTCGCTTAAGGACCTAACGACTACCGGTGCCTCTTTCACACTCAATCAGTCCCCTGGTCTGTCAAAAAGGTGCACCCTGTGTCCACAGAAAGCACTGCAGGGATTGAGATGAAGGATTCACTTCAGTACTTCAGTTTTAATATTGTACAAAATCACTGTAATATCATGAATAAAGACTAATTTGTTTTTACTCCACAAACAGCTTAACTGTAATTTTAGGTGCTGGTATAAATTGTCTTGAAATTCATTGACGCAACGTTAAATCAAATTAATACAATTACGGGCCGCAGCCTAATAAGTTTGCGTGAAATCATGTATTCCTCTGATTTCTATCGGTGAAATTATATAAATATTTGATTTTCCATAATATTGCGGCGTAATAATATTCGAACGACTGTCGCTAGAGGCAATGAAACATCACCATAAATTTACTGGATATTATATTTAGGATATAAAATTATTGTTCAATCTCAACTTTAGTAACATGTTACATTCCGTAGTTGTATTTCGGAGATCTGGTTTTTTTAGCAAATACATTTTAGCCCTAGACTGCAATCTGCAATCATACGTGGTAATAAGTAATGACGCAATCTAAGAGCAAAACGGGTTAACGTATTGAAAGTAGGGTAAAATCCTCACCCATTTCGGTTAATAATACACGACATCTCACCGAAACACTAAATTGCTTGGTCTTTGTCGGTAGGGTGGCAACTAGAAACTAGAACCATTCCACCAGTCCTGAACCAATTAAGAAAATATCAACCGATGCAGTAAGGAATCAAAGACAGGATCTTCGTCTTACACCGCGCTTACCACTGGTGGATGCAGAGATGGACAAAATTTTTGTTTAATATCCTTTTACTATATTAACATTTGAACTCGTATCATTGCGTTTAACTAACGTTTAAGTTAAATGGCGACTTCACGTTCATGCTTCTATAACGCAAAATAGCTGCGACCATCCACTCGCGTTATAACAATGTACTTGTGCCAAAAGTCACCTTGAAAGAGTAAAATATTTGAAGCTCAGAACCACCACTCAAATGCGTCTTATGGGCTATATTAAATCATATAAATACAAAAAATACTTCGTTTGTTGTTTAAACAAGACACAAACACTCTAAGATGGAATATTTTCTGTGGCAAATCAAAATGTGGAACCACTACAAATAGACTGGATAAATAGGAATTAATGATAAAAAGATTACATTTTCATCTTACGGGACAAATGGAATATATAAAATGGAACAGACTTATCTCTTTATAATATAAATAACAAGAAGACAATTTCATTGTAGTATCTGCCCACGTAGGTTTCTTGCTCGGAATAAAAAATTAAGTAATATCGCGTGACGTATCACGGTACTCCGGTACGTCTGAAAGAGTAGCCGGGGTATTTGTTAATTTTGCCTCCATTATACAAAATTCAGTTTTCTTAAACCAACCCTCCACTGACGTAGGAGCTTGTCAAGTTAACAATGGAAAATTTGCACATGCGAAACTCGGCATTTTATTTTATGCTTGCGTTAACATAATATTCTTTAAATATTTAAATAAGCTTTGTTGTAGTTTTAAATCAGTTTTTGTGTGAGTTTTGATGTCGCTTTATTGTGATTTGTTGTTTAAGTTTAATATTTAAAAACGATTAAATTTTATTTTTGTATATAAAGAAAATATATTATGTAATCTCGTTACTCTGAAATGGATTTTGTAAACAATTATTTGAATTTTACTTATAGATATATGCGGCACTATATATTGTGTATATCATATAAGCGGACGGAATAAGGAAATGACTGGCAATGGAAAAGTATAGGAACTTTTAAAGGGGTCAAATTATAATTAAAGAAGAAAATTATGTATAATATATATTCTATAAATTGTTAGTGGAAAATTGAAGCTGTAATAAATGAATAAAAATATGTGGCACTGTTATAATCTTCATAAGAAAGTGACTCATTAGTCTATCAGCTTTTTACTGCCTATCTGTAAATCTGATAGTATTCATTACAAGATTCTAAAATTATCAACATTATTTCATCCATCAATCATAAATCATCACTTCTCCTACAAGGGGGCTGTATTCATGTGAAGTCGAAAAGTAGGCAAGATATGAAAATATTTCCAGATGATAGCTCCGGGTATACCGGCACCGTGGTTATACAAATATCATTCTCTACAAGTGTTCTGTTTGACGCATAAAGTCGCTGATAATGACGATAGTTCCAGATGGGTAGTGACCCTGCTTCTGCGTCCTAGGCTGTGGGTTCGATTCCCACATCTGAAAAATGTTTGTGTGATGAGCATGGATGTTTTTCAGTGTCTGGGTGTTTATCTATATATTATAAGTAATTATGTATAGTATATATAAAAATATTCATCTGTTATCATAGCACCCATAACACAAGCTTCTTACGAGTACGCTTACTTTGGGGCTATATAGCGATGTGTGTAATTGTCCTATATTATTTATTTATTTATTTATTTATTTATGATGGCTCCAGGGAATTAGCAGAACATAATTATACAAATACATATCAAAAAGTGTTCTTTTCGCATACAGTAAGTTCTACAGAGTTTTATTTTGCGACATTTTAATAATTATTTTAATGACAAATTATTTTCAAATAAATCAAAAAGCGTCTGGTTTCTTGTTGTCGTCAATTTTTAATTCATTTATTATATTTCAGATAGGCTATTCACCTAGCAAGTACTTTGGCAAAGTCAAGTCTGTCAGTGAGTAGTGATACCGACAGTAGTGATAGTGTATACCGGCGGTCATTTATACAATATAACTGTATTTCAACAATCTTAAAAATATATGAAGTTTGACACTACTGAAATAAAATACCAGCCATAAAGCGAAAAATAACATCGCTTTTAAATGGAATTAATTCTTGACTGTTATATAAATAGTAAGTCATTGCATAAATGAGGGATCTCAAAAAGCGCTGAGCGTAAATGCACGTATTTAACAAGACTATAATAAAACGCCGTGTAAATTGAATATTCACGCTTACAGGCCGAGGTTGATGAACTTTGAGGATCTTGTGAATATTAATACATGAAGGACCTGGAAGCCTGACCCTGAATAATGGAGGACTTTCTTGAAAAAATAAGATGAGGCTCTAGAAAATAACTAACAATGAGGCACCCGCGTTCACTTGAGGATACATTAAAATATTTTGTATGCAAAAAGAAGAATGTAACGTCATCATACTAAGAAGTAAAGCTACTTGTCTTGCTTAAAAAGATGCATTGAAATAAATTTCGAGGTTTTTTAAATATTTATTTCAAAATTTTCATAAATATGCCACTTATATACTACATATAATCTTCGGTTTTTTCATTCCTCCGTGTTCTTTGTCATATTTGTTTAATGACAATTACCTGGAACAAATAAAAAATAAATTAAGTATACTTAGTTACATACATAAAATACATTTCTATACTGATAACACTCGTTTATTTAAAAAAATAGTATATTATAGTGAATTGATTTCGTTCACAAGATAAAAGTCCTGAAACAACCAATCCTGTTCAGATGCATTCTGCAGCACCTATATGATTTACGGCTTAGGTATACGTTTAACATAAAATATTTTATGCTTAACTTATTGAGATATAAAATGTTAGTAAGTGAGGTGTATCATCGAGGCGGTGAAATAGATCACTCCCTGTAGGGAAACGTCAATCGGCTACTGATTTATAGAGGGTGCCTCGGCGCCGCCGTCGGCAACGTCTACTAAACTGTCCCCTGTACTAAAACCGTTTTGCTCGTGTTCCACCGGGCCACCGGCAAACAAGTCACTCACCTGCCGTCTCTCCCTCATCGAAAATGCGAACCCTAGAAAATGCCTTTATAAACGAATCCATTTTAAATTCTGAATAGTCTACCAAAACACGGACGGAACTTCCAGACATGACATGCGTGTTAACGAAATGTTGGCGCTTGGTCAATTTCAACGGAAATTTTACAGAGTTTACGTTGAATTTCGTAACAAATTAAATCGTACCTACCCTAATAGATCCGTTCAACGAAGTTCGACGTTTCCAAGTCGAAACGTTTCTAGTTTTCTTTTAATTAGAGAAATTTCAAAATACATAAAACAAAAATCCCTAACAAGGAAAATTGTTAATTTGCAAGGGGTCTTTTATGCAAACTTTCAACGCCAACTTGACCTAAGAATTCAATCAGGACTCGGTTGGCAATAATTGCACGATCCGGGAGCGCACTATTGCAAAACTTTACATCCCCTTGTTGGCGTTCTATTGAAAACATCTTAGCGCAATTCGTGCTGCTTGGCTGCTAATAAATTACTACGAGACGGGCTACTCATCATATAAAGTTATTTAATCTGCAAATGCAAATCCGAATTATGACTGCCGCCACTTTAGGGGTGAAATGTGTTTTTGAAGCTGTTGTACGTCACCGACCCTGAGTTGTGTTCTAGGAATATAAGTGCCAAGAGACATTAAAAGGAAATTAATAAGCAAGAAATCTTTTGGGTTTATTTTGGGCAAAATATCTAAATCTAATTAAAACATTTTAGAAGCACTGAAGAAGTTTTTAGTTCAATTTAACGGCAATCAGGGCGGCCGTTGAAGATGGGGCGTGAGAGGAATTTCTAAAATATTAAACGTGCCGGAATGACGGGAAGCGGCGGGACAGTGTCCACATCATATTGTGTGTATTTACGTTGTACATCAAATAGGATAATACTTTAAAATACATGTTTCTCCAAATATAGAAAACCTCGTAGTTGATGGGTCCTAAAGTCGTAGTTTTTAAACGACATTTTTCTTCCAGATTGGTCACTTGTCAATGAATCATATCCTAAGATTACCCTAGAAAATCTTTTAAGCACTGACAATCTGTAAAAATAACATACACGTTTAGTGTTTTTAGAGATCCGCGTGAAGACAGTAAGAATTTAAAAAATCTTTAATTTAAAAGAATCTATTTGTTTTTTTTTGTGATTATGTAAACATAAAAGAACATTTATGAAGCGCTAAAGAAGTTTTTGGTTCAATTTAACGACAATCAGGGCGGTTGTTGAAGTCAACGCGTGAGAGGAATTCGTAAAATATTAAATGTGCCAGTATGACGACATGCGGTGGAGTCTATATACCAGTATAATAGGTTTTTACAACTTGTATATTAAAATGCACAACTTTAGCAATTTCGTTATTTGCTTTGGCCGACTTTCGGCGGAGGGTTATGTTTTGCGAAAGTATCAATGTACAAGCACAGAAAACAAAGGTGAAGTTCAAACACTAACTACTTTTTAACATGATTCCAAAGGGATAACAAAAATTTAAATGTACATCTTTGTAGACCAAGAATACTCAAGTTAAAAATAATTATACCCGGAAATATAATAGCGCCATTTTGGAGAGCCTTAACTGGAAAATTCTTCAAATCGATTCTTGAATGATCAAGAATTTATTCCCAAAAAAAACCGGCTGCTGGAATAACATCGCACAAATCACAAAAATACCTAGAAGATATCTTCAAGTATAAAAGGAGGATAGGTATATTATTCCTCCTTTACCTATTTTTAGAAAATTTCAAAGTACACCCTCCGAAGTAGGTAAGACCGATAGACAGGCAACCTTTTCGCTCTAACTTTTTCAATACACATTACGTTTAAAATAACGTTTCAGGAGTTACCATTAAAATCAATGTGACTGAAATATTTAAACGTTATTACTATTTATTATCTGCAGTTTAAATTTTTTGTGTATCCCAATCAAACAATGTGTTTACGCCGCCCGCACTGTTTGGCCGGAATGTAGGGACATCATCAATATGTGAAAATCTCATTCGGGATTTAACATCGGGAATGGTGAAACATTTATGATACGAACACAAGCAGAAACCAAACAATTTCACGAATGAACGTGCCCTAGCATACAATAACGTTGATTTTTAAGGTCATACTCGTTTTAATTGCTCTGTAGGACTGGGTGGTTGATTTTTTTTCAATGGTTTTAAATTGATTTCTTCTTTACAATTGAATTTTTATCAGTATGAGTTTATTTTTAGCTATAAGTTTTAAAGGTTTATTTATAATTATTATTAATAATGTAATACTATAAAGTGGTTTTCTCATTTCAATAAATATTAATAATATAATGATAAATATACAATAAATACACCTAATAAAACTGTATATTAAAATTAATACTTAAAATAAATAACTATTTACTTAACCTTTAGTAGAGTATGATTTAAATAAATGTTTGAATCAGAGTGACTTATAGTTTATATTTAAATTAACAGTTTTAGAGATTTTGCAAACACGTAATAATGTTGTCAATATTATTGACAATAAATTATTATAGAGTAATTAAGACGTTGACATTATAAATTGTAGAGTTAACATGTTTTTAGAATGAAACATAGGCTTAGGTTATAAACATACAATAGTACTTTCAGTAAGGTAAGAGTAAATTTGCCAAAATTGCCTGAAATTTACCTTTTCTTTTGTGTAATAGTCTGTTTAGTAGGTACACTAGTGCAGTGACAATGTGCACCTATTCTGCAGAAAGTGTAAGGACATAATACCAGTCACGGACCGCTTCCGATGGGCCCAAATAGATGAACTATAAATTCATTGTCTAAGTTTGCACAGACAGCGCTCTCTGGACTCAGAAGATTAATTTTCTTAGTTCAGATTGTTTCGTGACCCATTGTGCAAGTGATAATTGGATTTTCTCCACTATCGATGATTTAGGTGCTTAAGCTTAACTTTTAAGCGGAATTTATGTTGAATGCCTAGTTTTATGCTAATTACCCAGTTGTATTTGTTAAAAAGTTATTTTTTTCACATGTTCTGCATTTCGGCTCCAAACTGTCTGAAATGTTAATTGAGAACAAAATTAAAAGGCCTATATTCATAGTTACCATAAGATGAAAATCAATATCGTCCTATTTTTAAACGATTTCAAAAAAAGGAGTTTCTCAATTCGACCGTATATATTTTTTTGTTTTTTTTAAACGACTTCAAAAAAAGGAGTTTCTCAATTGGACCGTATATATTTTGTTTGTTTTTTTTTTATGTGTGTTCGCGCATAACTTCGTCGTGTATGAACCGATATTTCGATAATTCTTTTTTTGTTGGAAAGGAAATAGTCCGGTGGTGGTACCATGACAAGGAAACTAGGATCTGAACATGGAATTCTGGAGAAACCGAGGGGAACTTTCAAAAATTGTAGCGACAATAAGTATGTTTGTTAATTTTTCCGCTTAGTATTTAAAAGCACTACAATTTGATGAAGGTTTGTTGTCGATCTGATGATGGAGCCGATCTACACATAAGAGAACTCCTTGATGATTTACTGCAGTTACCTTGTGTTTGGGCTCGATTAATTTGTCTCGATGAGAACTTTACATTTAGTTGGACAGTGACTGTCATTTAAGGTCTGGTGATGAAGACGAAGAACATTTAAGGGAGCTCCGTAACGGCTTACAGTAGCTACCTTGTGATTGGGCTTGATGAATTTGTCTCAATGAGAACTTTACATTTAGATGGACTGTGACTATAATTAAGGGTCTGGTGATGAAGACGAAGGACAGTTAAGGGAGTTTTTAACGGTTTACAGTAGCTACCTTGTGATTGGGCTCGATTAATTTATCTCAATGAGAACTTTATGCCTAGATAGATTGTGACTGTTGTTAAGGGTCTGGCAATGAAGACGAAGTATAGTTAAGGGTTCTCTTAAACTGTTTACGGTTAAAGAATACCTTACTACTCAAAGACAGCTGTCCCGATTTGATAAATTATTTTTTATTTGAAAGTCATAGTCCCCAGTTGGTTTAATGTTTACTAAGTCATGATCCGATGATGAGATCTTAGAAAACTCCAGGAAACTCTTCAAACTTTATAGGCATTTGCAGGAATGTCTGAATGTTACAAGTGGCTGGTGAATATTGGTACTTATGGCTCAGTTCGAGAAGGTTTTACATATGTTCATTATGTTTCCCGAGCTTTCTACTTTTAAAACGTTACCTAAACTTGGGTGGCACCGACTTCATAGATGTGGTTAAGTAAATTAAAGTAACTAAATGACGCAGTTATTTTGTACTTTTTAGTGCGTTTTGAAGACGTTTTTATTTTATATTAGAAATCCCGCGTCTTATTACTTTGATCTTTTAAACTACGGAACGGATACAAATGAAGTAGCTGCTACCTGCCCTTTAGAAATAAACTAATATTTGCATCATGATACTTACCAAGTGAGATTACAGTAAAGCGTGAAATGTAATGTGATCGGTCTTCTCAATAGCTCTACGGGAAAAAGATCGAACTCACAACCGTCATGTGATTTCTGCCCGCTAGAGTATTGTCGTACCCGCTTTAGGAGTAGGAGTATTATCGATAGGAGACACTTGCCTTGACCAAAGCAAACTGATATCATTTGAAAATATGTACATAACTTGTATTAAATAAATGAACGTGTATAAATGAACGGCATACAAGTAAGTTTTCGGGGATGACAGGTCGTCAAATAGACCACAAGTTAAGTCAGATGCTATCGTCTGAACATGTAGAATTGAGTCAGTGTAGCGAACAAATTGCTCTTGTAGAAAATAGTCGAGTTTTCACACTTTTTGTTATGAGTAATCCAACTTTGTTGAGATTCGATGTTTCCAACCACAATCTTCCGGGTCAGGTGGATGGGGGCAGTAAAATAGTTGTTTTATGAGCGGTCTTCAGTCTCAAGTAATTTGATGCTTTGTGATTGTATTTTCAAGAGATCTATGTATTTTTAAGAGAAAACATCTTCGCAATCTTGCGTTGATTTACTGTACTTTGAGTTCACAATTCAATTGCAATTTGAAATACTTTAAACAATGGTGAAAATTATTTATATAATATATATATAAATTAAGTTTTCACTCTCTCGCATCGGCTTAAGATTAATTTTGCAAATTTTATATTTTTGTCATAATCCTTGCTAATATTATAAAAGCGAAAGTTTGTATGTATGGATGTTTGTTACTCTTTGACGCAAAAAGTACTGAATAGATTTTGATGAATAAAATATAATAGAATAGAATATCTTTATTTGCATAATACACGTAGTTATAAGGTCATAAAATAATATTAAGTTACAGTGTATTACCGTTTATAAGGCATTCAAAATTAAAAAAATGTCACTTATGTCAATTAGTCCATTACATATCAATTGAATTTTTTTTTACAAGTCTACGTCATATTATTATATAGTGTCCCTTAGATAATCATCGATCGAATAGTATCGTTTTTCCAGCAGAAGAGCCTTAATTCTATTTTTAAATACAGTAGTACTGAGATTTCTATTGGCTAATTCCACCGGCAATTTATTCTAAATAATTGGTGCCATATTAAATATACTTTTCTTATATAACGTCGAGGCATGATGAGTGAAGCATATTTTATTTTTTCGACGTCTTGATATTTAAATAATTGATGATTTTATTTAATAAAAACCATGACTGAAACTTCACGATAATATATCAGAATAACATAATAGGCCACATTTTATTCCGATATTCTCAACGAGAACTACACAGGTGAAACCGCAGGAATCCTTTAGTTTTCAATAATGCTTGTTTACCCTCATAGACAAAATGTTATGGACAAATGTTTTGGTTCAAAATTTCTGATTTTCACGAAGATTTGAAATAATTTTCTGATTTCCGATTTTTCAGCCACAACGCTACTTCTAGACGAGAGCCCTCTGATCAAACATGATTGCAGTCAAGCCAATAAAAACAAACAACGTGGTAGACGTTGGTTACTGCTATCCAACAAAAACCTAATAATTCCGGCAAGAAAATCACTTAAAATCAGTCGATATGATCAACAAACTTTTCAGGCTACCTTGCTACTGTATTCACGCTAGAAATTATTATAAAACTATATAATTTGTTATTTATTAACAATGTGTACTTTGAGTTCAACGTGTATGACTATCTAATTACCATTTTAAATATAGAAATTATACCGTGGGAATGTATCCTGTCAGTAGCACACACGATATAGTTTCACATATATAATTATAGTTACTTTATAGTACTTTCACAATAGTAAACTGAACTTTTAAATAAGTTAAACGACTGCTATTGATCTTTTCTAATGTGTTAGAGCTTCAGTGTCGATCGACGGTTCGTTCATTAAATATTGCTTAAAAGTAGCCGTAAGTAACTTGTTTTTAGGAACGGACGACCATTTATTGGTTCGGTCTTTTTACGAACTCGTAAACTCGGTGCTAAGTTGTACTAAAAGCTGGGAAATTCGGGGAATTTCCCTCATTCTAGTTTTCAAGAAATCAATGATTCCTATTTCAATCAAAAACGCACCATTGTTAAAATAAAATGTCGGATAGATAAGCCCTTTAATATCTGTAGTAATTACCTAACTAACCAAGTAGAATTCCGTACGATCCGTACCTGAAAATAACAAAACTGAATTAAAAAAAAGACGTGTGGCACTCGGAGACTGCCGCGGTAAAGCTATTGCATAGCATTTTTTATCAACTTATGTTTACCTTTCGACGTCGTCGGGACCGTGGCTGAGTTGTAAGGCGCTCTAAGTGCCCGGATTGCCAGAGAGACGCGGGTTCGAATCCGAAATTTTCCATCTATCGATAAATACCAGAACTTTTAATGACTTTTTGAAATATCACGCTTGTAAAAAAAAATTGCGGAACCGACGGGATTCGATCCCGCGTTTGTCTGACAATTCGGGCACTCAGAGCGCCTTACCGCTAGGCCACGCTCCCAATGACGTCGGAGCCGAAATTATGCTTTTTATATTATGTTTTTGATATAAAAATTATAAATGCTATGCACACTCTCTAAAAATGGATTTCTCGATACTTCCACAACTGGGCACAGTTATATATGAATGCCAAAATTATCTAGCAGCTGTATTTCATAAAAAAATCATATAGAAACTGGTTGAGCATATCGCTTAATATGAAAATTAACCACAGGGTATCGTTAACACGTCACATGCATATCTGAATTCGCATTTGTCACTAAACATGTTTGCAGCGGCCGTTATACGTCTGTCAGTAATCACTGGAGCACACACAATTATCGGGTTAGGTGGAATGGCACTGTAGTGTTGATTGGACACATTTTAAACACATCGGCTAACTGGTCGTGTTCATTATGGTACATCGTTAGACGATTGGTCCCAAGTTGCTATTCTCTTTTATTTTTATTTTTGTTAAATACATAAACTCCTATCAAGTAAGCACAATAATGATTACATTTTCCATTAATATCGTTAAAATTGCATTCAAAAACTGTTCAAGATATAGAATTATAGATATTAAATTAGATTTTAATAGGCCTTTTTTAATAACTAAAACTTTAATCGAAACTAATTTTGTAAATGGATGTTACACGAAAATAATAAGAAATGAAGATAAAATACTTAAAATATTTATTTAGGCTTAAATATATTATAAATAGCTGATTTATATGTTTTATGCGTTTATTTATTAATAAGATTAGTTATAAATATAGTCAAACGCTATCACTTTTGAGATAATTTAATTAAATTTTGTCATTTATTCCGGAATATCGTTCTACTAACAGAGTTTTATTCCGGAAACCGCACGAGATTCCACTCATGGAAATTAGATTCACCTAATTTCCATTTTCAATAAATTAGTCATAAGGATCATATTGTGTCAGATGCACATCGGAACACACATTTGTCAGTTAATGTGTCTGCAGTCCGCGCTATATATCTGTCAGTAATCGCTCGAGCACACAATTATCGCCCCGTATATTACGTAACTACCGTACACTCAATGCGATAATCGCAATCCTTCCTACAGTCAAACTTGCACTAATGGCTACAATTCACAGCTCAAGCAAGAGTACCATTAATTCAGCCAATGGAAACGTTCCGACGGTCTCAATGAATCAATCGGGCTCCGTAATACGGGCACATGTTACGTAAAATGTCACTGCCGTTGAATAGACAAATTTCGCGCGAATCGGCTAACTGGACGCATACATTAGCAGCCTGGGGGCGTATTAGCGAAGTACTGGTGGGCTGATAATAGACAACGGAAAATGGTGCT
The DNA here is from genome assembly GCA_034621355.1 of Mycalesis mineus. Taxonomy (NCBI): domain Eukaryota; kingdom Metazoa; phylum Arthropoda; class Insecta; order Lepidoptera; family Nymphalidae; genus Mycalesis; species Mycalesis mineus. Next base: position 6,994,876 of record CM067885.1, read on the forward strand.
AATTAACAGCGAGCTAAGAGGTTTCTCTAGCAGCGTTGCAAATGTTTTACAACAAAGCCGATATCGAGGGCCACTTGGGTCAGCTTGGTCTAACCAGACGCATCAAAGCCAGATAGGGAGAAATACTTTAATATAGCTTGCATACTTTTTTAGAAAGGCGCTTACATTTTGTCGCGTGTTAAATACATCCTTATTTTGAACTAATGTGTGATTACAATACTTCAAAAGTATTTCGCAAACTCAAAGCAAAAAAATATATTTAAATCCCTACGATATATATTTGTTCAAATTTCAAAAAATTTAAAATTCAAAATCGTTTATTTCAAGTAGGCTGATTACAACCACTTTTGAAACGTCAAATTGGACTATTTGTAGTGACTCTGCCACCGGCTCGGAAGGCAGACCCTGTTGAGAAGAGCCGGCAAGAAACTCAACAGTTGCTCTTTTTATAATATTATCAATTTTACAATATTAAGTGTGTTGTTACATAAAGTTATTTATTTTACTTTCTGTGTGAAGTTGAAAGCCGATTCAATTGCCTTTGAACATCTTTGTCATTTAAAAATTCATCGATAGTATAATAACCCTGATTCAGTAAGTGAGTTTAAATACATTGTTTAAACTTATGCAATGGCAGATCTAAAACTGAATTGGGCATCTTGTTGTAGAAGAGTTCTTTGTTCTTTATGATGGTACTACTTCATCATATTGATAACCGTCCACTGGGTCGACCAACACAGATTCGCCACTTCAGTACCTAGTGATCAAAGTCAATCGGTTCTTCGAAGCAGTTTCCCCGCCCATTGCCACTTCAGCTTCGCGACTTGTTGAGCTACGAGTGCGCTGGCAACTTCGATGCTTCCGTCAAACAACTCAGGGAGTATTCCCTGCTGTGCATTACATGATAAGGGTTTCTCTTAACTTAGATAACTGGGTTCTAAGCAGAATCATACCAGTACGCTTAATCGTATAACTTTACGTGTTTGTCAGTTAGTAAGATTACTAGCCATGGCCGGCGACTATGAAATAAAAATATAATTATTCTTACTAATTTGCATGAAAAAAAATATGTAGCAATAGTTTTAAATTTTTAGCGTATTTAAAATACTTCACGTTAAAGAGCAAAAATATATTCTAGTTTATTAAAAACTAAGACTCAGCGGCGGACAGTCACAGCAACCATTAAAGTTACAAAAGGCTGTCTCTTTAAACAATACAGTGAAAATAAAATAATTTATACAGGAAAGCTTAACTTCAAAAGAGTCTTTCACTCAAAAATAAAGCGTGTTGTAGTACCTAAACAAGGTGGAACATTGTTTTGCATAACAAAGAGAAAAAAAACACCTAAAGGAAAACATAAAGCCACACTTTATTCTCAGAATACTTATTCAAATGAGGCTGTCCCTTCTAAGTTTGTTTTCAATCAAAAACTCGCACAGCTTTGTGTCGCTAAACTTTATAAATGAGACGATTATCCGCGCCGCGGCTCGCGTGAGATAGCAAATGTACGAGAGCAGGTCCTGCGTCTGTGCAGCGGTGTGCGGCCCCCCGATAAGCGCTACAGCGCTGGTCACCTGCGCTGCATGAATTGCAGCGCTTTTTAACTCTCATTCCCCTCATGCTAACTTCATCCGGCTAAAGCGCTCGCACTTTATTTATGACTTCGAACTTGACAACAACGCCGACAGCTCAGTAAAGTTTCCCCGCGGAAAAAGTAAATTTAATAACGAGTATGAACGACTAAGCTCACAATTTATTATAACGTTGTATTAAAATTATCGCTTTAGATATTTAATAAAACAAAACACTTATAAGTCACCTTTACTAAACTTAAAACTAATTCAATTAATTGTATTTTACCACAACTTTAATTTTTTTGTAATCTAATTAATATCTAATTAATCTATTAATCATAAATCAATCTAAATTATAATAGCGAAAGTTTATTGGTGTAAAGGCCAAATTCCCTTTCCTATAAGGTGGGTAGGCCTGGTCCCGTAGAGGGCAATTTAAATAGACTTATACCAACTGATGATTAAAAAAAATACTATGAGTAGGTATGATATTCTTTTCTTTACACTAGCTAATAATATAAATAAAACATACACATATTCTTCAGTAAATCCTTAAGTAATTAATAAAAAAAAACTTGAAAAGAGTACAATACGTGCACAGCAGGGTAGGAATGGTATATCAAGATTAGCTCCAGGCTGCAGTCTGATTACTTCCCAAGTAAAGAGAGCTCGGTGCCTTCTGCGATTCTAAGATGAACATTTTGTAAATCCTTTTTTAAAAAGACCAACTTCTTCCAACCTCATAAATCCGACGACTTCAATTACATGCAAATAAGGTTTCTACGGATAAATAAGAAGGGACTAATAAACTTTTCACCCAAGCACTCCGAGGTTTTTCCGTGTGCAAAAATTTAGGTACTCTCTGAAACCTGCATTTAATTAATTCATTCCTCATAATAATCCTTTGATTATATAATCAAAGTAATAATCTTAAGCTAAGTAACTGCGATTTATATTCAATGTTCTGCAGTTATGATGGTACTTTACCTACACCTCTACATTTTTTTTTATCGACTACAAGTTGGCCCTTGACTGCTATCACACCTGATGTTAAGTGATGGTGCAATCTAAGATGGAAGCGGGCTAACTTGTTAGGAGTGGGACGATAATCCACACCCCTTTCGGTTTCTACACGACATCGTACCGGAACGCTAAATCGCTTAGCAATACGTCTTTGTCGGTAGAGTGGTAACTAGCCACGGCGAAAGCCTTCCACCAGCCAGACCAAGACAAATTAAGAAAAATCTCAACCTGCCCCACCGGGAATCGAACCCAGGACCTTCGTCTTATAAATCCACCGCGCATACCACTGCGCCACGGAGGTCGCCTAAAACCTCTACATAAAATTATGGTAACATTGTTATTGCTATTCCTTGTTGGCCCAGTGGTTAACCTGTAGGGCTTTGTATCACCAAGGTCCTGGCTTCAAAGCTCGTCCGAAATAATGTTGAACTCTTCCTTATTACTTTGTCGCTGTCACAATCATTGTAACAAACCATAGAGAGCAATTGACAAGTCCTAATCATTCATCATTAGGATCTGATAGTGATCATTTCTTGAATAAAAAAATAAGAGCCTAAGCCCGCAAATCTGCGTTTTAGGAGTGATAAGCTCAACCTCCCTACAAGGAAAGTGGCCTGGCCTTGTATTAGGTAGTAAAAATAAACTGATAGCAACAATAATCATTGTTTGCTTTTACAATGATATTTACGTTTATCTGCAGAACGCCATCGATTCTGTTCTCCGTTCAATTAAATTATTTGTGTTCAATCGTATAGTTTTTTTCGTTTACATAAACGTTGTTTCAAAAAGCCTCGCAAAATATCGAGTTAGTATCGAATGAAAATAAATGGACTAAAAGTGGCCAAACGCCTGCTCAAAATGAATTGCAAACAGTATTACATTTTGGAAACAATCTACGTTAAACCAAAAGGGAATGATGTGGCAGCTCTTTATATTGCAATTTTTGTGTCCAAACAAAACGAATTTGCCGCGCAATCAAAGCGGCAATCCGATTGATGACATGGCGGAATAATTGTTTCGTGAAATTGAAAATATCGCGGCTTGTGTCTGCGTAACTCCTTAAAAAACAATCCATCGCTCGTTAACGTATTCAAAATTCATAATAATGAAGTTTTCAATGACTCGCTTTTATATTTTTTGTGTTGTTTTTGTCAGGTACTGGATTCTAAGTTTTATATTGTCACATGTCCTGATAATTGCCACTCTGTGTCTGTCAATCGTAAGAGTACGAGTATTTACTAATAATATTGTTGCTAAACCTCTGTTATTTTATAAAAGTTGAAGGTTTATTTGTCTGAAAGATTTTAAAGCGTAGTATCTCCCGTAGAAATTGTATGGAATTTGATTCATAGTTATTTTAAGAGGTGGCACGTAACAAATGTTTCTCTACCCTATGATGAACTTTGGAAAATTTCTTCGGAATGGCATGTTGGATCATACAGTTGCCAGACAATTAGCTTAAGTTTTATATTAAGGGTATACACTATATCGATTCGTATAGAAATCAGCGAAAATACGTCCCGAACAAGCTTTGATCTGAATGTAAGCCCTACAACAATGCCTAACCGAATTTACTCTTGCTAGCGACATCCTAACTCAGTTAGGATTTCCTATTGTCTACTGCGCAAGCCGCAATTTTCTATTGGCCAGCTCTTGGTCATTAATGTGTGTTCTACATCTCAATATTAGTCTAATATATAGGTCAAAAAATGTAACAAAATCAAAAAAAATAATAGTATAAAAACTATTTCCTACATTTTTGTCATCTATAAAAATTCAAGAAAATTTAAACTTACTTGATTTTAGTTAATTATAATATTTCATAATCTATTTTCGTATAATTAGCATTACGTTCGCAAGTAAACATAAAATTAAAATATTAACCACAAATATAATACAAATAAAAAATTATGTTATAATATGCCCGTTATTATAATTTAAGAAAAGGTGTCTAAATAAATACCTATATCTGTCATTAGTTTGTTAAAAGATTCAACAATTTAAATTCTGTTTAATCTCAACTGCAGTACCTACGACAAAGGACTAAATGAACGCTTCACATCAGAATCGACCCATCAAATATTAACGCACGGTAGTAAAACGTTAGATATAACTTTAATACGTAATACGTCGAATAATATATCTTATCTATAATCCAAACATATTATATTATAGCAATAAAAAGCTGCTCCCATCACACCTGTGACATGTCCTATAAAACTTTACCAATATGCCGTATTTCACAGTCAACTTCAATCTCAAATAGCGATATATTATGAAGCGATTTCCTACATAGGTACAAGTTAAAGAATTGGAGGAAACTTATCGGGGTAGCTTCTCGCATATTCATTCTCTCGGACGTGAAGCCTACACTATGTACTTAGGGTTGCCTCTAAGTCAGTATCGCACAATTAAACATTTTTAAAATGACAGAGTAAAAAAATCATAGCTTATTATAGAATACCAAGTTGTAGTACCATGCTATAAAAACGCCCTTTAAGGCACTGCTTTGCTATGTTTTTAACTTGAAGCAGATAATTTTTTTTAAATCGTATCTTGTACCAGTAATTTTTTAGCAAAAATGCTCTTCAAATTAGGACTTTGTCAGTTTACTTTTGTCACACAGAGCTCTACTGTTTTAGATTCCTTAAAATGATTGACCAGCTTTAGTGGAATAGATAAAACTATTAGGTAACATTCAAATTCAAAATAAACCTAATCAAACTATACTTAGATAAAATACACTATTTTTAAGTGATTTAAAAGACTAGTTTAAATTTATACGTGAAAATTTTAAACTATTATCATTTAATCAATCAAATTAATTTTTAATCAATCAAACTTTGTTTCGAAATAAACTAACAAATTACCTAGTAAAGCAAAAACAAAGTAATAACACTAATTGAAGTACGTAAATATACGTGTCATCAAATAGAGATAAAAAAATAAAACATTTGTCATACACAGCTTGAAAACACCGCCCTAGGTATAGAGCGTTATAAATTGTACGTTTAGAAACATAATGTACAAAAAATATCCTCTTTGACATAAGATATTTCACATTTAGAGACAGCCCTGTGATAAATGGTTACATTTTCAAAGATGTTTGTGCGTTCCCAGAATATATGTCGACCGAAACTTAGTTCTTCACAAAAAGCACTTTATGGAAGAGAATCCGGTGGATCTTTTTGTGACCTGCTGAATGTCAGTAACACTACGTTCCATTGATAACAATATCTTCAACGCATGTCACTGAGAATCGTAAACTACGTTTATGACAAAAATAATACTTGTTAAGAAAAAACGAAACAAAATGGTCTATTTGCAATATCATCTTCATTATCAGCCTGTGGAAGTTCACTGCCAGACTGCTGAATAAGATATTCCAAACAACGTAATCTTAAGTAGAGTTAACATGTTTTGAGGATGCTACGGTTTCAGAGTAAAAAGTATATAGTGGATCTTATCTTTTAGGTGCCTTTGTTGCTTGGATACATTTATTTTTAGCGCAAAATAAAAAAAAAGACGTGTGGCATTCGGAGACTGCCCCGGTAAAGCTATTGCATAGCTTTTTTTATCAACTTATGTTTACCTACCGACATCATCGAGACCGTGGCCTAGCGGTAGGGCGTTCTAAGTGCCCGGATTGCCAGAGAGACGCGGGTTCGAATCCCGTCGGCTCCGCAATTTTTTTTTATTCTCTGGCAATCCGGGCACTTAGAGCGCCTTACCGCTAAGCCACGTTCCTCGATGACGTCGTTGCCGAAATTGCGCTTTTGATATTATGGTTTTGATACTCAGGGGTGTTAGGTTTTTATAATAATTTTTATGGAATTTTTTAGTTTTGGTTTACGGTCAAGAACCCGCGATAAAAGCTATTTGCCATTTTGCTTAAAAATAAAATTAATTTGATTAGAGCATCGTAATCAAGATATTATTTTTACCAGTTTAGTTCTCGATCCCGCAGGAATTTCGGGACAAAATGTAACCTATGTGTTATTCTGATATGTAAACTATATTATAGTGATGTTCCATCTAAATCAATTCAGTAGTTTTTGCATGAAATCATCTATTTATACAAAGTTATATATATATATATATATATATATATTTATATAAAGTTTGTATACTTTCGCCTTTTACAAAAAAAAGGGTATTATGGATAAATATTAGTTTTTTATAACATGCTGGCAGCAAGTGATTTTATGTCCTGCGACTGTTAATAAAAGTAATTTCATACGCTTGAAATTTTCCACAACTCGAACTTAACAACTAAAATGTGTATATAATAAGAACCTTATTCAATTAATATTCGTTATAAGTTTCCAGACCATATTTGTCATGTGGTTGTCTCATCTCGGTTGTAGATTAGTATGTGCTGTCACGAACTCGGCGCACCTCAAAACTAAGGATCACATACTCGGGAAGCAACTAGTTTCATAACACTTGTGAATAGCGGGAGGTTATTTGAAAATTTAAACATACATTTTATTCAGTTTGTACGGAAGGCAAATTGTTTTATTATTATGATTCGCGTTTTATTTCCGTACGACAGTGCAGAAACTCGACTAGTCGAGTCAATATTGTTAACTCTGTAGCCGTTTTGACGACCTCCGTGGCGCAGTGGTGTGCGCGGTGGATTTATAAGACGGAGGTCCTGGGTTCAATTCCCTGCGGGGCAGATTGAGATTTTTCTTAATTTGTCTCGGTCTGGCTGGTGGGAGGCTTTCTCCGTGGCTAGTTACCACCTTACCGACAAGATCGCCAAGTGATTTAGCGTTCCGGTACGATGTCGTGGGTGTGGATTTTCGCCCCACTCCTAACAAGTTAGCCCGCTTCCATCTTAGACTGGTAATCTTAACATCAGGTGTGATAGCAGTCAAAGGGCCAACTTGTAGTCGATAAAAAAAATATATTTTTACAATGACCAAAGTATAATTACTATTTAACTCATTCCATCAGGGCCAGGCTTTGGACCTTAGATACACCAAGATTCTTCAGTACTGATTGGCGGACTCAGGATGAATGTTTAACAAACATATATAAATCACTCGCGAACGCCTGGACCACTTTTCATGATCATCAACTTGTTGCATTTATCCTCATCCTGAATAGCAGAAAATCTTTTATAAAATGAAATCTCAACACGTTTGACAGCTTCTCAATGACAGCTCAACGGCTGTATAGATCTAGAAGAAATTTGGCATAGATATAGATTGTAATTTCATTTATATCAAGTATCCTTTGTGTTATAACTTAGATATGAACCAAAAAGGACACTTTTACTCACATGAAATGTGGGCGTGGTTGTTATTAATGCTAAAGTGATTTATTTTTCTTACTCAGCGTCAGGAGAATTTCACGCGAGAGCGATTGGATAATTTTATATCTTCATAAAGAAGAGAACATAATCTCTCCTGCAAGATTACGTTCGAACTTCAACAGTATTCTTAGACGTGCCAGAGATAACACTAGATTATAGATATAGATATAAGGAATACTAGATTCGTCAATCCAGCAAAATTTATTTATTTTTGGTATGGCAAGTTTTTTTTTTAATTTATAAATCTTATGGCCAGTAATTTTCACTAACATAGTTTTCTAAATATTTTTATTACTATTATTATCAAGCTATTTCGCAATCATAATTATTGTCGGGGTAATTTTCATTCAGGAAAAAAATTACTGTTTCAGAGAAATTCCCTGATCCGGGGCAGGTTAAGTTTTTTGTTAATTTGTCTTGCTCTAGCTGGCTTTCGGACGGACGGAAGACGGACCACCAAGCAATATTAAGCGTGTCGTGTCGTCGTCGTCAAAGCCGTGTAGAAACCGAAAAGGTGTGGATTTCATCCTACTCCTAACAAGGTAGCCCGCTTCCATCTTAGACTGCATCTTCACTTAACATCAGGTGTGATAGCAGTCAAGGGCCAACCTCCGTGGCGCGTGGTATGCGCGGTGGATTTAAATGACGGAACGTCTAAAAGTATAAGATTTAGCGTTCCGGTACGAAAAACGAAATTTTTTTGCATCATCACTTAATATCAGGTGTGATAGCAGTCAAGGGCCAATTTGTAGTCGATAAAAAATTTTTTTCAAAAAACAAATTTTTTTGAAATTATATTTAGAAAAATTATATTTAACATTTTACACAAGCAAATTAAATATTAAGAATTATATATTATACATTTCACAGATCACACCTGGTTTTATTCTATTATTTCATTAAATAATATTATAACATAGTACATAGAGTTCAACACCTAAAGCGGTAATAAAAAATACATTATTCTAAATGTCCATTTATCTGCTTATTCATACGGTTACGAATTTAAAATGATTCTTCTAATTTGAATATTGCATAACAATCCCATTAAAATTTATCGACAAATAGTTGTCTATTACAGTTCCAATGGCATTCATCTGAAATGGAATTAATTGAATTATTAAATTGAGTTTGCAATAAGTACTTTTTGTATTAGGAGACAGTGAATAAAAAAAAATGCGAATGTTGCTCAAACATCTAAGTCTTTAGATTTTGTGAAAACGCAAATCATCCATACAAATGAATAAAATTGCTAAATTTTTTACTGTTTTTAGTGTTGCATATGAATAATTTCATTACTTATTTGTGATACAAAGTCAGAAAAATACCCTTCTCGTCTAGTTATCCAAAAACAAAAATCCTTGACTGCATTTCATTTTGATATCACTCGAATTTGAAATATAGCCCACGTTTTATGGTATGGCAAAATATATTGAACTTTGTAAATCTGTTAATCCTAGGGCAAGCTGATGGGTTCTCGATTTCGTTAAAGGGCTTCTGCTTGTATGGTCTGAACAATTCTCACTGATCTTTTGCTACATAACAAATTATTACTCTTATTATTTCTATTGATAAAACAGTGCTGATGATTTAGTCGCTCTCTCTTGGCCTATAGTGCATTAAACACTATTCTAACTTTCACTGATATACGCACAGGGAATAATATCCAATGAATATACCTCCAACGCAGGACTATCAAATTTGACATTTATATGCATAAAGTTCGTTTATATGAAAATTCGGTGCTAAAATAACACTGCTTTTACCATGAACCTCATATAAATACGTAAATTGAATAAACAAGCCCATTCCTACGGGTTCACGTTTACAAAATGTATTTTTTGACCTATTTTATATTTATTAACTTTATTATATCCAATGTTCCAATCCATGTATCCATTGTGTTTGTTATATCCAAAATACCTATGTATTAAATTATTGTTTGGATTATATAAAAAATATTTTATATAATCTGAATATCGATAAATATAAAAATTATAAATATAATTTAATAAGTTGGAAGAAGCAAGACAAATATGCAAGGACCATAGCAAGTAGAAGGACATGGTCTTTGCCTACCCTTATGGGAATAAGGCGTATATATAATTATAAGCTAAATAAGATTTTAAGCTGCTATTTTGCCCCTTAAAAATGTATACAACAGCAATCGCCTTCTAATCAGCAATACAATATAATAGCCTCATACAAAAACCACAGGATAATAAATTGAATTACAATCGATATAAATTGAATACTGGAGGGTTTTATAATGTAATCGACCCTTATTTACAGACGGTACTATGATTAGCCAAAAACATGTAATTTCGTGAAATTTTCGATGTTGAAGGATGAAAATTAATTTAATATCTTTTTTAGCTCTTAAAAATAAAATAAAGGTGCGTATACACGGGAGATTATAATTGCTCATTGACATATTAATACTATGGACTTCGGGTCTAATGCAAAATTTACGTCAAAAGTGTCCCAAGATATTTTATACACACTAGGATGTATTTATGTTTTTATACACAAAATAATATTGTAATGTATGTCTTATCGTATTGTTATACAGTCTAATTTGCAACGGTCTAATTGCATGCAATAAGTAATCAGCTTCGATTGACGGTTACCATGGCAGCCTTTTTTGACATGACAGCTTCTCGTGAAAATAGGACAACATAAATGGTGTGGAGTCGGTAGCTTTCAAATTTTTTTGGCATCTTATATTTATATATTATATTTACAGCAAATTGTAGTGATGTTGTCTATGTTATTTAATATTTATTTCATGCTATGACAGAGATGTCACTAATGTCATTAATAAAGATGTACACACAGAGATATGGTGTTTGATTACAACATGGTGACAGCGGTGGGATTAATTTATATTTACATATCCCTGACCTCTATATACTGGGATAAATCTTATGCCAAATAATAATTGTTGTAATTATCTTGTATAAAATAATAATTATTTATAATAATAATTAATTACAAACCAAATCCACTAATGTACAAAATGACATGCCACTCGACATAGTTCTTTACTTTGAAATTTTAAGTTCTCGATATTTTCCTCTTTTTAATTAAACTGAAAATATATTTTTTACTTCAATGACGTTAGATCACTTTTTTAAATAACTGTTCCTAATTTCATGTAGATAATTCTTATAGTTATCAAATTAATATACCATTATGGTAAAAGTTATTTGATTAATATTCATGATATAAAAAATAAAAGTTGACATACAAAATAAAAAATTTTGAATTGAAAATAATCAAATTATTTTCATTCAAAAATTAAGTAATTAAATAATTCAAATGTTAAACAACAAAATAACTCTACGCAGTCGTTGTTCTAAAACATTCTATTGCTCACGGCAGATCCGAACTAAATGTGGTTAATTAGATAAACATATTGCACTCCTTCTATCCTATACGCGGGTAGCGTATGGGAAAAGGACAGATAGATACTTTTGTTCATTTTGGTTGGTTATGCAATTCGTTTCTATAGTTTATTAAAATTTTAATAAAATAGCCTGTTTCTAAGCAAAATAATACTTTAAAATCATCAGTAAATATTTACTTACTGAAAATATGGTACACCGTCTTCTTTTCTCACCTTACTCGGGTAGTTCTTACAAGTTTTTTATAACACATTACGGCATTATTGACGTGTATTCTGTCAGTCAGCTAATATGAGACTGAATTGCGATTGGAAATCATTTCGCGTTTTGGCTTACTTTTGGTTCGGACACTTTTTATCGCTGACCCGAAGTCCATAGTATTAATATGTCAATGTAATTGCTCCATTCTAGACGTTATTGGCTAGCTATGACATCAGCCATGAAGCTAAGCCTGTAAACACCAAAAATCTGTGTAGATTCTGTGTCATACATCATTTTAGATCAACGTTACGAGATCAGCCAGATAGTGTGACAATGAAAATGAATGTAATAATAATACGTAAAAACAATTATTGTTGGGGAAACAATGTTCCATTTTATTAATAGTTGCCGAGTTAATTAGTTTTCGAACAACATAGAGTCAAAACATCTTCAGAGGAGGATGTCAGTGAAGGATTTATTTCGGATCTAGGTGATGTCTCTTGGCGGTAATTATTTATGATCTCCTTACAGGAGGACCTCCTTAACCATGTTTCCATTTATTCCAATTAACTATTGTTCCACTAGTTGATGCAGACTGATCCATAAAAGTTATCGAGCAATAATTTCTCAAAAAAAATTCCGTGTAAGCGTAACTCAAGTGCGTAATGAAGCGAGGTACCAGGAGGGTAGCGCAAGGAGGCAGTGATGCGATCGCTCTCGGACCGCATCAGGAATCAATTAGGAACGGCTGGCGGCCACGACGTGCCTCCCGCATGAATTATTGACGACGTTGCCGGCCGCGTGAACCGCCCCTAACACATGATTTCGATCTAAAACCGATTACAAATTTTAAAATTAAATTGTTATTTTTTACGTTCTGATCCCCTGCTATATTTCCACATGGCTTCGGATCTTGGGGTCAAAGTCATACAAGAACTCAGGCTATGTTATATTGGGCTTCTATCTCTTCCAAGAAATTCACAGTGTACATTTTCAATCTGAAGCTGGGAAGTGGACGGTTTTACATCCACATTTCTTGGTGAGCACGTTCCTGTCATTACCAATAATAGTTGACAGTGATTGTTGAGTCTGATTAAGTCCAACATTATTTCTCCAAGCCTTTTTAAAAATAGTGCTGAGGTCTAAGTTAGGCCTCGCTTGTCTAGATACCTTTCAATCTTACCTTATTGGCAATGAAATTGTAAATTAAAGTAACTAAATGACGCAATTATTTTTTTCTTTATAGTGCGTTTTGAATTTGGTTTTATTTTTATTAAAATTGTTTTCACCATATTTTTCAGTGATTTACCAACAACGAAAAAAGGTAAAACGTAGGTTTTACCTAGATTCGTACTAGGCTATGAGTAAAACAATTCGCAATCCCTTACATACCGAAATCGTTGCAAGTGTGCCTAAAAAGTTTGAAAAATTCATTCTATTTTTCGTTCATCAGACCTAACTTGATAACTATGGGGCCGTTCTGGATCTATAATCCTTCTAATAAAAAAAAGAATTATCAAAGTCGGACTTCTCTATAAGAAGTTATACGTGGTCATAAATGAGCATAAAAATTATATACTCGTCGATTTGAGAACCTCCTCCGATTTTGCGTCGGTTAAAAATTCGTAGTTGGGTCGTAATCCTACTACTTGTTACCGTCGACAAAATTTCATCGGTGTAATGTCGTATGGTTAACAATAGCTACTTCTCGATTGTTGGAAAACTCTATTTCCTTGCCGATTATCCTGTCCGTCATGCAATTAGCTGGAAGTGATGGCTTTAAGTTTGAATGGGTAAATTTCATTTCAGTTTATATAGTGACTTACATTTTAAATTCATTTTAATAAGCTGACAATTATATATTTCCTGAGCAAAGTATCACGTTTTTCGTAAAACTGTAGTTTAGTATACGTCTGTGGACTGTGGTATACAATCAAATGCAATTACTCTCAAAGATGTAAATCTTTTATCTTTACTTATCATTTTGTGTATGCAAGAGATTTTTGTCCAACCTTTTCAGCAACTCTGGCTGTCTCATATTACAGGTTGTTATTTATAAATTTTAATTTAGTATTTAGACTATATCAAGAAGTTTTCATTTGCATTTTTAATAAATCAGTCCACAATATTAGCCTCTATAGTATATAATATTGAAGAGGAATTATTACTGTAAAGCGCCACTTAAGGAAGCATTGCCTTAAGTGGCGCCAATTTCCCCGTATTCGCCTGCAAGTTATTTATTCAAGAAATTGTTGTCCTGATTTAGCTATTAAAACAGCTTATAGTTGGTATTAAAAACACAATATGAAATAAAGAAAGCTTTAGTCCAGTCGCCAATATGATACAGAAATTAGCGGTGATGGTTTTAAAAAATCGTATTTGGTAATAACGGTACACGTGTATTGTTCATATTATATAAAATATATTACGTTTGCAAGCGAGATTGATAAAAAAACAAAACAAAAAGCTGTTAAATTATCAACTACTAGCGGACGCCCACAATTTAGTTCGCGTGGAAACCTTGAATCATGACATTCTTTACTAAACATAATTGCTAACCATTTTTTTCAACTAACAATTCTATCTAATGATAAAAATAGCATTAATGCGGGGTTCAAAAGATCTGAGCGCACTAAAAAAATTCTACTTAGAATTTCAAGAAAGTCTTCAAGAAGATAAGATTAAAAAGAGACGACAGATGGTATTTAAAATTCTTTTGAGTTAATTCCCTTTAAATATTTTCCCAATGTAAAGTTGACCGGCAAACTAAAGTGTCAAGAAAGACCGTTCTCTGTATGCATTTAGTAGCATCGCCCCGTCTGCTTTGGAGTGAAATGTACGTTTCATTATTATAATACAGCACTCAAGTCGGTCGGGTTTGTGAGAGAAAAGGCGTGAGACGCCAAAGTTACCATTTTATTGTGTAAATGCGAGAGCGTTATTTTGAAACAGCGGTGTATGTGTGACTGACAAAATTTACACTTCGGAGTTAAAGGGATTTAAAGTTTCCTCTCTACTGCAGATAAGCGTGTTTGGCCTTTCGGAATTGTATTGTCTGTACGAGATACACAGTCATACGTGTAATGAAGCCTCGACGGAACGGTTATACAAGTTGCGATGCCTATTTATTCCAGCTTCTGTCAACTTGAGACAACCTTTGAATTGCGTACGTCGAGTCAAGGATAAGCCGTACCTACTATAAATGGTAAATAAGTTTCTGTTCGTCAGGGCAGTTTTTTTGTGAGTGTAAAAATAAATGACATTAAATTTGAAGGCCTATATCTTAGAAAGACGGTCAAACGGATTGTAGCCCCAGTTATCTGCTGACTCATTGGTTTAATGTTGCCCATGTTGCTTCGATGTCCTGGATTCGAGTTCCTGGCACTGAACTACTGGATTGTTTTCCCCTTCTTTCTAAAAAAATTCTAGACCTAAAGTTGGAATGTTGCTGGTATTACACCCTACCTGCCTCGGATAATATGTTTAGCCGTATTATGAAACAATTATAGTGATCGTTGTAAAGTCCAACAATATCACCACCAGCGTGCCATCAACCCGCAAAGTGGTGTAGGTGTCACCACGAAGCAGCGACGCGAGTCAAAACTTAAAATCTCCTCTCCTAAAAGAAAATAAAGAAAATTCTGGTTCTACATTGGGCCATTTAAATAGGTTATCACTGTCATTGTTAGAACACAATACTACTAATTTACCGAAAATTGACGAAAATACTCGTTAATATTGTTCCTAGGTACGTCATACTGCGTTAAGTAAGCGTTATGTTAATAATTAACCACAGTATGAAGACGTAACACTCCCGAAGCTCGGAGCGTGTTGCTATAAACGTTGTATACGGTGACGCAATTACATTGCACCTGATTAGTTTCAATCTGTCTTAACAAGTGTCTACAATTGGTTAATGTTATGAGAGACTGGAATTAAGATTGCTTGTATTATTTATATGATAAACAGCCTCCTTTTACCATTTGTAAGTCCATGTGCCTTCAGATCACGCGATCGGTAATCGAGTCGTGAATTGTGCTATGAAATATTAAGCTCTTTAATTCTTTCATCCAAGAAATTCTAAATATAAATTTTCAACATGGTGTCGGGAAGTTGGTGATCCCCATGCCACAAAGTAGTCGTTAGTCCAATCATTATCATTATAACATCTGTTTAGTAATCGCTAGAAAATCAAAAAAATATTATTTAAGCACCATTAGAGCAGCGTGATGGAACTAAGGTCAATGTTCTTCCTTTAAAAGAAGGAAGCTGGGTGGCTTACACCCATGTACTTCGTACATACAATAACAAACTCAGTCGTAATATTTGAATGAGGTTCAAGGGCCTAAAGCTAAAAAAAAGCCTTTAAAAGCCTAAAGTACCTAAAGAAATAATTTTAACTATGTTACAATACCGTAGGTTTCTAAGTTCATTCATCTTCTGTTAAAGCAATAAAGCACTCCAATCAAACCAGAAATAATTTATTATTGCTTTCAAAAACCCACTCCAATTTGCAAGTAAATCTGCAACAATTATTTTACATCGACGAATACTTGCAGCACTTACGGCTACACGTTCCAACATTAAGTGCATAAAGCATGAGTGACGTAAAACGTAACCGAATAGGTATGAGTTACCATATTAGGGAAAGCAGGCACTACCTGAAAACTTTTCATGACGTCAGCAGAGTTGTCCGCCGTACCGAAGCAAGTGACATTAATGAGATGAGAAACCAGAAATAATTTATTATTTCTGTCAAAAACCCACTCCAATTTGCAAGTAAATCTGCAACAATTATTTTACATCGACGAATACTTGCAGCACTTACGGCTACACGTTCCAACATTAAGTGCATAAAGCATGAGTGACGTAAAACGTAACCGAATAGGTATGAGTTACCGTATTAGGGAAAGCAGGCACTACCTGAAAACTTACACACTTCATGACGTCAGCAGAGTCGTCCGCCGTACCAAAGTGAGTGACATTAATGAGATGTGCGAGCAATTTGTCTATGCGCTTGCATACATATTTACTCGCGGCAACGACCATTATTTTTATTATACGATGCACAGTTAAAAATGATATCATCGAGCGCTTTGTAAATAGCTGCTATTCGTTGTGCTAGACACTAATTAACTGGTAAAGGTCGATTGTTAACAGAGTTGACATTTTGTTTGATTTAACTTTACGGTGCAGTGTTGTGCGATAACGTGTTTTAGATTATATTTTTCAATAAAAGCTCGTATAAAACGGCTCGTGTGTCAACACTGTCAAAACATTAAAGTAGTCTATTGCGTCCGCTTTTACACCGATTTCGATAAAATGTGTAATTAAGATAATACATTATTACATTTAGTATAGAGATTATTAATTTGTTTGCATATTCGGTTAGTCATGCAGCTTTATTTTAACTGGCGATGGTTTTATAAAACTTAGATGTAGTCCATTTTCATTTTAATATCTTAACTTAGATCAAAAAGTTTGTGACCATTGGCTATGCTAAAACATACATTTCACATTTTAAACTCAAAGTAATTCAGGACATCATAATAAGCGTTGAATAAAATATTTAAAACGTTGAATATTTCATAAAAATCTGAGCGAAGTTGCGAGCTAAATCTATTTGTTTTACCGTTGCCGTGCCACTGGTTCATGAAATTGAATTCAAAACTGCGTTTGTACCCCTCTAAAATCTGTTCGACGTTGCGTAATCTTTCGATAACTTTACACTGACGAGATTTCGATGCGATTTTCAATTGTTATAGTTCAGAACTACACAGTTTTTATAACTGATATCTATGACGGCTGATATGCTCGAATTCGTTTCAAGCACTTTTATTTTATATTTTATAATATACTATTTTGACAGAGATAATTAGATACGAGTTACTGAGACTAACACTGTAACTGAACAGAAAAAACATTTGAACGCTTTATTTTAAAGTAAATTAAATTTTGAATTTTATTTTAAAGTAAACAGATAGTAATAATTAAAGTATGTCGATCCAGTGGTCAGCTATTTCCGTTGCGGATGTCCCAGATTTGTACACTGTGGTCAGCAAACTAAAAGTTATTACAATTTTTCTTAGAAATCACAAGAGATTTCTAGAAGGAGATCGAAGTGTTAATTACTATAATATTTATTTATCTATAAGAGCACACTGCAACGGACCATTCAAAATGGCCGATGATAATAATAACAGTAAAATCATAATCAGATATTTTTTTATGGTAATTTACACCATATAAATTTATTATTATTTCACTCGTGCAAGATGTCGAAGGTACTTATGAAAATAAAACGAAGAGTACTTATACAAAATAAGGGAAGGAATCAAATGTCGCATATACAGTATGCGTATTAAAAAGCACGTATGTAAACGCACCCTTAGTACGCTTTGCCAATTTTTGCGCACACGTACAATGTTTGTGCGTGTCACATGTACTCGTATATGTGAATGCAAACCTACGAGGCCAAGTGGAGTCAAAGGGCTCTATAGCGAAACAAAGGTCTAGTAGATGAAGTTGATTGAAGAGGCGACAAAACGATTTCTGTAACATCCATAAAAAGTAGGAGTAGCCAATCTTTGGTCTTTTTTTGCGTAGTCACCCTTCTCTTCTGCTACGAAAAACAACATTATCATCCGCGGCTGCAACTTTACACATAAACAATACGCTTGCAGCGCCTCCACTGGTACTTTATGTTACAATTTAATACTATATTCAAATAATCTTGACTACTCGCGCTCACATCGAGAAACGTTTTTTAAAAATTAATCTGCACAAAGAATATCATGTAAATAATAAAAAAAATAACAACAATGCCAATGACAGTCAAACATTTCTCTATTAAATACTCTAGTATTTTTAGAAGTGAGCAAATCTACGATATAGCTACGACATATATACTGAACTGTCATAAAAATAAAACGTATTAGGAATATCCAGTGTGAACGCACCCTTAGTACTTACGCGTTTTCACTTGTTGCGTAATTTGTAGCACACACGTACAATTTCGTGCGTGTAACACGTGTATAAGTTCTTACCGGTTTAGAGCACATGTCAGATACAGTTATAACATGTTCCTTTAATAATATAATATAATAATTAATAAATACGTACGCACCATTGTGTTCAAAGCTCTTTAAATATGACGTTCATTATAATTTTCTTATCAAGATTGCTACTAAGCTTGCTATTTTTAGTGACAATGAAATTTAAATCAGCAATGTAATAGGTAATCTATTTTTGGTAAACGGTGAGGCTTGAGTTATAATTGTAAGGTTAGACAAGCGTTTGACAGGCGCCTTTGGCTACAGTGTAAAGGTACAGACAGTATAGCTTGTCAAACACAAGCACCTTTGTGTGTACAACTGAAGGAGCGTTAGCAAAGCAGAAACAAATTTTAAAAATTATCATCTGTTTGTAAATATTTCCTAAACAACGGCTTTTAATGTCACAGGCCTCCTATATCGGTGCACTTCTCAGCAGATGTCTGCCTTCCGATGGTAGAGTCACTACAAACAAATAAATTTTATCAAACAAAAATGCTTGTAAAGTAAGCCTTGGAAAACGAATTTTGAATTTTAATTTTTAAATATTTGAGCAATATATTTCTTCTGTGCTGTCGTTCCTTTACCGTACACATTCAAAGGTGTTTGTGATATTAACTTACTACTACATCCAAATCCAACCCGTCTTCCAAAGGTAGACTATAAATAACAAGCTATAAATAACAGAATTTCAGCATTTACAACAAAAAAAAACATGTAACCATATCAAATCGAACACTTTAAAAAACACCAATCTTAAATACTCGAACATTGTATTTAAAGCAGTCACAATCGAATGGGAAACTGATTGGCAATACAGCCAACAATACAATTTAAAACATGTCCATTGCCTGTATTTGGTTTGTTGCAGACTGTCACAACGATCGCATAAGTCGCAGAATTCGCTCTTACACAAAACCTATTACTGATAAACGAATCCACTGAAAGACCCTACTGTGATAAAATAATGCCGAAGTGACTTTGTCAATTTGTTTGTTACAATTTTGTGCTCATATAATTGATATACTTTTGCGTACACATAGTCGGAGGTAAAGAATATTATACTTACCTACTATATTCTTACAATTATAACAAAATTTCGTATATATTTTTGAGTTTAGTTAATGTTGTAATATCTCTACTCTGCATCTCCATTTACTATACTATCAAGTATCTACCTAGTTGATAGTAGAGTTACCAAAATAGGTAGACTTGCCTTTTTTATATTCTGATTTAACGTATATCTGTCGACACTAAAAAGTTTATAATATATTTTCATCTTCATCCGTAACTAAAAGTTTCATGTAAACAAAATCGAATGCGGATTTCGTTGCAACTATCTCTTTAACTAAGTAATATGAAAAACTTATGTGTTCCACTCTAGTAGTTTTTTCTGACAGTTGGTCCGTGGAAGTACCGCTGTGTGTGTCCTTTTCGGAGATAACGGAATAGGACATGTTTGTGTTCTGGTCTTTAAGGTAAAGCTACCAACAACAACTTAACAACTTTACCAGGTTGACGGTCATATTCTTTTGCGACGATTTGCAATTATAGGCGATGATTTTCCACTTGATGCCGGCAAAGGCTAAGATTACAAAGCATTTGAAATGTCTATTTATAGTGACTCTACTGCCGACTTGCCGGTCAAATCTTTTGTGTAGAGCCGCAAATACAATAACATGCAATGCATTATTTTAAAATCATACATTATCATAGCTTACGCTGATTATTATTTTCATTTACAATATCTATTACTTTCTGTGATGGTGAAAGCTATTTACAATCACTACTTAGTATCGTTATCATTGAGTAATTCATGAGTTTGTAAATTCAACGTATCCATTTTGTATCTTGCGGCAATCGCAACGGTCTGCGATCATCTTTTATAAACGTTAGCGATATAAAAGTCGTGATCTTGTACGTCGCACACAATAAATGCCCATCGCAAAATCCAGTTACGTTACGAGTCTCGACAATTGATAGAGAAACTGTGTGCAACGATGAAATTTAAAAAGTCATTTATTTCGAAATGCTTTTTCTCGGGTCGCCCGCGGCGGAGCGGTATCAATTTTATTTTCCGTCGCGGCTTCCTGGCTCGGGACATTCGTTTGTAAATACTTATATACTTGTATACCTTGGAATGGATTAACTTGAGATGATAGAAAACACTCGAATCATAGACTTGCTGCAAGTCATCTAAGTACCTCCTATCACATTGCCTGAAAAACTAAGTCACATTACTTGATTGATTCAAACTGTTATTACTATAATGCAATGGACACTATCACGTGTTAATAATAATGACTGAAATAGGCGGCTTCTCCAAGGTTCGGAGGTATCACATCACCAACTCGAGGTTGGGGATTTTTTGAAAGAAAGAAAACCTTAATATACCTTAGCCCTACCCGTAACTAACGACTAGTGGCGACTAGCGTTACCAGATAAAACTTGACATAGTTAGGGTTTCTGATTGCGTGTCCAGGCAAAATTAAGCGTGTCCAGCTTTTGTAGAGATTTTTGAATTTCATTAAAATTTTACAAGAGGTATACTAAGAATCATTTAGCTTACTTTTACATACATTTTTTGTCGTACCTATTAAGTAATACACTAAACCCTGACTAATGTAAGGTGTCCGAAGTTGTTGCTTAAATTTCTGGTCAAACTGGCGGTTCTGTCCGTCGACCTGGCAACTATACCTCCAACAAAGGACCTCGTAATACGGACCCACATAGGTTATCCATTGAACTAACGAGACAGTCAGTAAGGTAATTCATCATCATCATCATCGTCATCATCATCATCATCATCATCATCATCATCATTACCAGCCAGTAGACGTCCACTGTTGGACATAGGCCTTTTTAGGGACTTCCAAACACAACGATCCCGAGCCGCCTGTTGCCAGCGGCTCCCTGCGACACGTTTGTAATTTGAAACGTAAGGTAATTAATCAGCGTAAATTATCCTACTCTTAACCTAACTTTTAGGTTACATGTAATGTTGCGACCGTGATTCCATATGAGAAAAAGCCTCACGCCAAAGGATTAACTTTCCGCTACGTTTATTACCAAATGGGTGTAATCGTAAGAGTGTCTTCACAACTGCTATCATACTTTTATTCTGAATTAGTTGCTGTTATTAAGCTTCATTGAGATAATATCGTAGATGATAATAATAACTTCATAGACGATAATAATTTAACGTAATTTTTTAATTTTAATTTATGCATTTTCGTTCTTTAAAAAAATTGAGTGATAGAGATTAATTAAATAATTTAAATGCGAGGTCCATAGATAGATTCGAATAGTTTCAAAACAGATTGAACCTGCGTCTTTTAGAAAACATAGTGAATTATTCTATCAAAGATCGGATAACGGTCATATTCAATGAATCATTTCGCGTTAATTGACCAGACATTAATCCGAACCAAATTTTGGGCAAGTGTACATTAAATAATCGCATTAATTAGAATAACTGTCCACCGAAGCATAATATTCATCAGATGCGCCTGTAAATAGCTAAATAAATGCGTACAATGGTGTTAGGGTCGTTTAAACTAGGCTAAAACATCACACTCAGATTTTATGATAATTTATTTAACAAATATTATAATAAACCGCAAAAATTGTTATAAAAATCTCTTTCATCTAATTAATGTTTAGTGCTATTCATATTGGAGTATTTCTGAGTTATCAATTAAGAAATCAAAGTTCCGCTGAAAAGTCAAAGTTACCGATGAAGCCAAAAGCTGAACTAGCATAGAATGAGGTACATATTTCGAAAAACTGATGAACATTGGGGTCCTGAAGGGCTGAAAAGGCAGGTTATCTACTATAAAACGTGAGTATAAATCACAGGGAATAATAAAATGCAGGCGGCTTACACCATGTATTTTAAAGTCATTGCAAGAGGCCAGCATTCGAAGTCCAGCGAAAGATGATTCATTGCGTGTGTATAAAACAAATATATAGTACTAAACGTACGCAATTTCTTTTCACTTTGTATGTGTACTTTGTATGTATTCTCATATACTGATAGAGTAAGCCGATAGCTTCAGTCTTCTTTGCCTCACAGACCAGCCCTTATAAATCGGTTTGCACAGATAACAGCAAGCAGCAAAAAATACATTTATGTTCATTAGCCGAAAACTAGCCACGATCGAAAAAACTGTTTGCTGGTCAAAAAGATCAGAAGATATCATACACCAACCAACTTTATTATATTTCTTGTACATAAACAGGAAAGGTATACAAATAGGAATTTTCTGACGATTCTATGTATTTGGGTTTCTGATCACGTAGGTATTAGGTACCTACTCGTATAATATGAATCAAGGAGGCACAAGGCCGTGTTGTTTACTCCTGGATTCGATCTCATATTTTATTCCTGAATTTTAAGCTATGGAAATGAATAGCCGTCACCCGCCGCGTGTATTTGAACAGATTATTTTGATTTCTTTTACACAGCTAACCGGTTTGAAGATAAAATTGTCATGATACACGTTTGTGGAAACGAAATGCATTATTGAACAGGCATTTTTTTAATTCATCCTGCACATTGGGTAAGTAAGTACCTACTGAATGGTTCTTTTTACCCGACTGCGTCAGAAGGAGGGTAATGTTTTTCGAGCGTATGTACGTATGTATGTATGTATGTATGTCCATTTCTTCGGCACGCGCTACAATCTAAACGGCTGAACGGATTTTGACATGTGAGGTGTTGTTGAATTTGGCTAAATTGTGGAAGTGACATAGGCTATATGAATTTTCAAAATGGCGGCTGCAAATGGGGGAAAAAAGGGGAGAAGTATGTATTTTTTTCTTTTATCTTAGCAATGTTGGTACCAAATGAAAGGTCGTAAAAAGACCATTTTAACAATATAAATATCATATCATGTTTATATTACGGTTTTAACAAAAAATGTCAAAAAGTATACCAAGTGTACCGTCTCATTTCTATACCACAAATTAAAACTAAAAAGTCTCAAATAAAATTATTATTATAAAAACAAAAAACTGCTTAGAAGTTAAGAACTGAAAAAAGAAAAACAAGGATCACTATATCTATATATAAGCAGTTGGGTTTTTTGTTTTTATAATAATAATTTTATTTTTCTACGAAAATTAGCCACACATAAAGCACTACGAAAATACCCATTTTATTTCTGAAAATTTACACAGGATCATAATATTTTGTAAGGCAAGGAATTTTTTTTTTCTTTAAGCACAGTGTAGGACGCCCTCCAGCCCGATGGTCCGACGACCTCAAAAAGGTAATGGGAAGTGGCTGGATGAGGAAGGCAGAGGATCGTGTGTGGTGGCGCGCTCTGGGAAAGGTCTACGTCCAGCAGGGGACTAATACAGGCTGATGATGATGATCATAATTTGCAGGTGGAGATTTGATACACTATTATATAATTATCACGTATATCTAGCTATTTAGTTAGACAGCGTTAGGTACTTAACTTTTCAATATGCACCATTATTACATGAGATTAGCATTCAAGTAAACTAAATCTCAGTTTCGTCGTTTAAATGTAATTAAGAAAATCGTCAACTGCGCTGAACAGTCGTAAATATTCTAAACAATGAAAATAACTAAATATATCAAAAGGACCTACTCTACTATATTATAAACATCATTGTTTCTATAAGTCACGAACACAAATCACCATAAAACATCGTCTACAATAGACCTACTTACTGAATAAACCCGGGTATCATAACAATATCAAAGAGACTACGTACTTTATAACCTCACGCATCCACGAGTAAAACCTTTATCAAAACTTTAGTAGAGGCAAAAATATTTTCCAGTGGCTCGGAGCCCGCGCCCAAGTACCCTCTCCCCTCAAGGAAAAAGTGACGAAAAGTTAAGCGCAAAAATAAAAATGTTAACAAAATGACTTTGTAATCCTATCAAACACTTTACGTTTTCCTCGTTATAAATTAAGTTACGTAACGATTTGAGAATCAAATAAATTAAAAGATTACATCTCATCTTTATGGTAGAAAAAACATTTTTTCCCACTCTACGGCCGCGTTTGCTACAATAACCTCATCGCGGTATTACATTTGGGAAACAATCTCCTTTGAGGGTAGCTCAAACAAAAAATAATTTATATTTCTCTTATAAAATGATCACGAAAGATGAGCCGTCCTCTATGACATATTACCGAAAATTTGCGTAATGCTCACTCCGTAGAGGCCCGGGGCGCCTATTGCGATATGAAAAGTAAAACGTTTATAATACGGGTGAAAATGAAGTATGGTTGGTGGAGTTAGAAAGAGAAAAGATAAGAAAATAATGCGCCCCCATATATCATCACAATCGCTAGAATTCGCCAGCCGGCCGGGCTGGCCACCGACCCTCTTTAGCCGTACAAAATTCTTCTAACATTTAGCCGAACAGGAATCATTTACACCATTAAGGGGCCGAAAACTTACTTCAATAAATACTAGTGCTTTTATATACGTAGATTTTCCTGTTCTTTTTTTTTTATAGACTACAAGTTGACCCTTGACTGCTATCACACCTGATGTTAAGTGATGACGAAAATCCACACCCCTTTCGGTTTCTACACGACATGTCATTTGAAATATATTTTTACATGAACATCCATCGAACAAAATCCATTACACAAAAACGTATCTGTCATAAAAAAAACTATTAATTTTGATGTTGTTATATTCTAGTGCCTTGCAAAACACGATAAGCCATCAAGTCAATTAGTAACATCTGATAGAGAATGTTATAAAGTCAAACATTAGCTCACCTACACGCATTTGTTGAACGCAGGGACCTAAGCTCCTAAATACCCATATATTATACAAGTGAGAAGACTCAAGCCCTAAAAATTAAAATAAACAAAAACACTTAAACACGCTACTTTAATTTAACGTACCAAGTCGGGACAGATAAAGTTCACGTACGAAGCTGCAAGTCAGTGAGTCATAAATACAGTACAAACATAACATTTCACACAGAAGAAGAAAAACAATATCCTTAAAAACGTGAAACAAAGTTAAAACAACGTTAATTAGCATACTTTGAGGTTGAATATAATCGCAGAGAATTGAGTTAGAACTTTACTGCAGCAAGGTTCGTTATAACCGGTACTGTGCTCCTAATGTGGTGTTATTTTTTTAAAGAGCCACATGGCTAATATTCTTTTGATATTTTATATGATGGAAACTAAGCGAAAGCTACCTTTATCTGTGTTACTAATAAAAAATAGTCCAGCAGGCGAAACTATTGGCCGTTATTCTGGCCCGCTTAACAGAGCTTTCAAAAGAACAATATATAAGAAATCGTAATAAAATATTAATTATAACATCCCACTAAAGTTACCATATTATTCAGCTATTATAAAATGATGAACGAAGTCTGGACATTATAAACTCCCGCTTCAAAACTGGCATAATTTCGAAAATGTGGTTTCACACACAACGCAACAAATTTCACGTTCAATTAATCTGTGGAAAGACGAGTTTTCAGTTACGTTTAGACAAGAAAAATCGAAGTTTGTGAAATTGCTAGCCGATGTCCAGTTTTCGTAGCATTTACATTTATCTACTTCGAGAATTGGAAAAATCTAATTTTCCCGGATTTCACGGATCAGGTGAAATCGTTCCTTGCATATTTTTGGTTTTTATTTAATAGAACATGCATGTTTGTTTAAATAGAAGGACGAATATATAAGTATTAAATTTATTTATTACTATTTTAGGGTTCCGTACCCGTTCTGGTGTAGGAGTCTACTGAACTGTGAACGTGGGTAAGTACTTTAAGGAATAAATAAAGCAGTTTAAGTTTTTAGTAATAAGTTATAATCGAACTGATCGATCTATTCAGTAAACAAGTAAACAAATCAGTACACAAGTATACAAACTTAGACTACGCACAATATATCACAGGATTGCTGTTAAAGTACCCTCAATGACGTACCCGCATTTACCCCAAGTAAGTAACGTACCTATAACTTCGTTTTATAGCCAAACTTCATAATCTTTAAGTAATTTATTTTGTAGCAAAACCGCAAAACTTGTAAATCCCTAATAGAGTGGTTCTGAACAAAAAAAAATGTCAACCAGGTGTGTAATAAAACTTTTTTAAGCATTTAATAATAATTTATTACGCGCTCTCTACTGCAAGATGAATTATTGTCTCTGAGGGAAAAATAACTAGTAGAGTTTATGTAGCTTTATGGCTACTAAATAGGGACTAGAAAATCTGCAATATAGAATTTTGTAAAAGTGTGTTATATCTTAATAGATCGTCATCATTAGCCAACTTTCTAGAAAAAAAAATCCAAGAATTTTCTAAAAAGGTGGAAATAAGAGAATATTCACTAGCACTCTATTCCATAACCGGTTGACAAGCACAGGATGACTATATTTGAATCTCACTATCTAACTATGATAAGGACCGGGACCAAGGTTTTAACGAATCTCCAGGACACAGGGGTATAGAACAATGAACACTAACTCTAGGTTAATCCTGAGATTTCCATGTAAAAAAGAAAAGCAATTATGATCTTATGGTCCGAAGTCTACCCACTGGATCATCGGAGCAGCATGTAAAAGCTCTACTAGTCTATTAAATAGAAGAATGAGCTTTTACATTTTTGTCAAATATTGAGATTAAAAGTACATTTGGATTCTACGTTTTAATATATTTTTAGATGTAACCAATAAGTCCTTAATTTCATACGGAAGTCTACTGAATCTATCATTGTCGATGTCAACCGCAAATCTAATTAAAATGATTCTTTGACAAATGTGTTCCTACTGCGACTAAAATATAGTTAAGGAAATGTCTGCATGTCTGTCTATCGGCTTATATGAGTTACTTTTGAACAGCTGCAATAATTGCGACATGGAGCGACGTATCACCCTTTTGTTCTATACATGGTATTAGCAGTGATATTGTTTAATTTTAATATTGGAGTTATAGAGGTGCAAAAGGTAAAGGCAAAAGGAAACAACAAATAATATTTTTACTAAGTAATTTTTAACGTTAAGTAGAAAAATAAAGCACGCTACCGGCGACAAGATTAATTTTTTGTTCGGAACCCTCGATGGGCGATTCCAACTCGCTCATGCTTTATGTCTATTTTAAAAATATAATAGAAAATTTAAATACCTAGCCCTCTACAGAAACTCTCTCTTTCTCCTATTAGGAAAGAAGTTTAGTCTCTGCTAATAGAAGAAAGAATATGGAGTTCGAAACAACCACACTGATTCGAATAGACATTTGATTGGCTAGAATGCTAATATTTCTAAAAACAATCACTATCAGTTTTTATATTTCATAAACCGATCAAGCGGTTACGGAGACTAACTACAGGAATAACGAGAGAATGCCATAGCCTGGACATTGGACCAACGAGGCAGTATTACATAAGAAGCAGTATAACATATCCAGTCATCTCCAACGCAATCTAACTGTACACTGATATAATCAAGAACCAATCTTCAAAGCAGCAAATCACACGTAAGATTTATTGCTTTAAAATAACACAAGCTCAACTAGAGTTCAACTAGACGTCAACCGGCGGGTAAATTAGTTCCCAGACGGTTGGGCCATTTCATTTGCTCGCACATTCGGCAAACTAGACAAATTATTGCGAACTGTACTACACATTCTTGGGATTAGTTTACTGGTCCGCTTCAAACGGGGATCTGTCATTTGGCCATTGGCTAGTCAGTTTTGTCTTGTTAAGAATTTTGTACTATTCATTCATTTTGTTTACTGAATTGCGTGATTAGTTACAAACATTTTTAATGTTTTATAGAGAACTAGCGGACGACCGCGACTTCGTCGGCGTGGTGTTTGATTTTTCAAAATCATCGATTTCTTTTCTACGCAATCTTGGTACTTAATTCAAACTTTGAACGTCCGTTTCACCTTTTTTATGAGTGAATTAGGAGAAAACATTGGTATGACTGAAATTTAAAATAAATATTATAATAGATATACCAGAACACCAAACACGGTTATATCGCCCTTAGGTGGTCAAAGGAAAATAAACAGGTTACAAGAAGTGTTGTAAAGAATTCCTTACGTATCAAAAAAATGAGAAGCCATAAATACAGTTTATATATTTTGTAAAGTCTAGATAATTTTTTTGCTCGAAATAAAGCGAATGTCTATAACAAAAGGTCTGTTATTAAATAAATTAAACATCGCATTTTATACTAAATAGATTACTATAGGAAATTACTCGCATTCACCCATTATTCTTTGTCTCGTCTCAAGATATCTTCCGTATAAACTATTAATAGTTGCAGAACGTAGATCGGTCAGTTTTAGTTCGTGTAAAATTAATGTGCGGCAATAAAGATCGTGCCATAAATTAGACTAAAGTGGTTGCTAGTCAATCAGTCTTTAGTTCTTATTAACTTTAATATAACATTAATGTAACTGTTATAAATTATAAAACATCATTAATAAATTAAGAAAATTTCTGTTAAGGTGCGGAAGATAGACATTTGTTACGCGTGCGGCTAAATATACGGATTCAAATTTAGGGCCGCCGCATATGTGACTTTACTATCAAACTGATCTGCTAGCCAATCAGTCTTTATTTATTGTTAACTTATTTTAACATTAATTAGAACTGTTATATTATAAGCTACCATTAGCATCTCAAAACAAATTATTAAATTTGTTTTGAGATGCGTAAGAAGTACATTTATGACACAGTTAAACGAAAATGGCTAAATAGATATGTTCAAATTTAGGTCCGTGGCGTTGCGCGTAAGGCACTTATTATGCCTTATGAAACAATTATTAACATTGCCAGCATTAAAGTAAAGTCGAAGATCAAATAAACAAAAACTCCTCCTCGAAAGACGAGAGAATTAATATTATAACAAAAAATTCTCTACATCAGATAATCAATGATCGAGGCATGATTAATGCAAATATTGAGTCAATAAATGTACTGGAGAAAACAGCCCATAAATTCTGGATTAGGGTTAATATTTCTAAACCAGAAACTTAACAAGATGCAAGTTGATCGCTGATGCTTTAAACATCATGTGTGTAGATGTACAAGTCGAAGTACCCTAATGTAGATGTAACAAAGCTTTCCAGTTCCCATGTCTCCTGCCAATTCTCATTTGAGTAAGTACCTTCAACGTTAGGAATAGATGATATAAGAACATCACCTACCAAAAACAACGTTAGTTGAACGTGTTATTGGCAAAGGAATAACATACGCCAAAGTGGACGAAGCTTTTTATTGGAGCATACGAGTTCATCATTT
This sequence comes from Mycalesis mineus, assembly GCA_034621355.1. Lineage (NCBI taxonomy): Eukaryota > Metazoa > Arthropoda > Insecta > Lepidoptera > Nymphalidae > Mycalesis > Mycalesis mineus. The sequence continues at coordinate 7,024,729 of CM067885.1, forward strand.
GTTTCAGAAAATAAACAATAAATTAATACGACACAATGTGTACCTCAAGCCATTAACATTGTTTTCATGACAGCACAATGACTAAGGTAAATAAAAACCGGGCAATATAATATGAAGAGGCCACTTAATAAAATTACATGAACGAATGACAGCGCGATATCGTAATGGCATAGATAAATAACGGAATTAATAAAATGATTGATAGTTTCGGCACAAAATAGGGTGGTTATAAAATGAAGGCGAGGCTATCGATATTACCAAGCGTTTATTGAACGGACGCGGGTTTTATAAAAATTTTTGGGCCAATATTTTAAATAGGAAAATCCCGCGATCTACGCAAAGACCTCGCTAATAACATTAATTCTAAAGAGAATACTTTAGGAAAAATTTTCTTGAAAATTTTCTGATAGAGGTTTATGGTCTTCTGTAGAGCAACTAGTTGCCGAAGTAATTTCTTTGGCTGGTAGCAAGTGCGCTCGGGTGTTCGCAGTTAATAGTGAATGGTATCAATTAAAACTGTCCCGTCTGATTTATTTTATTGGTTCGGCAATTGATTACATTACGCCAAATTGACCGCAATAAATGGCAGTCTCACGACGCTCGCGCCGCACTGCGTTCGGAAATGATATGATTTTGGTGACTGTTGCAATAATTTCTCTGAACGCTATCGATAAAATGATGAAATATTGTACCTAAAGTTAAAACTCTTGCAATACGAATGCATCTGAATATGGGATGTAAAACAGAAGTGATGTACATTAAGTAAAGTAATTGAACCATTGAAACTAAATACTAAATACACACTTCGAGTCTTAAATTTAACGTTGACCATTAGTTCTCTATACAAATAATGTTTGGATGTGGACGAGACACGTGTGATTCTTAATGCAACTAAGCAAAATAATTCGAAGTCTAGCTTGAACGCTCATCAGAAATCCAAGAGACAATTGATGACCTGACTGACCTGCAGAATTAAGCTTGGTGGGTTGAAGTGAGTTAATGAAGATTCAGCATAACTGGACATCATCATATAACCAACCTTATAAACAGGCACGAGAAGATAGATTTAACTTTGAAGTGGTCTAGAAGGAATCAAGTTCAGAAACAGGCAGAAATAGTTTTGACAACTCACCTCACCATTTTTATAGGAAAACAGTAGAGTTAATTATGGACATTATAGATCATTACAGCTCCATAGTGGCTCCGGTCATGCTTGATACGATGTTGTCAAGAAAGTTGTAACTTAGGCTACGAGTTTAAGAAGCTATTTAATCCGACACATCTTTCCACTTTCGTACCAATAAAGAAATTCATGCATTAGTAGGTATACATTTGGCCATGTATTCCTCAAAGCGATTTTGTATTTGATTATCTGACAAAACGCTATAAATATCAGAATACCCACTCGTTAGCAACAATTAATGGCATTTTTCTAAATGGCCGGAAAATATATAAATTATCCGCTCGAAAAAGAGATTTAAATACAGGAGAGGCATTATTTTTACAAATCACTCTTGGAACGTGTCAGAAATGTATCACAAAGCTTTTCACGTTGAAATATAGATTAACTAGGAATTGGAATATATTTTGGCATTTATATTTGATGGATTCTGAAATCAAATAATATATTATAGATATTTGTAAAAACTTCTCAATAGTATCGTTGGATGATGTGGTTTTGCAATTTATCAATTTGAAAGTAACCTTTTGAATTGTGGTTAATATTACCGTGATAATTTTAATTCCTTATTGTAAGCTAAAATTAACAACATTTGATATAAAATTTAGTTCTTTGCCAATATCACAGGCGTGGCACTCCTTATGTGCAAAACAGCACTGTCTACTAAATTTTTATGATGCCACCGTAATAAAGAAATTTAATTGTAAATATTTATATTAACCACTAGCGTTGCACCACGGTTTCGCCTGCATAAATCCCGTCTCGGTGAGTAGGTATGTTATTAGATGAAAATCAAACACTGTACCATATTTCGTAAAGATCCGCTCTATACAATAGTCGTTATGTTTCATTAAATTTTATATTTTTACGCAATTTTCTTATTTATTTATTTCATAAAAAACATTTGCAAACTCAACGAAACAAGAATTAGCAAAATCGGCCCATCTCGCGTAATGCCTTGACCAATGGAAATAGAGATTAATTAATTATAATATTGACTCTTCAGCAAATCTTTAAAACTATAATCAATTGACTTGTGTAAACAAGTAACTAAGTATACTTGCTTTAATTAGACAGACGAAAAATGGAACAATATCTTCACGAGTAAAACCACAGGACGCACTATAAGCATAAAGGTGAAGCTTAATATGAAATAACGATCGACTTATTGCGGTTGTTATTAAATAGAGGCGGCCAAATCGTTAATCAAAAACTAAACCAACAATTAGATAGCGCTTTTGTTTGTTAAAATTATATTGTAAATCAGCACACCGGATAGTCAAACAGTTAATTAAACGTAACTAGGTTTAATCAAATTGAGTACAAATTACACGGCGGCAAACAGTCAGGAGCGATAAAACTAGCCTTTGAGTCATGGAATGATTGAACGGGATAGAGTTTGTTTGTTTACATATCGACTCAGTTTAACGATTGCGCACCGTTTTTTATTTTATTTCAATTCGTTCAAACCAACAAAAGAACTATGTAGACACTAGTCCTTGTTCCGGATTGTAAAGAAAATTTGCATGATGAAAACTTCAAATCAAGATGTATTAACAGTCCCAAAAAGGCTTGATCAATCAAGATTAAATGTCAACGTTTCAGCTTAATATTAACTGAATTCTGATTAGTAAAGTGTAAATGTATATTTAACCGACGAAAAAAAAAACGGAGGAGGTTCTCAATTAAATTGTCTCAAGACACGTATATTTTTTTTTATGTATGACCACGCATAACTTTTTACAGAGTTGTCTTTGATAATTTTTTTTATTAGAAAGGGCATACTTCCAAGGTGGTCCCATTGTCATCATTTTAGGATCTGATCATGATATCCTGGGGAAATTGAAGGAACTCTTCAAATTTTGGAGGCACACTTACAGCGATTTCTGTTTTTGTCTCCGTATCGGTAGCTTTTTATCGACTTGTGCCGTATAATATACTATGACAGTATAGTGCAAATACGTTACGTGTCGATAAATCACTAAAAAATAAGATATAAAAATTTTTAACAAAAAATAGAACCGACTCAAAACGCACTAAAAATCAAGAAATAACTGCGTCATTTAGTTGCTTTAATTTACTTAAGCATATCTATGAGTCGGTGCCAGCCAAGGATTTCTTTTACTTTAAGGACGTTACCTAGAACCCACAAACTGCTTTACTATGTTAAATAAATGTTCCGTTAACTTTTTTTATTTATTTATTTACAACAACTTACGTCTAGCTTTACAGGATATTCCCAATACGCTATCGTAGCATATTTATACACTTATAATAGGTACTAAATACTTACAAAAACATAAGATTTAAATTTAACAATAATTACTATCATAGCACATACACCATTGAGCAACCTTTGTGAGTTCACTCAAAGTACAGCAAAATAAATCAATCTTCTCAACTACTAAGTTGAGAGAACTTGGCTGGCACCGACTTCATAGATATGATAAAAAAATTTGTAGGACGTGTTCCTTACATGCCCTGCGACCTGTTACTCTGTTTACAGGTGAAGGGTTTCCACTCACCATAAGGCTGCCTGCTTTGTAAATCTGCTTAGTAGGAATTACCTAAAAGAAAAGAAGAATAATTAAACATCATCATCCTCTTCTTCATCAGCTCTTGTTTAACAGGGAAATGCGTTTGTTCATATAGATGAGGATATATGGGGCATTAACCCACAGCACTGCTCCAATGAGGTTGATTGGAGTTAGTTGACATTAGGGAATGTTATTCTATTTATTTAAATATCAACACTTTAGACATTTTGTAAGCAAAACTGAATTAGAACTCTGTATAGTATATTACAACATTTGAGTTAACGCTCGAAAACATATCGCGTAATGGCCTTTGTCGTTAACAAAAAGCGACTGATCCAGAGCCGCTTTGTACCCCGTTTCCTTTAGCCAGTTGACAACATAATTATCGAGTGCACCGAACGAATCGGTCGATATTAACGGAAATAGACGTGTTCCAACGATAAGACAAATAGCATTTTCTTTATTGATACTACCTTACCTACTGTTATATATGTCAACATAATATGTGATCACCTAGATTATAAATGGAAGGATATAAATTGTTAACTGCACAGATCACTGAAAATTTCAATTAAACTTATTCAGATTATTATTTTTCTATAGTTTAGTATCTTACCAATAAACTTAGTGTTTTAGGTTACAAATAAAAAAACACACAATTTATTGTCAGTCTATAACATTCTGATAATTATAACTACTTCTTAACAAACGATTAGGTGCATAATTATAAAAGTGAAAAAACAATACCTATTGAATCAGCGCAAGACCTCAAAAACTATAGGTACACTAGATGGACTTAAAATTTAACATAATATCTAGTTACCCACTTCGCGATGTAGACTCTAACTAGTAACGGATGTCTCGATACTGTCACATGAACAGGATTTACTCGGATGAAAACGCTAGGCACAGCTAGACTTTATAAAATTGTATACTTAGTAATACCTAATGAAAATTAGAACGTAATAATAACAGCTTTCTTTTCTAGAATAACGGAATATGATATTGTTACTGTCTATGTAATCAAAGCAAAAAAATCAAACCAGTATTAATTATTTACAAAGTCGTTAACTGTTTTAGCGTAGACATTTCAATTTCATACGATGCACTCTGCACTTGTTGCAGTTGACGAAGTAGATTCCGCGGCAAATACTAGATGGCGTTAGTTTTAGCTGTGGAACGGCTTGATACAGTCGTGTTGACCCACGATTAGTGATAGATGTCGCCATAATCGTATTATAGCAATTATTTATAATTTAAGAGATTATCAAAATGTTAAAACTATTTATTGAGTGAAATTGTATACCTACGAGTACAGTATTTTAATATTTTATTTGAAATGCTACATTTACTTTTACCTATAATATTTTACCCTTTTATGTTATTTGAAACATCCATATTTCGTCTCTACAAGTATCTTTATAGTCGATCTTTCATTCCAACATTGCACTATGCGGCGTCACCATTTCAGCCTATGTCCATCAGTGGATGCCCTTCGGCTGATAATGTAAAGTTAACTGAAGTAGGAATAAGTTAGTCTAACTTTAAAAGATGATAAAGTTTTAGCCATCATAGACTCTTAGATTGCCTGTAGATCTGTTTATACACTTAAGTAGAAATTGGTGGGTCAAGTTTAACGATGCCTTTTAACAATCTAATAACGTGTTGTTAGATTATTAGATTAACCGACGAAAAAAAACGGAGGAGGTTTTCAATTCGACACGTATATTTTGTTTTATGTATGGCCACGCATAACTTTTTACAGAGTTGTCCAATTTTGATAATTTTTTTTTTATTAGATAAGGCATACTTCCAAAGTGGTCCCATTGTTATCATTTTAGGATCTGATGATGATATTCCAGGGGAAATTGAAGGAACTCTTCAAATTTTGGAGGCACGCTTTCAGCGATTTCGGTTTTTGTCTCGGTATCGGTAGCTTTTTGGCTACTAGTGCCGTATAATGTACTTTGATAGTATAGTACGAGTACGTTACGTGGCAATAAATCACTAAAAAGTAAGAAATAAAATTTATTAATAAAAAATAGAACCGACTCAAAACGACGTTACCTAGAACCCACAAACTGCTTTACTACGTAAAATAAATGTTCCTTAAACTTGACTGGCACCGACTTTAAAGATATGCTTAAGTAAATTAAAGCAACTAAATGACACAGTTATTTTTTACTATTTAGTGCGTTTTGAAAATTTTTTCCTAACGTACAAATTGATCCTTTATTGTAATGTTATAAAAAGTCTAATGGGTATATTAGTAGAATAATACTATTAGTAGTATATTGTTTTGATTTGCTTGAATTGCTTGAACTTTGTAAAGACAACAACACGTTATTAGATTTTTTAATAACGTGATGTTTTTAAAGTATTATTACTTCAACTATTTTCTTATAGCGTGTTGTTATCTTTTAAAAGTTCAACAAATGCATGCAATTCAAAACAATAACTATCCTATTGTACTACTAATCTACTCTTTAGACTGTTAATTTAACATTTTGTTTCAAATTTTGTTTTTATGAAGGCACTATTAAACATAATCACTGATATTTTCACCAGTGTCCCATATCGACTACGAGTAGTTTACTATTATAACTTTAGATAATAACCATTAAAATACCAAGTATGCACTACAAATCTGTCGTGCCGCATATCAGCGCATGTTAAGTCGACAACAATGTAACAAAAAATTCACATCGCTTGCGTGTTCTAAAAGTTTAGGTTGTTTGTGGTGTTCTGGCGTGAGATCAAAGGTATTGTCATGGTTTAGGAGCAATTCGCGTTTAACTCGGAACACAATTCGATATAAATCACATGTCATACTGTCGGGGCACCGCAAACATCCGACGCTCGCAAATGTAACCACAATAAGACCTATTATTATGTTACTTTAAATTACATAGATATAGCTTTATGTTATATCGTTGAACGTACTTTGACATCAATACTGTTGATCGAATTTCTAGATAAGTATTATATTTTATAAGGTACAAAGTACGTTATTTAATGTCATGCATTTGTGTGCGTGGTTCACTGTTATCATCTACTGTGTTAAGTGACGACGTGATTAATGACTCATAATATAATAATATCATAATTATAATGATAGGTTGGTGATTCGCTAAACAGGAAAAAGTATAGTTTATTGAACTTGGATCATAATCAACTGTAACAATGATCCCGAATGATGACTCCGTAACCCTAAAGTCTTTAAACCAAACCAGTAATAAAATATACCATAACATAAATATATAAACTATTCGGAGCTAATCTAACACAGAAAATATAAAATTCTAAAATATCTCAACATATCTCTCATATCTCAAAATTGGGAATCGACCCCAAGAATTCTGATTATACATATAACTTGTATGACTAAAGGCCATTTTATCTTTACCTCGGAAAAATTATTTTTTTCTATTTACGTTCTTTTCTATAATCCTATTAATGTATTCTGTGATCCTACCAAAAAATCATAATAATTACCTATTTGAATAGAGACAAACAAACCAATTTTCACATAAATAATATTTGTATGGACATTTCGAAGTACCTAAATTATATTTTAATGAATGCAACAGCAAAAGTACAAGTAGATGACAAGGAACGGTATTAACAAAGTTTTCTAAAAATAGTTCCAGTTTTTACGTTCACCGCAGTCCCGGGAAAGATTCCCGCTTGTCAGTTCTCTGTTTTTAAGAAACTTTTGAATTCTCAGATGGGTATTTTATTTTATTATACTACCTGTTGAATAGCTCAAACTTTTAATTCTAGCGACTTCATAATTTTAATTGTGACAGAATCCAAAGTTTAAATTTAATTGTTTCGCTTCTGTTATTTTAAAATGATCTCTCAGATTTTTTTTTATATCTACTTTATAACAAATCTTATTAGATAAAAATATTATTGTTGTTGGATCAAGGGTCGGATACAGAAAACGGTAATTATAGAAACGGCGCGTATTGTGAGGCGGTTCCTCACTCTGGAGCCCTGACTACCGGCTGCTTGGATACCGGGCCCCGCAGCAGGCGGACTGGACTTTTTTATAAATTTTTAATAGTGTTTTTTTATAATTTTTATAAGCATTGTTAAAAATTTTAAAAAGATTTGTAAATAAATAAATGATAGAAAAAAAAATTACAAAAATCTTTTCTTCAACTTACTGTTGTTATTCTTGATGCGTCTTTTTGGAAGTTTGTTTATTTGCTGAACTTAAACACTCGGTATAGACTATAACTATATACTCTATTGCATTGCACACCTGCGCATGATTTTAGTTCCAAGGCATGCTCGATATTTTGAATATTGAATTTTGGAAAACTACTGAAATTCATCCCTTCTCCTATAAGGAGGGAGGCCTGGCCCTGTAGTGGGCCGTTAATAGGCTGATAATGATGATGATGATGATGACTGGAATACAAATTGGAGTTAAGTGGGTGTATAATTATTTATTTAATTTTTTTTTTATCAACTACAAGTTGGCCCTTGACTGCTATCACACCTGATGTTAAGTGATGATGTAGTCTAAGATGGAAGCGGGCTAACTTGTTATGAGTGGGACGAAAATCCACACCCCTTTCGGTTTCTACACGACATCGTACCGGAACGCTAAATCGCTTGGCGATACGTCTTTGTCGGTAGGGTGGTAACTAGCCACGGCGAAAGCCTCCCACCAGCCAAAAAATTTAATTAATCAGTGTTTTATCTTTTTTCAAATTTTTTTTTTATTAGATACACGGTTACACACACGGTTCATTTTTAACAATCTATTTTTTTTTAAAACCGTTATGCATCCATTATAATAACTACTGTTACGAATCTTTAGCAAAACATTAAGGACATAGCTGAAATAACGTTTAATTTCAACTTTCGTCCATCTAAAAATGTTTTAGAACAGAAGTTACAGAAGTGAGTATGCACTTTTTGCTTTACCGTTGGTGTAATGTGCAGTTGTTGGTGCAATTTTTCGTGGAAAAGTACTTGTATTTACGGAATGTTAAATAGAATTAAAAATTTCTCGCTGCTAAACGAATAAGATCACATAAATTTTGAGAGCAGTCATTTCTTGAGGCACGTGCGTTGTCGGAAACAACTGCTCCTTGAATTTGTGTTGCAGTTGAAAATTTAAATTTACCCTCATTTTTATTACCCTCTAAAGCTATGTAATGCTCTTTAAAGTTATTGTAACAAGTAATTACTTATTAAAAAACATTAGCAGTACAAAAATGTAAAACCTAGAATAATTTAAAGTTTTATTATAATAAAACTTTAAATTATTAAAAATATTTAAACTTTTATTAAATTTATATTTTATAAGAACGACACTTGGTGCAAATCAGGTATAAGTATAGGGTTTTAGAAAGGTCATCAAACTCAGTCACTTTATTGATAAAATACTATTCTTAAAATTAATTATAGTCTGCTTGAAAGCATACGAAACATTTTTAGCCCATTTTAGACATTATTTGGGCGCGAAATATGAAATTGCCTTTATTAAAAATAGACCTACTACGTAGCAATGCTTTATTTTATACCAGTATATTTATGACCAACTCAGGATTAAAACCAAGATCTTTATAATTCCAAGCCACATAGTGTAACTATAACTGGACGAACAACGCCGTTTACAGATCACAATATATAGACAGGTACAAGTATGGATGAGGAAAAAATGAGTGGTAGCTAAAATATACGTAGTAATTAAAGCCTAAAGAAATCATGAAGTTTGTAAAGTTCCGCGAAAACACTTATCGCTCTCGCCAAGACCACGTACAATTGTCAACGAAGTTTCTGTCGCGTTTCTCTCTAATCTTAATTGAAAATTCAATCATTTATTCATCTGATCGAAGTCGTTAAGGCTCTAATGGCTAGCGTGACTTCTTGCTCCATTTTTACTTCAAATTAAAATTGCTAGCTAATTTTCTCGTATAGGGGGGTGAAGCTTTCGGTGGAAAACGTTTTTGTAACAAGTCCCCAATTTATTTTAATCGCATGACTGACCCATGTATGCGTTGCAAAGCGTTTAAGTAGCTAATTATTTCTTTATACTTGACTTACCCGATACCCAGGACTTTGTAGGTGAAGCGAACACTAATCCTTTTAGAACTTTGACCACCGTGGCACGGTTTGTCTGATTCCATTTAAAGTTGCATCATTACTTACCATGAGATGTGATTGCAGTTAAAAGCTACCTCGTTGTGAATAACAAAATCGCAGGCTACTGCTAGTATTTCCTTACGTGCCTAAATAACAATTATATCTTTATCCATACAAAATACAGATCGCTCCAAAGCTATGAGCAATCAAGTAGCATTCCTGTTTACTGAAATTTAAATTTTCTAGATCTGTTCTATCTGTTCTGAAATCGAGTAGACGTGCTTCTGTCTTCTGTCAACTACCAATCTGCTTCATAGGACTGTCGTAGTCTTATTCAAACCTATACAAGTACTAATACCCTACAAGTCAATTTCAGAAGAAATCAAATATAAGTTAACACATGACAACAATCAATGTTTATTTTACTACATTGTAATTTAATACAATTATCATTTACATCAAAAGTTGCAATATTTACACGGTTTAATACCACTCACTATATTTCTATTAAATATATTTTCTCAACACACTCTCGTTGAGTAAATTCTTTACCTTTGACTTTTGTTTATCCACACAACAGTATATGCTCATAATATTATACGCTCCTCCTGGCCCCTCAAAACAATACAAGGGCTTGCGTTAATATAATAAAATAGTATTACCGTCTCAATATTTATCCAAGCTGGCAATAAAATAAGTAGAAAACCAGGCAGGAATATCTTCGCCCGTGGGAATAACTGGAGGCAAAAGAAAAATGCATTTATACCAGGCTTATTGAGTTTCCAATAACGAGTGGTAATGAACTATGGATCGCAATATTGTCATGACCCATGTTCATTTGATATTCATGAGGTTATGAGTTCCGTCATAAGTCCACGTGTTCCTCGACGAAACTTGTTTTATTTATTGAAAGGAATTCAATGGAATACGTTGATGAATTTGTACTGAACAGTGTTTGTGGTCGCAGGTGTCCGAACGATTTCGACTGAAACGATTCCTACATCTTTAAGTAAATGGAATCAAAGTCCGAAATACCTTTATTTTGAATAAGATATTTATTTTTTTCACCAAGTTATTACTTGAATCCAAAATTCTTAGTTGTTGTCGGTATGTTTTGCTGATAAAGTGACTCTCGCAAGTAATCCCGGTCAAAGCGAGACAAACTTGAAGTAAATTGTGAACAGAGCTCCATTCAGAAGGCAACACATATTATACAACTGTTTTAAAATTGTATATACTATCAAAATTTAAGCCTGAGAATAATTCAATAAATAAAGACTTATAACTAAAATAGGTAAGTCATATTCGCAGTAATGAGTTATTCTTCTAGATTCTGTAGGGATTTAAGCTTCAATTGCTTCAGATAATTGCGAATTATATTAATGCGAAAATAAAATATCATAATGGACAAAAAGATCCCAATACAGAGTTTAAATTGTACAAAATAAAAAAATATAGATGTTGAGAACTTTAAATTACTTCAGAAATGCAGTTGTCGCAAATTCAACTATACCAATATAGTAGTGTTAATGTACACTGCTTTTAATAAATCGCTTTGAATTACATAAGTAGTAAAAAGTAGACAGATAGTAGAAAACACTACTTTAAATCTAAACTAAAACTAAACCCAAAATACGAATGCACGAAAAAGCGAATGTTTTGCCTAAACCCTGTATTCCAGTCCAAGGACCCTATTTGCGGTGGACGAAGCAACACGAGAATCACGAGATCAATCTAGGGTTGCCACCAATATCTCCTTCATAAGTAGAGTTGAGTAGGCAAGTAAAAATAAGTAAATAGGTTTGTTGCAAGGGGGAAAAGGTACTTAATTTAGTAACCTTTGTTGAACTAACGTAAATCGTATACCAACAAAAAATATATATTATAGAACCTCTTAATTTTCGGTAGTTCGAATATTTAATGTACGCTATCCTAAATCGTGTTATATTTTTTTCACTGTTGAAAATGATGTTCACTCTATCCTTACCAATATTATAAAGCCGCAAGTTTGTATGTTTGGATGTTTGTTACACTTTCACGCAAAAACTACTAATAGATTTTAATGTAGCTTCACAATAATATAGCTTACACATTTGAATAACCGATAGGCCACATTTTACCCCTAAATTCCTACGAAAATTACGCGGGTGAAACCGCGGGCGTCCACTAGTAATCGATATGGGAAGCCTATACGTTGATACTGCAGCAATTGAATAAACAACAACATTGTATCAATTTTTAAATTAACCTTTACAGGCCCAAGATTCTGTTGCATTTTACTATTTTCTACAAAAACTAAGAATCTGTGGAAAAATCACAAATTTGTTAAGTTTTCCAAACGAATTTACTAAACATTCGGGACGAATAAGATTATAAATAATTAAGCTTTTATTCATACAAGAAAAATATTCGTTAAAAATTACATCGTTTTTTAAAGTCGAACTTTAGTATATATGACTGTGTTCATTTTAGACAAGAGCTTATTATCAGCGATTACCTGGCAACCCTAAATCGATGGCACGAATCGGTCACTGGCCACCGATAAAGTAACGTCGCTTGCCTACGCCATCTGACCGAACGAATAAAAAGACCTATCGACCTAAATCTATTGTTTGCAGTGAAAAAGTTAAGTCAGCTTTTTATTGTTTCAACTTGAAAGGCGAGTTTGAAAATTAAACATTTTAACAACCTTACTTATTCACAGCTGCATCGGCGTTAGAACCCATTTAAATGATAATGTCGAAACTAAAGTGTAATACAGGTATTTCAAGTTATATTTCAAGTCTTAGTTTAATATAATATATATGAAGGGCTACCCAAGCGTTCCGCGATACTAATTTCAAAGTATCAAAAACCTTTTAGGTATTTTGACCATTCGGAACGAAAATGTATTGGGATAAATATAGTCAGAAATATCAAACACTCATAGAGGTGACTTTTTTTAATTTCTAATTTGGCGAAGTTTCGACACTCTCCGCGGGGTTATTTTCAAGCCTATACAAATAGTACAAAGCATTCCTCAAACTAGTTTTCAAATTTTCAATGTAAATAAAGAAATAAATTAAAAATAAAAAACAGTTACATTCTAAAGTTCGCTTAAAACATTCATCATTATTCTTTATGACACTCGTCAACCCTAAAATTAAACACTGTGTTATCCATACTAAGAAATCGCTCGTCAAAACATATTGCAATAAATAAATTAAATAATTAAATGAAAGCAATCGATTAAAAAAGTAAGTAGTTTCATAAACGTAAAAACTTTTAAATTTGTGTTATGTTCTATCATTTAGTCTACTTTATAAGCTTCATCTCATTTTGTTGTACTTCAACGTTAAATTTTCACAAACGGTGAAAGTTGTTCTAGACCTTGTAAATGCAGAACATTTTTTAACTTATTGATATTACTTTTATCAACGCCTATCTGAATAGTTATTCTGTAAACTGAAACGAAACTCAACAGTTTCACTTGCGACTAACATCTTTTTTACTCAGAGTCAAAACGAATTTAAAACGCACACTGTCAAGTGTCAATACAGAATAACGCAAGACTGACTCCAGCAAGACAAAATGGCTATAATTTTTGTTTTGACAAAGACCCTTATAAAGAATGGAATTTCTATTATCTTTTGCTCGTGATTACGTTAGGTATTTCAGACAAAGTCACTGATGTGACGAGGTTGTAAATTTCTAGAAGACTTTGAATATATTCACATTATCCAAAACACTAATGAGACTAAGTAAATGAGACGGTCAAAACACATACAAAGTCATTTTCTAAATACGAGAACGCTGTACAATAAACGCTATCGCGGTTTTCGCGAAGCTGAGAGCTCAAACTTTGCGAGAATTTATTTCATTCTTATTGTACTATTATGCCGTTCTCAGCTACACAACATAAATAATAATGCGGACCGTTATAGGGTCATTACAGTGGGAACGGGCCAGAGTGACGTTACAAGCCCCTTCTATCTCTCACGTACTGTGTACACTACAGGCTGAGTTATACGATGAATTAGTCTTTCGTGATCTAATTTTATATCAGTTGTAAAATCGTGAACAACATTCAGAGATGTTATTATATTTGGTTCATCTTTTTGTTTAGTATCTGCAGTTGATAAGAGGGTAACTGCGAATTGCAGTAGTTATCTTATTCATTTTTTTTATTGAACGCTAAGGATTGTACTTATACTGCAGTTTACAATGAAATTTAACTTTACCTTTGTAGTTGAGTAATTGCATATTCTTAATTATTACTTATCATTCGATCTATCTGTGTATCTTATGTTCTTTAGAAGAACCCCTAAAACTCTTTAGTTTTCAGTTAAAATTATTCTATGCCGTATATCTCCAAGATACACAATCTATCTGTATGCCAAATTTTGCCAAAATCATTTCAGCAGATATGCCAAAAATAAGTCAAAATAGATATTAGTATTATATTCATTGTTTTACGCTTTGATTGACTTTTCTTTTTGAATAATGTTTATTGGGTTTACTTCGAATATTAATGTCAGAGCATATTTGGATTGATGCTATATTACTAAGTATGTGCAGTCTCAAGTAGTAACTTGAGACTGTACACACAATACCTATCATTATTGCATTACAAATTAATCCACAGCGGGCTTGTAAACGTAGACGTATCAATCTTGAGACGCGCTTACGAAGACCAGTATCTGAATTCTTTGCGAGCAGCATAGAAGCCGAGATGAAAGCAGGGTCATTACACGAAACAAAGAGCGAAAGCCGCTCAAACTGTGCATAAATCGTACCGTGATGTTTACCTACGTCGAGACTTCCTAGGACGCCGCCAAAGAAAACTCAGCCTAGTTTACTAGGAAACGTACGCTGAAAGAAACTGTTTTCAGTGTTTCCTTATGAATATTTTCAGAACAAAATCTAAATATTAAAAAATACTCTTTTTACTTTTACCTAATCTTACGTTGTCCATAAAAGGTATAAAAACTTTAGATGTAAATATCATCATCGTCATCATTATCAGCCAATAGACGTCCACTGCTGGACATAGGCCTTTTTTAGGGACTTCCAAACCCAACGATCCTGAGCCGCATGAGCCCAGCGGCTCCCTGCGACCCGTTTGATGTCATCAGTCCACCTGGTGGAGGGTCGACCAACACTGCGCTTTCCGGTGCGGGGTCGCCATTCTAGCACCTTCGGCCCCCAACGTCCATCAGCTGTTCGAACCACGTGCCCCGCCCATTGCCACTTCAGTTCTGCGACTCGCTGAGCTATGTCGGTTATTTTGGTTCTTCTGCGGATCTCCTCATTTCTGATTCGATCACGCAGAGATACTCCGAGCATTGCTCTTTCCATCGCCCGCTGAGTGACTCTGAGCCTTCTTATGAAGCCCGCAGTTAGCGACCAAGTCTCGGATCCGTATGTCATCACTGGCAACACGCACTGTTCGAAGACCTTCGTCTTCAGGCACTGAGGAATTTTGGACGAAAAGATGTCACGCAGTTTCCCGAACGCTGCCCAACCGAGTTGGATTCGGCGGTTCACCTCTTTCTCGAAATTGGACCTACCTAACTGGACCATATGCCCTAGGTATATATACTCGTCTACAATTTCGAGTGCAGAATTTTCAACAATAACTGGGTGGAGCGAAACATGAGCATTACACATGATCTTTGTCTTGCTCATGTTCATTTTAAGGCCCACCTGTTGAGAAACTCTGCTGATGTCATTGAGCATATTATTAAGGTCATCTAGAGATTCTGCCATTATCACTACATCGTCGGCAAACCGCAGTTGAGTGAGGTACTCGCCATTGATGTTGATGCCAAGTCCGTTCCAGTCCAAGAGCTTAAAGACGTCTTCCAATGCGGCGGTAAATAGCTTCGGGGAGATAACATCTCCCTGTCGCACTCCTCGCTGCAATTGGATTGGCCTCGTAGTCTCATCCTGTATACGGACTGACATGGTGGCGTTTTCGTACAGGCACTGCAACGCTTGGATGTACCGGTAGTCGATTCGGCACCTCTGCAATGACCTTAACACAGCCCAGTTTTCCACCGAATCAAAGGCTTTCTCATAGTCCACAAACGCCAAGCAAAGTGGCCGGTTATACTCTTCGTTCTTTTGTATAACCTGCTGCAGCGTATGGATATGGTCTATGGTACTAAAGCCTTGTCGGAAACCGGCTTGTTCGGGAGGCTGGAAGTCATCAAACCTACGAGCGAGACGATTCGTGATGACTCTGGAGAACAACTTGTAGACATGACTCAGCAGCGAGATTGGTCTGTAATTCTTCAGCAAGGTATTGTCACCCTTTTTGAAGAACAGAACAACCACGCTCCTGTGCCACGCCTGAGGCGTCTTGCCCTCGTGAATGACGGAATTGAACAATCGCTGAAGGACTTCAAGTATCGGTTTACCACCCGCTTTCAGTAGTTCTGCTGTGATTCCGTCATCACCTGGCGCCTTGTTGTTCTTTAGGTGTTCGAGAGCCATACTAATCTCGTCTAGGCTGACGTCCGGGATATCTTCGGTATAGTGTCGGGTCAATTTGGCTCTGGGGTCTTCAGCCAAATTGTCAACAGGCTTTTGAGTTGACGTGTATAACTGTCCATAGAATTTCTCGACCTCACCCAAGATCTCGGGCTTGGAAGAGATGAGATTACCGTCATCGGTCTTCAGACGCGTCAACTGACTGCGTCCATTAGACAGATCTTTCGCGAACACTTTCGAGCCACGGTTGTGTTTTATTGTATCTATGATACGCTCGGTGTTATAGCGGCGTAAGTCACATTTCTGCGACTTAGAGATCCGTCTATTGATACGTCGGTAGTTGAGAGCGTCCCCTGAAGACTGTAATCGCATTCCTTGTCTTTCCTCCATGAGCTTGAGTGTTTGGTCAGAGAATTTCTTGTTGGTTTTTGGGCGGTGGGTCTTATAGAACTTAGACCCAACCGAATGGACCGTTTCCACTAGCCTGTTGTTCAGATCGTCCACATCAACACAATGTGCTAGGCAATCGAAACGGTTCTGGAGTTCCAGTTGAAAGCTTTCGGGGTTTTGGATGTGGGCACGAGTAGGTCGGAGTGTTGACTTCACCAGTCGGTACCGTTCAAGCTGTACATTGATATTCAACGTGCCTCTTACCAGTCAGTGATCACTGCCGGTTTTGACCCTATTGATCACAGAGACATCGTTGAATATATGCCGTCTGGTCGACAAGATGAAGTCAATCTCATTTCTCGTGGAACCATCGGGGCTCAACCAGGTCCATTTCCTATGTGGTGGCTTCTTGAAGAAGGAGTTCATCATAAAGAGGCCCTCCTTCTCCATGAAGTCAGCCAACATTTGGCCCCTGTGGTTCCGTTACCCATAGCCAAATTGCCCCACTCTCAACTCTGAACCACTCCTCTCGCCCAGCTTTGCATTGAAATCCCCCATAACAACATTGTAGTAGGAGTTCGAAGCATGCAGGGCTCTTGAAATATCCTCATACAATACCTCTACCTCCTCGTCGGGTTGTGCCGAGGTCGGTGCGTAAACCTGTATAACCTTCAACGAATACCGTTTGGTAATTTGGAGGACAAGGAACGCTACCCTGCTCGACACACTCTCGACTCGTACAACATTGTTAACGAGGGACTTGTGAACGATAAACCTAACACCACCTTGGGACAGATGTTCGCCCTCCCGGTAGTATAGTAAATTGCCGGAATTCAGGATTATCGAGTCCTCGCCCTCTCTTCGGACTTCAGACAATCCTATAATGCTCCAGCGCAACTTACTTAATACTTCTTCCAGTTCGATCACCTTTTCGTCAGTCCTCAAAGTGCGTGCGTTGAATGTTGCCAGGTCCAGTCGTCGGGGTTGGCAGCGGAATCTCTGCCGGAGATTCTTGACACCCCTTGCCCCGCCGTTACCATGACCGCTGCCAGAGCCAGGAATAGCGGGGCTGCCGGGGACTAGGGGCTGTTTTGTTGGTCCGTCTCCCATAAAAAGAAATGCCCTATAGTGACCACGCTGGGCAGGCGGGTTGGTCACCGCAGAGCTGGACTATTCGAACCAGTGTCACTGCTGCCTGACACTGGCCTCATTTTGTAGTCCAGCCTATTTGGAATGGTTATACCGCCATTCATCGGTCGCCAGAGCCTCGTCGGTCCATCTGCAGGGTGCACCGCGAGTAGGTGAGGTTGACATTTGGGGAGGCCGACTGGAACTATCATCTCCCTTACACCCCTTAAATGTAAATATGTTATGATACAAAATATGCTTATATACTAATTTCAGTTAGGCTCGGTTAACTTTCCTCTCCTTTCCACACTCGACTCCACGGTCATCGATGCTCTCCGAATAGCGGAGGATAGAGCAAAGTGGCGCCACATTTCGAATATTAAAGATGGAGGTGGTCACGACCCGTCATCAATGAGAAAATCGACGAGAGGAGGAGGAGGAACTTTCCTCTAAAATACACCTGAGGACTCGAATCTAATACTTTCAATGTTGCAGCCTGATCCTCAACTGACCTTCATAATCAACATGATCAGCCTATTTTAACGGCCCGCTACAGGGTCAGGCTTCTCACCTTATAGGAAAGGGAATATAGAGCATAGACCCACCACGCTGTTTCTATACAGGATTAGTGTGCGCTTAACTTTCACTATTGACAAAGACGTCTTAACGTGCTATATTTGTTTATTTGTACCCAAAAATTAAAAAGAAAGTGGACAAGGAAACACTTATCTCTTTTACAGATTTCTACCATAACCCTTAATAGTGGGAGAATTAAAAAGAACGACGAATAGGTAAAAGAAATAAACAAGTAAGCCGTATTCCTAACTTAATACTACTTATAAAATAATAAATAAATATACACTTGAGTTAAAAACTAGTCTAGACCAAAACTTAAATATTTACCAACAGAATCACACCAAAATATAAACCTAACGAGAATATACTAAAAGTGAAATAAATTGTAGCATTTTAAAACACAAATTCAGTCTCTTCAGAGTATTATGTTTACTATTTGAGGACTTATCTCAGAGCGTACAGATATTATCTGATGCTTAATTAATGTGATGTATAGAACAAGCCACCGTACAGATGGTTGGGCACACGCCAACGTTTTCTTTTTGCTCCACACACGAAATTTAGTGATGTTACATTAACTGTCTATCGATAATATAAAATTTTATTCAGCATTCTATCTGTATTGATGTTTAAACCTATATATAAGTAGAGATGACTGTGATAATTTGCATCTTGAATGTAAAGTACTGCACTAAGCGTAATACCGTTAACTTATTGCATAGTACTTATTTATATTAATAATTGACAATATTTTAGAAGATATATGTCTATAAATAAAGAATATCTTTTATATTTAACAGGCTTTTAGGTCTTCATATAACATTTTGTAGTATTATACCAAGTATCGATATTTAAACATTATAATTGTATTGGTATTTGAACATTGTCTGAAGAGCGTGTACGGATAGAGATGGCGGTGATAATTTGCATCTTGAACGCAGAGTACTGCACCAACTATAATACTGTTAAATTATTACAGAGTACTTGTTTATGTAAATTTACATTTTCTACGACGATATTTTAATAGATGTACTTGTATAAATAAAGAATGTATTTTAAATGTAAAAGACTTATTAGCGTCTAAAACTTTGTTTAGATTTAGGTTTATTTTAAGTAAAGTATTAATCACTAACATTACTTTTTGTAATAATTTTCTTTATATAATAAGCGAAACGTTTATCACACTTTAGTATAACTTTACTAACGACTTCACGATACTACATATTTCATGATTGCTTAATTACTTGAAACTTTTAGTTTAAAACACACTTGTTGATAAGTTAAACATATTCCTGTACCTGTTCTCTCAATACATTATGTTATCGTAGGTAAAATAAATTTGGTAGTTTCGAGGACATAGGCAAATAGATATAACAAAAAGCTACTATATTATTTCTTGTGACTAATTCAGGAATTTACTTACACAATATCAATATTAGTAGGATTGTTACGTTGAGGTTACAACACTACAATACTCTCTGACTAGTTCTGAATACTCAAGGAATGAGACACTGAATGCGACGGCAACCACAAATCAGTAGCCGCTTTGTTCTTTCACGAACGCAAACAATTCGATGAGATATCGGCACAGCACTATTTTAGACATAATTACGTATTGAAGATAATAATGGATTTATATACTTTGTTCAATGTTGTGTAAAGTTACTATATGATTGTAATAGCTGTATGTAGCCACTTTCTTACTTTACCTAAGAATAGGGAATTACTATAAAGCAATTCAAATCATCATCATTATCAGTCTATTCCACTGCAGGGCCAGAGCTCCCTCCTCATAGGATAGGAAGATTAAATTCACCCAGCTCCTCCAATGCAGGAATTCCTCCTTCAATAAAGTGTGAAAAGTTAATTAAATTGGTCTAATAATAAATATATTAGTAAAAGTTGGTCACAGACGGTTCTTGCTATAGAGTGTCGTCATAGTTAAGGAACGCCGTAGTAGCTCTTTACAAATTTTCATTATGCCAGAAAGGTAACTTTAAGTTTTTTTTTATTGACTACTAGTTGGCCCTTAACTGCTATCACACCTGATGTTAAGTGATTTTGCAATCTAAGATGGAAGCGGGCTAACTTGTTAGAAGTAGGTTGGAATCCACACCCCTTCGGTTTCTACACGGCATCGTACCGGAACGCTAAATCGCTTGGCGGTACGTCTTTGTCTCCCACCAGCCAGACCAAGACAAATTAAGAAAAATCTCAATCTGCCCCGCCGGGAATCGAGCCCAGGACCTCCGTCTTATAAATCCACCGCGCATACCATTGCGCCACGGAGGTCGTCAAGTGCCTATAACTTTGTAAAGGTTTGTTGAATTTTACTTTTATTTTCACCGTACGTTTATTTTAAGTTAGCTTAGTCTACAAACACTTTCGTAAAGTCAAAATCTTAACCTGAGACTATATGTTTTTATGAAATAAGTTCAGCAAATAACCTTTTTTTTATTTATTCATCAGCCAATATACGCCCACAGCCTTTTCCGAGAGCTCTACTACATTGAAACTAATTAAATTATAAAATAATATTGTATCAATTATTTTTGATTAGGAGTCATAGCTTGTAGTAGCCCAAATGAGATAATTTGATAAGAAAAGATTCGACGCTTAATGTAAAACAGAAGAGGAACTAATTGTACAAGTTAAACCTTTTGTTCCGGCACTGTATATTATGTAGTTCAGCGAAAGTTGAACACGGTCATTACGTGTTTTGTTCTGGCTATTCGGGAATTGGTATTTTGTTTCTAGATCTAAGGGTATTTTCACATCTAAAGGATGATTTTATCGGACGCGTAATGAAAGAAAAAAAAATTGGTTTTCTGTAAAGTCGGTTTACTGACGATAGTTGAACGTGACAAAGTCTTAAGAAAATACTGATGGAATGGTAGCATTTAATTGGTTATTAAAATTTTTAATTTAAGTATATTTTTATAAATAATAATTTAAATTAATAAAATAATTGATTTTGATTTTATAAATTTATATTTTAAATTTATAATAAATATATTAACTTATAATTTAAAATTAATATATTTAATAATTATATTTAATAGACGGATGTCGAACGCTGCCGAACGCAAAGGCCGATTGTGTTTTCTTTGTCGCTCGTTCCGCGCTCTCGCTTGCACTTCAAGCCTTACATGGAACGCCTCAAAGCGAGGTAACGACGCATGACCTCATGTTTTTTCGTGCGTGCAGCCTGCTCTATCGAATTATAAGACGTTGTCACGTCAAAAACATATTTTCATAAAACATTCAACCTTCCACACTCAACCGATGATACGTCAACGTAACACAAGCAACGTCGAGCAACTCGTCGAATTTATCAACTACAAACTAAAATATTTATCTCTATTTTCAAAATCACTAAGTGCAGCGTTTTATTATTCAAAAATAGAGCGGAGAACATTGTACTATAGTGAGCTGAATTTGCTATTGTCAAAAATGATGACGCTGTCTCTTCGGTACGTTTCGACACGTGAATTAAGCCTGAAACATCAGCGGAGATCGTTTGTGTCTTTAACAGCCTGTATTAATGATACTGATCGCATGAAACTAACTACACGTGTAATATGGTAGTAATTTTTATTTAATCGAAAAGACGCGATACTCTTCCATGCGTTGAGAATTACTCCAATTTGATATGTAGATGTTTTGGTACTTAATTATCTTAATTGCATTGCAAATATTACGGTTGCAAACATAGACGTCGTTAGCGATTCATCGACCGCGTAGCGCCAGAACAAGTGAATCGAAAGTTGGTACCGCATTTGTTCCGTTAATGTCAACAAACAACGGTCAACGTAACATCAGCAACATCGGGCCAATGTACATTAATTAATACATTCAAGCTAAGCGTGAAGTAACGAGATTTTTTGTGTACAGGTCGAACGTAGAAACTGGCGACCGTTGATACGCTCGACGCATCTTCCGTCAGATGTGAAGAGACCATAGATACGGATATCGCCGTGCGTTGGGAATCGCTCCCACTTTATCTGTAGATGTTTGGTAATTATCTTCATTGCATTGTTAAGTGTTACGGACGCAAACATGGACGCTGTTTGCGATATAAACAGACATCAATGAATAAGAAACTATTTGCAGTTTGTATTTAAACAAATGCAATCGTTTTGCTGCATTAACTGTTATTATTATAGAAATAACAATGCGGTACAAGACAATCGATTCATCAATTTCTTTATTCAGTTATCTAAGATTTATTACCTAGAATCTAGTAGGTGCAAGTAAAATGAAAAATCACGTTTGCTAAGTTGTGATTTTATCAAAACTCGTTGGTCTAGTAGCAGTAGCCTTACTTAGGTAACTTCAAGTATACATAAAATAAAATAATTTCTTCTTTTAAAATTCATATTACATACTAGAGATAAGAATCAAACAACAACAATAGAAAGCAACAAAACAATTTGATAACGAAACCCTAACGGCAGTTTTATGAGTATCAATTTCTTGCAAATCTCGACCACTCAAAATGTTACCGAACAAACAACCTCCTGGTTAATTAAAGTATGAAACGTTGGTGGATGAAAATTAAATAGGCTCTAGCAAATTGCGTTTAAACGAGGGTCCTGATCCCAGCCGCTTTGTGCTAGTGGCGACTTTGTAAGGTTTTGCTTTGCTATGGTCACTTTTATGTCACCGAAAATTGTATTTGCGCAACTCCTGTATCATGTTTCGCTTTCGGTTACCATGGTTTATTTACTTCGTTATATTTTGACTGCCGATTAATTTACTGTTTCTTTATTTCTTTTTGTACATTTTTAATATATTTTTTTCTGAGACTAGTGCTTTCAGCGTTGATATACGTTGATATGTTCATATCAACGTAGATATCTTACGGATATTTAACTTATTTACTTAGTCAAAATACTATTACTATTTGTTCTTATTCCAGCTGCTTCTTGCTAGTGACCACTTTGTAAAGGTCGCCGCTTGCAGCACCATAAAGTATTAAGAATTTTAGATAAATTTAGTGATCCTTGCTCTTTTCACTTCTAAGCACTCGGGTTTTTGTTCTTATAGTAATAATTTTTATTTTGAATTATTTATTTTTGTAACAATATTTTTGTATACTTTCCAGTTCTGTTGTGCTCTTAGAGTTAATATCCAAATAATTTTACATGAAAACGCAGGTTTTTAAACGCGCTAGATAGATTTGATAAAAGTTCTAAATATCTATCTAAATACTTCGATAATACTTCGTTAATTCTTTTTATCGGTTAATTACTTGGCGGTGCATTCTTGCTCGTAAGGTCACGATTGCAGACACCGTAAAATGTCAAATTAGTAATTTTGTTTTCCTATATTAAACTTATATGAGAATCAATACAAGGAGTCCCAAACAATAAAGTAATCCTAACGTTTGGGAAAAAAAATATTTCATTACAATGATTTGCTCTATCGCAAATCCTTACAAAATAATATAAGAAGCACAAGCTTACATTTCAATACACAATCTAAGCCGCAGTGCTATATTTTATACTGTAGTTTCTAAATTGTGCAATAGGACAGTAATAAAAATCGGTTCTCTTCCGTATAGTTCCACTGATCGCGGCATTTATTGCATCCCGGAATAATAAAAGTTTCCGCAAAGAGTTCTAAGACTGAGCTCGTTTACAAGTTTTAAAACTCTGTACGAACTACTCCTTCATTTATTATAAGACGATCTTTATATTAAAATTGTTGTCGTTGCAATGTATTGATCCTTTTAGTAGC
Organism: Mycalesis mineus; assembly: GCA_034621355.1. NCBI lineage: Eukaryota > Metazoa > Arthropoda > Insecta > Lepidoptera > Nymphalidae > Mycalesis > Mycalesis mineus. The sequence continues at coordinate 7,048,861 of CM067885.1, forward strand.
AGTTATTCAAGTGTACTTTCAACCGACTATCAAAAAACAGCTGCTCAATTTTATCGTGTATTTTAATCCAACTTTTTTTTTTAATTAAACAACTTTTGACGACCTCCGTGACGTAGTGGTATGCGCGGTGAATGTATTAGACGGAGGTTCTGGGTTCGATCCCCGGCGGAGCAAATTGAGATTTTTCTTAATTTGTCTTGGTATGGCGGGTGGGAGGCTTTCGCCGTGGCTAGTTACCACCCTACCGACAAAGACGTATCGCTAAGCGATTTAGCGTTCCGTTACGATGTCGTGTAGAAACCGAAAGGGGTGTGGATTTCCGTCCCACTCCTAACAAGTTGGCCCGTTTCCATCTTATACTACATAATCCCTTAACATCAGGTATGATAGCAGTCTTGAAGTCAGTTAGAACTTGTAGTCGATTTATATTTATATGTCATTCCATGTACGTGAATGTATGTATGTTTAGATGCGTGTGACTTCTAATACGTAAGTATTTGTTATTCATAACTATAACAATAATAATCTGTCTTTGTGCTGTGTCATTTACCCATCCGCACGTTCGCATTTATTATATTAGGTAAAAGTTAAATAGATAAAATTTTGTTGGATTGGTAAATTGCAAAAAAGAGCGTAAACTTCCATTCAAAAACTAACTTCACCTGTACTGATCAGTTTTGGAGGGAATTTTCTGTATATATTTTATGTAAATAAAATCTTTTATAAAGATTGTTCTTTATAAAAGATTTAAGTATATTATTACAAAGGTGGCTGGCTCATTTTCCTTGAAAATTACCTATAATTAACATAAAATTACTGCCTACTAGTACTAAATAAACCAGAAATCGAATCGGAATAGGAATATAATTTAAATCGCAGCAACGCCATTGAGAAATCAATAAATTTAACTCTGAGGATAGCTACCAAGCAACGTGTTCAACGTTGTTTAAACGGTCGGATGCAAATAACTGAATCATGTGCAAACAAAACAATCAGTTAATTAGCAACTATATGCTAATTAACTAATTAATTTGTTTAAGTTTGCCGTTAAGCTCGTTTAAAGCTGAGCTGCAACTGGTCAGCAAACAACTGATTTATTGAATAGAGCAAGCGTCTCTTGCAGAAGTCTAACACGTAACTACAACACAACGACAACAAACACGGCGTCTGTGGCGCAGGGGGAAGCACGGTGCTTTTATAAGACAAAGCTTCTGGGTTCGATTTACGACTGAGCCGATTGAAAATTGATCTGATGAGAGAGTGCGGCCGTGGCTAGTGTTAGTACCCATGTATCGTATATACTTTCGTAAGCATTTAATGTTTAAATGTTATTTAGATTACCAAAAAATAGAACCGACTCAAAACGCACTAACAATTAAAAAATAACTGTGCCATTTACTTGCTTTAATTTACTTAAGCATATCTATGAAGTCGGTGCCAGCGAAGTTTAACCCTAGAAAGATAACGTGCGCCCCAAAGGCGCCCGCGAAACAGATATATCGCTGTATCTTTTCATCCAACGCGTGTACACGCTTGTGCTTTCAAGCCAACTCAGCCGTCGGTCAACACTGCCGAGGGACGACCGCTGCTATTTGGTAAGTACCTTAGTTTCGTTTCTATGACAACGCATTGCGCTCGAGAGGCGCATGTTTATCTTCTGTGTAACTTTTATGTTTTTCTGTGTGATTTAGTTTTTGTTACTTTTTCTTTATTTACACATAAATAAAGTATGTGTACAATCAGGTTATTGTTATTAATTAGTTTTATTGTTTTTAGAAACACCTTTACTGTCCAAAATTTTGGTCAAAAGATAAATAAGTTCCTTTATGACCTGTACGTCTATGTTCTGTTTTGATGGACCTTTGACTCTACTATTATATAAGCCGAAGCCGTCGAAGATGGTGTATATGTTGTCCTCATGCAATTAAGACGCTGTTATGCCTAAATCCTACAACTGATAAACCTGAAATCATAACGTTCTTCAATAAAACATAAGGCGGCGTTGATACCTTTGACCAGATGTGTTCTTCGATGTCTTGTTCTGGAAAGTCTAACAGATGGCCAACTAATACATAATTCACACATACAATGTTTTGTCTAAGCGAGAAAAATAACTAAACCGAAGAAAGTATATGAAATAACTATGTACTGAACTGTCTACACCATGGATGACATCGAAATTGGAAATCTCCACTTCGTGAAGGCGTTTGAGAGAAAATTTTGTGAATATCCTGCCACAAACAAACAAAGAAGCTTCTCAAGAAGCTGAAGAGGAACCTCCTGCCAAAGTTCGCCGTTACTGTAGTCTACGTACAACCAAAAAGAAAAGAATGTCTAAGTTGACATGTACAAAATGCAAAAAGACTGTGTGTAAAAAAGATGTTTGCACCTACTGTCTATAATCTAATTTTTTTTCAGTATTATTTGTAATTTGAGACTGAATATATAGTGAATTATTAGTTAGTAAGAACAAAAACCACAAATGTTACTTATTTTTGTAAAAATTGTACTTTAGTATAAACACTTCTAATTTTTGTTACTTTTTGTTAAGCCTTTATAAAACACTGTATAATTTTCTTAGTACTAAAAATAATAATAAAAATTCGTGTTTTATTAATTTCATATTAATCTAAGAACTCATTGAAATTATAATGGAAAGAATTCACTTTCAGTTTGTTAAAAATAGTCTATTTTACTATGCGGCGCCTCTGAGGCGTATGTTTATCTTTTCAGTACAAAAAAATAACGTTATCTCTTTAGGGTTAAGGAACATTTATTTGAAGTAATAAAGCAGTTTGTGGGTTTTAGGTAACGTCCTTAAAGTAGAAACCTTGGCTGGCACCGACTCCTAGATACGCTTAAGTATATTAAAGCAACTAAATGACACAGTTATTTTTTACTATTAAGTGCGTTTTGAGTCGGTTCTATTTTTTGGAAAAAAAAAAATTTCTTACTTTTTAGTGATTTACGTCACGTTACGCCACGTAACGTACTCGTACTATACTTTCATAGTATATTATAGGGCACCAGTAGCCAAAAAGCTACCGATACCGACACAAAAACCGAAATCGCATAAACGTGCCTCCAAAATTTGAAGAGTTCCTTCAATTTCCCCAGAATATCATCATCCGATCCTAACAGGATGACAATGGGACCACCTTGAAAGTATGCCCTTTCTAATAAAAAAAGAATTATCAAAATTGGACAACTCTGTAAAAAGTTATGGGTGGTCATATATAAAAAAATATATTGAATTGAGAACTTCCTCCGATTTTTTTCGTCGGTTAAAAATATAAACAGGCACTTCAATTTTTCTATATTTATATGGACTAGGATACTGGTTAAATATAATATATACCTGTAGCGTAAGACATTCTACAAAAACATATTCGTTGATATAGCTACTCTTTTGTACTCCTTCAAGATGACGATGGCTGGGATTATGCTCATTTAGCATTTTATCACGCTCGGGAAATCTGCATAGTGTCTTAGTAGGGTATTATGTGTAATCCGGCATGCCGCAGCGTTTGTTTATTCGGCAACTACTATATAAATAAAATGTAAATGTCTTACTTAACTGGTGTAGTATTTTACGTGATAATAGTAAGTTACTTCCTGTCTTCACTAACTTCGTCTGCATGCAATTTCGCCATTGAGAATACGTAATTGTTTGTTTCAGCAAAAATACGAAAGTTGTCTTTTTAAATTTTCGTTTTTTAATTCTGTTTTATTTAGTTCTTACTGCTCCAAGTTTCGAGCTGCTTGTAAAAACTAATAGAAATTGTAATAGGTATTGGAAGAAGTATATCTCGTCAGTCCACTTGGTGAAGGATTGACCAACACTGCGCTTTTCGGTGCGAGGTCGCCATTCCAGCGTCTTGGGACCCCAACGTCCATCAGTTCTTTGAAATAAGTATATGTGGCAGGGTCTCGCTGGCTGCAGGTGTCTCAGGCTTGTTGTCTTTAGAAGTCCATGCAAGAGGACTATGTCCAACAGTGGATTCCATCGACTAACATGGTGATGATGATATGTTTCTACAACCCATGAGATTAGTACTTCACTTGGAAGGAAAATACGGAGGAAATTTTATTAAATTTATCTTACTAGAAAATGAACTACCAAGTTTATTTTTTAAAAATATTCAGACGTTCAACTATCGTAAAAACTGTCTCGTTTAATTACTTACACTCGTGCCCATTGACATGCACTCTTTTCTACCTTGACTTGACAACCTCTGTGATGTGGTAGTACACGAGGTGAATTTATAAGACTAAGGCCCTAGTTTCGATTCGTGGCCGAGTGAGAATATAAATTATCCAGGTTTAGCTTGTTAAGGCTTCGGCCATGTCCGTGGCTAGTTCACCATCTTACTAGACAAAGACTTACCCATAAGCGATTTAGCGATACGATGTCATGTAGAAACCGAAAAGTGGAGTGTGGATATCATCCTAATCGTAAGAAGTTCGCTTCTATCTTAGAATTTATCATTACTTACCAGGTGTGATTACAGTCAAGGCCTAAGTTATATTAAAAAAAAAAATGAACGTTAAACATATAATTTCAGTATCCTTCTAGCAAGCAAACCTTTTACTCTTTCAACAGTGGCGATACGCTCAATCTTATTGGAGTTTAAAACAAAAAGAACACGTCGATTGTAGGCGATGGCTCGTTGAAGCGAAATTATATGCACTCAACAAACACAGCCGACTGCGACGTCGCTACGCCAATTCACCAAATGTTGTGCACTGCATGTACCCGATAAATTTTTGCACGCGACTCTCTTGCCAATAGCAGGCAATAAATGCTGGAGGCGAACTTTGACTTAATAAAATTCATGCCTTATTTTTTTCATACACATACTAGCTTTAATGTATGCCATTCGTATATTTTTACGATCCTTATATACGATGTCTTGAAAATCATACGAACAAAGTCACTCAAAATAAAAGGGAAGTCTAAGATTGACGATTTATTAAAATTCAAGAATATATAATTATAAGCCTAGGACAAATTTAAATTGCCTACCTGTAACTCGTTAATATTGTAAAAATTAATGATTTTAAAAGAGCAACTGTTGAGTTTCTTGCCGGCTTCTCACAGGACCGTCTAGTGGTAAGCCTATATGTCTCTCATTATAAAGATTTTGAATTGAGTTCGAATTTGATTCCTGTGATAGGATTAAGCCTAGATAAATAATTCGTGAGTCTAGTGGTTAGGTTCTTTCTTGTTGGAAATTTACAGTAAATTCTAATAAGCCCTGTGTCGGGAAGATAATGGTGGGTGGTCTCACGGTAAGCTGTCAGTCCCGGCTACTATTATCAACATCAACATAGGCTGGTGGGAGGCTTTCGCCGTGGTTAGTTACCACACTACCGACAAAGACGTACCGCCAAGCGATTTAGCGTTCCGGTACTATTTCGTGTAGAAATCGGAAGGGGTGTGGATTTTGTCTTACTCCTAACAAGTTAGCCCGCTTCCATCTTAGATTGATCATCATTTAACATCAGGTATCATTTAATATCAGGTACGATTGCAGTCAAGGGCCAACTTGTAGTCGATTTAAAAAATCTGATCGCTAATAATTTAGACATTATAATCTGAAGTCCACCAACCCGCAGTAAAGCAGAGTATTGGGTATCCATCTCCTCTCCTATAAGGATAATGATGATGATGAAATTTAAATTACTAATTAATTAGTTTATAAAATCGTATTAAAATAAGGTGGGTTTCTTAATAGCACTCTATAACAGACAAAAGAAAAAGGCTGTTTTAGTACTAGGGCCGCATAAGTCAAGCGAAACGTCTTGTGCAAAGCGCAAAAAAAAAACTATACGACGCGTTTCAATTTTAAATAGAAAAATCTGAATTGCGAGCTTGGATATTTCGTGACAATCTGTTGAGTAGTTCGCTGGGAGACAAAAGAAAAACTCGCAAAGATGCAACTTGTAAGACCTACTTCCTATTTAGAATGCACACTCACTTTCACTAAGACTTGCTAGGTCCATGATTTCTTGTATGAAGATTTGATGTTTCTTTTTACGTTGAGTATGTAGCCGTTGCTTAAGACAGATAAAAGACAGTGATGGTAGAACTCTTTGTAACAAAGCACATCCAAGGACGTACTCTGCCTGCTAATAATAACTTTCTGTCCTATAGTTGACGACCTCCGTGGCGCAGGGGTATGCGCGGTGGATTTATAAGACGGAGGTCCTGGGTTCGATTCCCGGCGGGGTAGATTGAGATTTTTCTTAATGTGTCTTAGTCTGGCTGGTGGGAGGCTTTCGCCGTGGCTAGTTACCACCCTACCGACAAAGACGTACCGCCAAGCGATTTAGCGTTCCGGTACGATGTCGTGTAGAAACCGAAAGGGGTGTGGATTTTATCCTACTCCTAACAAGTTAGCCTGCTTCTATCTTAGATTGCATCATCACTTAACATCAGGTGTGATAGCAGTCAAGGGCTAACTTGTAGTTAATAAAAAAAAAGCACGTGAGACTTAGCACCTATTCCGCAAAGGTGGAATTTATTGAGGATTCCACAGCAATTCATTGTTAGGCTTTGTACGTACTCTTTAACAATATTTGCCACTTTTTCATTTAACGATAATTTATCCCTTGAGTGATTTTTTACTTGATTTCAGACGGTATGATATATAAAAGTTTATCCTACCTTCATCATACCTGGCTTTATCACCTCGGAATGCTAATTCACTTAAAGTGGTTATAGTAAACAATTTAATATATTTTACTCAAGCTGAGAATCCCAAAACCCAGAACCTCTTTGTGTAGTCCAAAGTAATACAAACTGCACTAGGTCGTAAATTCCATCTTTGACTGTACTCATATATATGACTAGCAGTCGGCAGCGACTTCATCCGTGTGAAAACCTCTTAGGAAGCCTTTTAATTTTAAAGATAAACTTTCCCTGACATCCCTCTCAATTTGATTTTTTTTATAGTTTCGCGTCAAGCAATATCCTCCATCCCATCCCTTGTACCAAAGATCTATACTTTTGTTAAACATTGTACGATTCTAAGGTGTTTATTGAAATTAAGTGATGTCAAAGACAATTTTGTTCACAATTAAATACTCTTAATCAACAACACATTTATTTGGATAAAGATCAATATTATTACGTTGATACAACTCTTAACAAATGCATTAATTTCGACCAAATTTGATTACCATAAAAACGGATCTAGTGAGTTAATCTTAAAAGATAGACATATACTGTTGTAGACATTTTTTTAGATCATTTTAAGAGGAATAATTCTTTCATACATATATTTTTGGTATCTTGAACCGTTTTCGCAGCGCACGCAACGGAAGCCCACAAGGATGAATAATTCTCCACGTTTTTTTTCACATTTTCCATTATTTCTTCGCTCGTTAGGTGCAGCGTAATGTTATATAGCCTAAAAAAGCCTTTCTAATTAAATGGTCTATTCAACACAAAAAGAATTTTTTATTTCGAACCAGTAGTTCCTGAGATTAGCGCGTTCAAACAAACAAACAAACTCTTCAGCTTAACAATATCATATATATAACATTATTTTCAAGTAACATTTCCCTAAATAATACAAAGGAAAGTACACAAGTTATATTCAGCTCGATTAGTTGCATACATTCAATTGCTGAATGCACCTGTTCATTTCGTATTTATACACTGGAGAACATCACAGAACACGCTATTATTTTGAGTCTTGGATTATAATGCTTTGCATTCCTTTTGCTAAGTCGATTCAAGTTTTTAACACCTGTCTAAGTGAGTATATTTGAGTTTAACTGCGTGGATCATGAGTCCCCAGGTTCTACTCCTAGGTAGGTATAGTAGAAACAGTACAAACAGAACTTAGACGTATTATTATTACGTAGTAAATATCACCACACAAAATCAAAAACCGACAGGGAGTGAAATGATCAAGAGTGCGACATCGAGCATTTGACAAATTGATTAATTTTGTATTGTATTATATGTATTTTTCTTATGGTATGTTATTTAGCAAAAAATGATCCTTATGATGAAACCTTCCAATCGGTATGATAAAACTACAGTGTGATTTTTTCTAGTGTAGGTACCGGGTTCGAATACCGGTTCAACCAGGAAATTATTTAAAAATGTATGAATGCGATTCAAATTGTTTTTAAAAATAAAATAAAGCCTTCTTTCAGGAAATCTATAATAATTAAGGTACTTTCCCTCCGTGGGACGCCCTGTATAATATTGAGCTTTTTTTGTTCTAAATATTAAACTGTGGTTGGTGGTATATTCACATAACCGAAGTAAGGACACCTTGAGCTATCAGTTCTGTCATCATTATCATCTTATAAAGATCGTGATAGAGTGCAAGTCTGCCTTAGCATGGTGAGTCTAAGCCCCATATCCCTATATACATTAAGGTATAAGGAGCGAAACATAAGCTAGGTCCTGTATCTTTTAAAAAGGCTGAAAATTATACGTGTGTGTGTCTGTTGCCAATACGTTAAAACAATAATTTATCAATGCGATAGTCGTGAGACAGTACGGAAATAATTAACCAGGAACATTTTATCCGAGAGATCATTTTCAGTGCGGCATAATGAAAGAAACGTCGCCGCCGCGTCATCGGTCAAAGATATCAAAACGGTTTATTGCTAACAGCACGGCTATTACACACGGCAAGAAAATAAACTTATAGTACAAGAGCCTAGTCATGCCAATATGTCTTCATTTTATATAAGCTGAAAGTTTGTCACTCCATGCTACTATCACAGGTAGTAACGTAAGCAAAAGCAGCATAGCATAACAGCACAATCTACAAATGCCTATCTAGAATGAGGATGATATGACAATTACAGGCTCTTAGTGCAATAATAAAATTATACAGCAGTGACGACAACAACGGTGACGTTCAACATTATTATCTACCGTAACAAACATCGTGTTCGGTGTAAAAACTGTTCTAGTCATTGTTGACTATTTCGTAGTACTGCGTCATATTAGAGATTCTTTGAGATAACTAATATTGTTAGCAGCATTGTATACTCTGTTTGAAAAGACTATAGACAATAGACTGGCCTTATTTGCTGTGTTGTGGTACCCCGTTTAAACTATAGATAATAGACTAGGGACGGTAGTCGTCGAACAAAAATGGCGGGCGGTAGGCTATAAAATATGCCCCTATGGAAAATTGTTGTTTTTAACGTTGGTGGCAGAGTCATGTGCAGTCATGTTGTTTAACTATCGTAAGAATCAGTGCGCGTAATGTTTAATTAAGTGATTACTGTAAGAATGTTTAATTTCAATTATATTTGATGTCTTTGTAAATAAATTGTTCCGATTAAGTTTGTCTTTTGGGGTTTTAAATTTTATTCCGTTTTGGCTGTTTGTTAACAATATGTCGATAACGTCATCGTAAAGATACTTTGAGTTAGATGTCATGCACCTGTTACTAAGAGAATGATAGCTCTAATTGAAAACATTGTCATATTGAAAACGCTTGTAGTACTTTTCACTAACGTAACTATTTAAACTTGTTTTAAGTTGAAGAAGTATATAAAACTGATGTTTATTGATAAGTGATAATGTCTTCGAAATACTTTAGTATAATTTATTTAGATTTCTCTGTATCAAAATGTGCTGGATAGCGATTAGCCACTCTTTAATTTTTATGAATATATATTATAGTGTCACCCAAACAATCTGTAATATGATATTTATTTTAACTATCTTAAAAGAGAATGGTGCGCTTACTACTAACTAGTACTACCAACTTTAAATATTTGTTGTTTTGATAGAAATTTGAAAATTTCAGAATAATATTTTTATTTTATAAATTCGACATCCAAATTGAAATCAAATTCTCTAGCTTTTAGCATAGTTAGCCATATCAGTTGCAAAGAATATATACAGTTAACAAATTGAAGATCACTTTGGAAAGTTTTATGTTACTTACTGAACAAAGCTTTTTATAACATTACAGTTAATTAGGGAAAGAAGATACAATATGAAAAACTTTAATTAAATTATGAGATATCATTCGATGTCCAGTATTATTTATTATCGCATATGTTTACTTTATGAATAAAATGTATTTTTATTTGATTTTATAATAAACTGAACGTACGGTTTGTCCATTGTATTTACATACTGTAGCGTAAATATTTTTAATTTTGACTCGCAAACGTCGGTGTAGTTAGCTTCCCCATCGGCGTATCAATGTCACCTTTGGGAACCATTCTATTTGCTTACATTTTTATAAAAAAGTAGGAAACTACACTTGCAACTAACGTACCGTTGGTCTATATTTTCTATTACTACCTCTAACTCTCTTCTTTCTGCTGGATTATGAGCTTTATTTTATAATAATACTAGCCGCCCCCGCAATCCCCCGTGTGGGTGGAATTTCGTTTTCGAAATCCGTTCTTAGCTGACCTCTACTCGGCGAAAGGAATATTCCTACCAAATTTCAAGTTGCTACGCCTTATGGTTCCAGAGATATCGTGATGAGTCAATATATAGGTGGGAATCTCATATATATATATATATATATATTTGACCGTTTAATAGATGTTATCCATCGCATATGGCAGAGCAACATTTTGCAGGCATGCAAGTGGCTGGCCTTAGCTCTGCCGACGTATTGCCAAGCGATTTAGCGTTCCGGTACGATGTGGTGTAGAAACCGAAAAGAGTGTGGATTTCCTACTCCTAACAAGTTAGCCCGCTTCCATCTTAGATTTGCATCATCACTTACCATCGGACGTAATTGTAACATAAAATTAACATAATATTATGTTACTGTGTCACTGAGAAATAGGTAGGTATTTATAGGACTAGTACTCATGTTTTTGTAGTTTCATCTGCAACCGTACTCTTGAGACTGCCTCGTTGGTCTAGTGGTTAGCCTATCTGGCTTCGATCACGAGGTCCAAGGTTCGATTCCTGGGTCGGGTCACGGAATAATTCTGAGCTTTTTCATTCTTCTATGAAATTTTCAGTACATTCCAAGCCCGGAGTTTGGAAGTTGGTGGTGTTACACCCCCGTGCCTCGGAGACCACGTTAAGCCGTCGGTCCCGGTCAATGTCATCAACATCCGATAGTGATCGTTAATAAATGAAACATTATCACCCGAAGCCCGCCAACCCGCATTGGAGCAGCGTGGTGGGTGTACGCTCCATATCCTCTCTCCTGTAAGGAGGGAGGCCTGGCGCTGTAGTGGGCCGTTGATAGGCTGATAATGATGATAAATGATGATTAAGTTACTTTAAATCCTAATTAATTTCCCTTTTCGCAGTTAAGAAGTCTGTCAAAGGTTTAAGAAGAGCTACAAAGAAAGATAGTCTTGTAACAATAGACACTTACAAACTAAAATACAATATACTACCTACTACTGATATCTATCTTCAAGACTCTCTCTAGTCTCCGACTTAAGCTCCAAGCGGAAACCGGTCAAGAGGGACGCGGGAGAGTCTTTCCAATTATGAAAATAATAAAAGATCTCAAGAAGTGCCATCTATGCGCCTTTATCAAGACCCAAGAAAAATGTCTCGGCTAGCAAATTTTGTGCAAGTCTTAAAACTTTTTAATACTTTTTATGGGGTCGTAATTATAAAACGCTCTAGTACCTCCCATCTTAAAGCCTTCACGGACTCTTTTCCGGTATTTTAACAGTCAACCCATTATGGTTTCTTATATTATGATTAAAAAAAGTTTGCCTTTATTCGTAAGCGTCTACAAGTAAAAAGGTTAAAATTAAACTCGTGAACGAATAGATTGTGTCACGTGTTTTTTTCGGGTTGATTTTTATTACAAGGTAGTAGTTTCTTAGTAATTATTATTTTATATTTAAAAAAAATATTGTTAGTTTGTATAATCAAAACCATTAATTAAAATTGACCAAAACATATAAATCGAACTAAACGATAATCTAATAAAATGTAACTGAAGTCAGATATGAAATGTAGTTTGGCTACTGAAAGTAGAAACTGAAATCGCCCGGCTTTAAAAAAAATCAAAAAAAATCAGAGTATTTATCAGGCATACCTGAAATTATAGTCCAAATATTGAAAGCTTTTTTTTGTTTTATATAGGTAGTAATGTTTTCACACATATGCGTTTTTATGCGAGAATTTTGTTTTATTTGGCAGGCGTTTTCAATGTCTCCTTTCGGTAGCTAAACTTTATCTTAAAGATAAGTGATTGTGTCAGTTATCAATCAACGGATTGTAACTGTAAAAGATTGATGCCAATACGTAATCTTGGATTATTATAGATAGCGTAACGATTAGCAAAACAAAGAAACGAAATACGATAAACGAATGCAAACACAGTTATACGCTCGCTTGAAACGGTTGCCTTTAAACAAAAAAAAATATCTCCGTCATAAATATTGCCAAACCGCAGCAGGATAGAATCGAATATGAGGGGAAATAAAAAAAAATATTAAAATTTCGTAGTCGCAATCCCGGCTATCGCTATCAAAGCACGTCCAATCAAAACGAGACGTGACAATGAATCAAAACCTTTCCGATCTGTGAATAGCAGGCTAACTTATTGGCGGTTCTTTATTTGTTGATTGCTGATTGACAAGCCCGCGGGGGGGCTTTTTGGGTCATATTTTTATCTAATTAACTTACTGGGAAACATACGTAATCGGTACCGCGTTAGGACAGTCCGGGACTAAAAAATATCATTACAAAACTTGTGGCTACTATGCAGCAGGCATTAAAAGCACTGCATACTAAATCGCTGCAAGTGTGGCTATAAAATTTGAAGAGTTTTTTCAATTTTTTTAAACTCTCATCAAAGATCCAAACATGATGATTATACTACTATTTTGGAAGTATAATTTGTAATAAAAAAAGTATTATCAAAATTTGACTATTCTGTTAAAAGTTGTGTGTGGTCATACATAAAAATATATGTAGGTATTTCGTCATACTTACATGCTTATCGTACAATATTCCGATGTATGAAATTGTAAATAACCTGTTAACTTATTGGTGGTTTTTCATTTGTTGATTGCTGGTTAACACCTCCGCGGGAGGGCTTTTTGGGCCATATTTTTATTTAATTAACTTAGCTACTGGCATGAAGTGGAATCCATACCGTTTAAGGGCATTCCGAATCTAAAGAGCCACACTTTATTATTATACCCTGTGGCAAGTATGAAGCATCTATCAAAGCACTGCATACCACTTAAAAGGCAATCAAATAAATATTTTGCCTTAGCCTACTTAAAAAATTGTCATAATTACATTAAAATTTAAATAAAATAACAATTTTTCGGTGATTATAACATTATTTATTTATATTGTTATTAGCTGTACCCGGCAAACGTTGTTTTGCCATGTATATTATTTCTAGGAAACATTTTTTTATACATAAGGGTCGATGTAGGGATTATGATATTGATCGTGTAGGGGTGTATGTATTTTTTAATGCCACATTATAAAAAAATTGTCCAAAAAATTAAAATACAATGTTAGGGGTGGACAATCCTTATCACTTAGGAGTATGAAAACTAGATAGTAGCCGATTCTCAGACTTACCGAATGTGAATATAAAATTCCATAAAAATCGGTCAAGCCGTTTCGGAGGAGTATGGTAACTAACACTGTGACCCGAGAATTTTATATATAAGATTTATTCATATAGTGACAATGACGTGACTTTCACAACTTACGTGACAGTCGACTTTTTGAAAAACTATTGTCTGATGTCAATAAAAGAAAGTGTATATTTTGCGCTTTAATACGGCGCACGTTTGTACACCGTACTAATTCTAACATACATAATTTTGTCTTAAATGTAGAAAAGTTTTACCTATTCATTAAAAAAACATTTTCCATATCAAAATGACCATCAGAAATTACTAACTGATTCACAAATTACTAACAATGTCAATAATGTATATTTCGCAAATAAACATTATTGTTATTACTTTCTCAGTTTTAAGCCAAATAGGTCCAATAATTTCCGCGGCGGGAGCGGAGTCTGTATGTTTAGCACTTTACTGCGCGCACGTTTGCGGGACACGTGGGCGGGCGGCAGGGTATTACAATGCTGACTAATTTACGCGCGGTTTCACTTAGTTTTATTTTTTCCACGACCGCTTTCCCCGCTTAGAACTCCGTTTAATATTTACGAAATTCGTTTCATTTCGAATACGGCCAAACGCGATTGTGGGCTCGAAAATGTGTAAATGCTAAACTTTTTTTGCAAAATGGAATATTAAAAATTGTTTTTATTTTTATGTTATTATTATACCTGATGTTAAGTGATGATGCAGTCCAAGATGGAAGCGGGCTAACGCGTTAGGAGTGAGACGAAAATCCACACCCCTTTCGGTTTCTACACGACATGGTGAATAAATACTTGACGATACGTGTTTGTCGGTAAAAAGCAACGTTCAAAAATCACACGGAAACAAATGAATAAACACAGAGAAACCCGTTAGACGGGATGAAATAGAGAAGCGTCCAATTATTGAAAAAGTTATTTTTAACACCGGTAATGAAAACTATTAAGCAGTGCTTTTAACCACTATTTCGTTGCAGCTGTAACCCGCATAGTTTTTGCATTTTCTAAAAAGGTTTACTATGTATATTTTATCACTATCGTAAAGTAGAGATTTCAACAAACAGAAAACACACCAACTTTTTGAAAAAATCTTATATTTTGTCGGCCGAATTTTCGGTTGAAAATTAGGTTATTTTTTCGATATTTATTCAAAATAAGGTGAAAAAATAAATATTTCAAATCAAATAAATAATAGCGTGTTTGGGATATAAAAAGGTAAGTTTTCACCAAATTTAGTGAAAATAAAATTTTCCATTTACAACTTTGCCATATAACTCTTTTCCATAGGATTTTTAGTTATACCAGAAATAGAGAATTTTTTTTTTACCCCTAAAACCTTACTCCCGACCTCAGATCGCCCGTAATTTATTTTTCTTTCATTTTTATAATATTCTCCTTTTCCAATCGGTTTCATTCTACTGCTAATACTATTTTTTTTTACTTTTTATTATTTTTAAAGCTATCTGCACTGGTCTATACATACTACTTACTGACTAACATAAATTATTTCCGGTCAAAATCATACACTTACTATTTGTAGACAGATAAAATCTCTAAAGTACCCGTAATTGAAAGCAAGTGCAACGTAAATAGGGGCCAAGCAGAATTCGCTTCGCAAAGCTGCGCGAAAGATAAGACGATAATAATTCTTCGCGAAATGTCACAAAAGTTCATAACTGATAAAAGTTTCGTCCCTTTCTTAAATTTTAATAGAGATTTAATTTTCGCGAGTGCTATCCCAGCCCGATAACGGAACTAGCTGTCACAATGAGAAACCCCATTTTGTACCTTACCTGCCTTGACCTGTAGATTGGTAGCACTCTTTGTGGCTGAGTCACACACCGTCTCACTCAGACAGCATAGCTGATCTCCATCTGTAGTTTAGAACTTGA
This sequence comes from Mycalesis mineus, assembly GCA_034621355.1. NCBI lineage: Eukaryota > Metazoa > Arthropoda > Insecta > Lepidoptera > Nymphalidae > Mycalesis > Mycalesis mineus. The sequence continues at coordinate 7,064,318 of CM067885.1, forward strand.
TTGTTAGTGGAATGACAGGCTCATAGTAATTGACCTTTTATGGCGGGTGGGGGACTGCCGTGGTTAGTTGCCACCCTACCGACAAAGATGTACCGCCAAACGATTTAGCGTTCCGTTTAAATGTCGTGTAGAAACCTCATTCTTATTATTCATATTTTTATATTCGCTTCTATTTTATATTGCATTATCACTTACCATCAGGTATGATCGCAGTCAAGGGCTCACATGTAATGAATAAAACAAGTAAAAGACACCATACCTAAGGGCAACATATTAAGTACTTTTACATTACATTTTTAGTTTTCACCAATATATAGAATAATTGCTAATGAATATTGTATCTGTGTGTTGAACCTCAAGCCTCCTTGCATTTTAAAAAAACTGCATTTTCTTATGAGATATAAGAAACAAAGCTAGTTTCAGTGTTGTTCTTCTATTTTAGGACTACAAAAAGGATAACTTGCTGTACTGATTTTCTTGCAAGTGAAGTCACGGTTATATTATATTATCTTATTTATAGAAACAGTTTTACTTACAGTAATTTAAAAATAAATTAAAAAAAAAATTGTTTAACTAGCACTATAAGCCTAAGAATACTAAATACTTATTGTAAAACTATTGGAAAGACCGTTACAAGAAGTGCACACATTTTATAGAACACTTTTAAAACTAATAACATAGACCTGCAGTATTATCAAGTTCAATAACCCCCATACAAGATATTATGCGCGCCACGCAAGTTTGTAATTGAAAAAGTTCCCATCGTTTTTAACGTAAAGCCTTTATTTGTTTTTCAATTTATTTCACCGGTCTCGAGTGTTGTGTGCAATATCTAGGCTAAGTTTGTTTATTGAAAATTTAAAAATTCGCTTATACGCCCGTCTAACGTGCATAATATAATATGTTATTACATTGTAAGTAATATTTTGTGAGGTTTTTCGGAAAACGTGTAGTATCTAGTGAAAGTTACGATCGTTTTATACGTAAGCCTGAAAATAACTGTTGTCGAAGGCTGCAATTTTATAGTTACTTGCAAATCAGTTTTGGATATTTTCAATATTTGCAATAATGTTGACACAGTGTTTTTTACAACCTAGTATCTTGTATCACAAAATTTTAAAATAAAAATAGAACCGACTCAAAACGCACTAAAAAGTAAAAAATAACTGTGTCATTTAGTTGCTTTAATTTATATCTATGAAGTCGGTGCCAGCAAGTTTAAGGAAATTTCATTTTACGTAGTAAAGCAGTTTCTGGGTTCTAGGAATGTTTTAGGTAGAAAGATATCTTAAGTAAATTAAAGCAACTTAATGACACAGTTAAAAAATTTAAAAAATTTTATTTCTTACATTTTAGTGATTTATCGCCACGTATCGTACTCGTACTATACTGTCATAGTATATTATACGGCAATAGTAGCCAAAATCCTACCCATACCGAGACAAAAACCGAAACCGCTGTAAGTTTGCCTCCAAAATTTGAAGAGTTCCTTCAATTTCCCCAGAATATCATCATCAGATCCTAACATGATGACAATGAGACCACCTTGGAAGTATGTCCTTTCTAATAAATAAAGAATTATCAAAATCGGACAACTCTGTAAAAAGTTATGCGTGGTCATAAGAAAAAAACAATAAAAAATATACGTGTCGAATTGAGAACCTCCTCCGTTTTTTTTCGTCGGTTAAAAAGTGACTAGGCCTTTTCTGGGCAAGCACGTTCTACCTTAGGTCTCATCACCATTAAATGTGCAGCTTATCTCACAGAATTGACTACCCATAAAGTAGTTTACAAAAATGCAACGCAACGTTTCAATTGCCCGACTCTTCGAGGAACCACTGGTCTTAGGAGATAATATCAAAGGTAAACCTACTATTGCTTAAATACCGATATTTTAAATTTTTATAATAATTCATTGCTTCAACTGTTCGACGGTTTAATAGGAGGCAAACTGAAATATAAAAGGTACAACATCCTCTCAACTTGCACTGCTGTATCTCTTCCTCAAACTAATTTCGATTACATGCAAGGAGACGATCCTCTCCTTGCACTGCTGCTCATTGGTATGCATGGTGGATTCACAACTGACGCGAGGTCCTGATTTCGATTACATGCAAGGCGATGGGGCAACTTGACTCGTATTTTTCTTCAAACTAATTGTCGATTACATGAGGAGACTGGTAGGAGGCTTTGCACTGCTGTTCTCTTCGCTAATTTCGATTACATGCAAGGAGACCCTACCGACAACAGAGCGTATCTCCAAGCGATTTAGCGTTCCATGGTAGGAGTCGTGGAGAATCCAATTGGAGTGTGTATCTTTCTTCCCACTAATTTCGACTAACAAGGAGCCCTCTTCCATCTTACACTGCATCTCTCTTAACATCGGTGACATGCAAGGAGACGAAGAATCCTCCAACTTGTACTGCTGTCAAACTAATTTCGATTACAAAAAAAAGACGATGGGAGAATCCTCTCAACTTGCACTGCTGTATCTCTTCTTCAAACTAATTTCGATTACATGCAAGGAGACGATGGAAGAATGTCAGTACAATTCATAGAGGATAATGATTTTTTCTAAAGCAAGGATTTACAATAATACCAGGTACTCAAAAATATACTCAGCCGCATTTTAGCGGTCAGAATAATGCAGCAGTTAAAAGTGCATTTAATTTTTAAGTAAGCTCCTAACGGCTCTTTTTAACTGTTGCATAATTCCAGTTTTAATTTGAGTTGTGGCCTAATTTTTTTTAGGTTCAACAAAGTAAAACACCTTTATAGATTGTATAAATTTTTATTTAGTTTTTTTTTGTATAATTTTCCATTAACTTTGTAAATACATTTTCTTTTTTTTTTGCTTTAGTTTTGATTTCTTCTTCATGGTTACATATAATTAATAACTATATAATATGTGTGACATGCAGATATTTAAAACAGTTTAAGAAACAAAAAGACATTAAAAATGCAACGCCATCTCGTAATTTTTTGAGATATTAAAATAATAAGCCCGTAATAATTTTTTGTGATTTTTCAACCCATACAAAATAGTGCCATTAATAGTTATTTAAAAAAACAATACTTTAATATAAATAAAATAAATTAAAGACTTTCTCTAAATAATGAATACATAATATTTATAGAGTTCATACTTTGCGATCTCGGTAATCATCAGACTCTGTTCATCTATAATCTCTTTCGATGCCAGAGCCCAAAAATATTAGCATTAGAGCAACCATGAAGCATTCAGTGATATAAAAATAACGCTCCAACGTGCGCCGATTTTTATTTTTTCCCAACCGGCTTACGTTGCAAAAGTGGTAATTTGCAACATTTTACGAGTTTGACAAGCTTTTACGCCGCAAACGGATACGGGGCCGGTATTCTATTGAATGTTTCATGATCTCTAAACTCTCCTGCCTGACATGCAAAATAGATTTTTAAAAAATTCCACAGTGCGACCGAGGGATTTCAGAATTATGAACGCATGTTTTCCTATCCGTTTCATCTGAATTCTAAACTCACAGTCTATCTAATTTTGGGTATTAAATAAATTCTTAATTCACAGAGACTATAGTCTAGAAAAGAACATAAGCTAATTTGACTTCAATATTTCTACAAGAATGAAATGTACGCGGATGAAATTGGGGCATAATCAGTGGCGGTAAAGTTATTAAGTTACCAGAATAAGCATTAAGCAAACATTTTAATAAGACTTTATCTCTATTTACTAACTAGGACTCATTAAATAAACAACATTCAATAAATTAATAAAACAATAATAAAAAACAAAAGTGCGTGCTACTAGACACAGCTAGTATTTTAAATAACAATTATTATTTATAGTGGTTATATTACTTAAATAACTTTTTAACCAAATTGCAGATTAGCAAACTCACACAACCAAACATGCGTGAATGAAGCCATATTGTATTATAATCTGTCCATGACACGTAAATCCTATCAATAAATAAAATCATCGATACACGAAGCTTATCAAATAAAAGTTGTAAAACATATCATATCGGCGTAATGAAGGCTTGAGGCGTGGAAACATTGTGTACAATTTGTGATTGTACATTGATAAGCACGTAATAAAGGGCCCGTGTAATTACAACGTTAGTTTTTATTAGCGGAATGTGGTTAGGGCAATAGCACGCCATTGACAATAAAAGCCACGTGGTGTGTGCCGGGAATAGGCTTACATGTGACACGTTAGGCGTTCTCACGTACTTGCGTGCCAGCCGTGCGGTTTTTGATTGGTCGGTTTTGAAAGAACAAACTTGATTGTACTATCTATAGTTTAATATCTATGTTTTAGGCTTTAAATACTAGGCTTTTAATAGTATCATAAAAAAGCTAGGTTCTCTTATTTTGTTTCAATAATAATTATCGATTTGATCAGTTCGATAGTGAACTTCGATATCCATCTCTTGCACTATCTAATATATTAAAGGCCTCGCTAATGTGATTTATATAATCCTTTTGTTTAAAAACTAAGTAAACAGCCTTTGTAAATAAAGAACGAGAAAGTAAGTTTGTTGGTTTATAACTTATTTCAGCTTAACAGCTGAATTATTACCCTTAGTGTAACTTGGCAGAGATAGATTCAAGCAGGAACCATCCTATATTTTTTTAGAAAATATTTATACCTATACCTCCTTTAAATATACCCAATGCTTATTATGTTAGACATCTCAATCTATTATTCAGTATTTCGTAATTACACTAATTGTACAAAACGCTCGTGTGTAGGAGCTCTAATCTATTTGAGTTGCACCGAGAACTCGTACAACTCGCACTGTACACTGTTTGCGCGCAGTGAACGCTCGTGTGTCGGAGCTCTAATGTGTTTGAGTTGCCATAATCGTGAGTAAATATACCGGGACTCGTACGCCTCACGTCGTTAGTGTCACATCCATAAAAAGTTCGTTTTTAAAACCAAATAGTCTACGCAGAATAACTAAATCTACGCATCACAATTTATAAGCACCCGCTAGTTTTTATAGATTCAAATTTGCCGGACACTTTGAAAAATTAATGCTACATATACGTTAAAATACACTCCTGCCTAATGATTATTACGTCAGACATCTCAACCGTTTTGTCAGTAATTACATTTACTATACCATTACGCGCGGCGAACGCTCGTGTGTCGGCGCTCTAATGTATTTGAGTTGCCCTAATCGTGTGTAAATACGCCGGGAACTCGTACGGCTCACGTCGTTAGCTACATCCATAAATAGTTTGTTTGATGGAAGCATTCGTTATGCTGAAGTCTGCTGGCGCAGCGACGAGAGCTAATCGGCTTTACTCATAAATCTATGCGATAGGTACATCAAGTATCCATTTTAATAGCAATACTGTTTCTAATGTCTTAGTTGTTTTTTATATCATTGTTATTTTAATTTATTATTCTCCCTGTCCTTAAATTCCTGATTTTGTTTAGTAGTTAAGACACATTTGTCTAGTAGTTAATTTGTTTCATGTCACAATGGATTTTTGGGTTCAAAACCTAAGTCAAGCTATGAAGTAATTTTGGTACTTATTTCCAAAATGAATGAATACTTATTTTACTTTCATCCTATACATACATACCATTTTTTTTTCACTCATTTATTTATTTACAATTATTTTTAAAATTTTTAACAATGCTCATAAAATTATAAAAAAAAAACACTTAAAAATTTATAAAAAATTCATTCCGTCTGCTGCGGGGCCCGGGGGTCCAAGCAACCGGTGGTCAGGGCTCCAGAGTGAGGAACCTTCTCACAATACGCGCCGTTTCAAGAATTACTGCCTTCTGTATCCGACCCTTGATCCAACAACTAAGCGAAAGCTTTTTAAGATGTTCGTCAAAGCTTTTCGCTATAAGACCGTTGACTGAAACAACTATAGGAACAATCATTGTTGAATCAACATACCATTATTTATTAGATAACCTGTTCCATCTAGTTTAGGTTTGTTATGGATCTTAAAATCTTGGGTCCAAATTGTAAGTTGGTCTGTAAGTAGTAGTGCAGTGTTGGTAATTTCTGCTTTGAAAACAACCGTTTGTTGTATGTAAGTCATCTGGTCTTGATCATTGCAGAATTTCGCTAATGCTAACTCGCTGTTTAACTAAGCTCCAAAACCCCCTTTTTCTATAAAGGAATATAAAAATTTCATTCGTTTTCATTTTAGGTGAATAATTCAATTTCATATTATCAATTTCAGAAAACAGTAAACAGATTTTTATAGGGTTTACACGTTAAACATAATTTTAAGTTTTATAACAAGCGTATGTAGGTAAAAAAAAAAATAATTTGAATCTACGCAAACGAAGCCGCAGTAATACACTAGTATTAAATGATGCAAAACTCTACTTATTCTGTTTTCAATTTTTACTCTGGAATCTCCAGGTAAGGTTACCAAAGCAAACATCTCCAAAATGGCAAACTTTTTCCGCATCACACCTGAATATATCCATTTGCGTGCTTTAAAATTCAATTTTAGATAGGGAGCATGTAAATCGGAGCGTTATCGGGAATCGATAGTCATCGCGTATTCACTTGAAAGTAAAATGTGCAATCTTTCTAACTATCGGCGAAGGGGGAAAGGTGGGAATCAGCAAAAGCTGCGTCAGCGGAATCAGTAAAATGCATTGTCCACCGGCGAAACGGAACGGCGGCTGCGGCCGTACGCCGCGAAATGGCATTCGTTTCCAAACGAGCTGCGTTGTCCGCCAAACTTAATTGCTCTATTGTTAATTACGTAACGTTTCAACGTTCACCGCATTTTGCATTGTGACTAATTCGCATGAGACCACTATTAATTATAAGTTTTAATATCGGCACTGGGGCAATTCGAAGCGGTCAAAGTAGTGCAACGCTTTGTGCTTTGTTAGCTCTATTTCAGAGAAATTAAACCTTTACATCTAACTTTCCAGTGGAACAAAGAAGCGCTTGAATTCTGATTCGCAGTAAAATCCTGTCTCTCGAAAGCGCAGCCAATTTCTCTTGTCTAATTTTCCTAGGAATATTTTTAAGCGAATTAATTCGTTCATTATAAATTATTGAGTGGGGTTTCTATTATAATAACGCTTTATTGAACCAACATTTCAAATAGCCATGCTCTATGTAGAAATGGTTGTAAGAATAGAATTAGGTCAACCTAATGAGTAAAAGAAAACTAAGTTTTTGAATTATTTTACTACGTTTTGTCTCTCTTTTTGATTCTAATTTATCTGTATTTATTTTAACTGTACATTATTATTTGTTTAACAATATAAAGCCTCAAGAGATCAACGAACTCTCCACCACTCTTCTAGAATAAACTTTTAGCTTTTCGAAAATGATATTCAAATTCCAGAAGAAAATTCAATAATCGTCTACTGGTGTATATTTGGTCTCCGATTTCTCCGTCAGCTACCTATTATTTATAGTAGATATTTCTAATAAAAGTATAGACGTGATAGCTATCTCAGTATTGATAGTACTACAAATATCAACGAGATGGCACTATAATAATGAAAACACCAAGGGAAACTTCCTCAACCAGATGGTAGGACATTAATTACGCTAATGACAATTTACTCGTAAACAGCCATATTATATAAAATACTATTTAACACTAATTACACGTGGTAATATTAAATTAACCACAACATGCCTGTTTAGCGTTTAACTTGAACCATATACAATTGCAACTATTTAAAGGTCTCATGACCAAATACTAAAACTTCACTCAAGTATTAGAAATCTCTAACATTACTAAGCATATGCTTAATATAAAAATTTAAAACAAATTCGTATAATCAAACATTTTTGAATAGTTGTGAAGTTCAGGAAGGCTTCAAGATAAGTTGCATAATTGATCTATAATAAAGTCACAAGATCAGATGATTTAATATTTTGATGATACAGTTTATGATGAGACATGATGCCTCAAAGCCGATTTCGGCTACAGCGACGCTTCTGACTCCGTCTGTCTGGGTATTAGAATCTAGACTTTGATGGTTAGTCCTCTGGTAAGCTTTCCAGTGACTAATGTACCATATTTTAGCTTTAAAGGTGCGACCACATAGGGCACAAGTTAGCACACCATCACGATAGTTGTACGGGACTGCAGTAGGTGGACGAAGCTTAAGATCATTACGCTTCCGATCCAAGTGGAGTCATCGTTATTGTTCGAACTCTTTTGTCTTATCCTTGATCGTTTTTCTCCACAATGCACGATTTGTAGCCATGTCCTCCCAATGTAGCAAGATAAGATAGAGCAAGCAAGATAAGATCTCACTGTGAACTGCCTCGTTGGTGTAGTAATTAGCCTATGTGTCTTAAGTCCTGGGTTCAAATCCTGGGTAGGTTATGGAATTATTCTAAGTTTTTCTTTCTTCTGAGCCATTATAACCTTAAGCCCGGCAACACGCAATGCTAGTGTGATGACGCTACATATCTCCTCTCCAACAACAAGGGAGGCCTGGCTTTGTAATAGGCCGTTAGAATGCTGATGATCCTTGCGAAGGCGAAAGCCATCCCTGAATCCATTAGTAAAATACTGAGAAGATTGCCCTGGAAGATACCACGCCTGTGTTGTTCAACACAGTTATTAGCGTTTAGCGTTCCCTCACCTGTACTTTGCAATAATTTAAAGGCAAATAACGTCACCGGGCATGTCGGAACGAATTCGTCTCAGTCCATCGTCGATTGAGAAATTACAAATGCAACGATTAGTTTGAAACGAAAGCGAGCCATCATTTATCTTGGCGAGACAATCCGATTGGTTACAGCAGGCGAGTTCAGCTGGATGGTGTATTTATAACTAAGTAATTACGTATAACCAGTCCCGCAATAGACTGAACGTCATAAGTGCGTCACTGGGAGCGCTACGTCAAAGTCGTTTGAATTTAAACAGTGACTACGTCAATATTAAAATCTACATCTAAATATAATAGTAAATGAATTAGTACAGAGCCTTGTTGGTACAGGTACATACTTAAACGGTGTGTGTTGAATCGGATGATGAATTGATCTATGTTCCAGTTTTGGAATCGAAAAGCGCAATTTTTTATACATTGAGCTTTTCTTTCTTCAGCGGGAAATGGAAAATGGTACACCATTTCGGATTTCGTAATTATAAATATTTGTTGTGATAATATGTTAGTTGCCACATGGAAGTGTAGTTTCCATACAGAGTTAAAAATATAATTACTATTTTTCAAAATTCTACTATAGTATATACTTACCAGTAAGTAACTTTCCATGTTGTAATAATTATCTATTAAATATCCTAATCTCTCCAATTTATTTTATTTAGATAACTAACTGTTTTTCAGCTGTCTGAGATAGTTGTGGCCAATATAAAATATCTAAACAAAAATATATTCCGAGAATGTTCAGTGAGATACAAAATAGAATCTAAAATCGAATCCATTTACAAACACTACAGAATCCATAATCTTATCAATCGTTCACTTGAAACTACCTATAAAACAACATAATTTATGAGTACTCACGAGATAAATAAAGCACCTATTTATAGAACAAATTTTATCAAGTAGGTACAGACAAAAAAGGCCATTAAAAATGTCGGTTGTTAAAGTTTTAATTTACAAAGTTCTCCAGTAACAGCGGCTGTCCATTTTAGAGTGCGATATTTTTAAAACTCCCAAATAGAATATTTAAAACATTTGTTCGTTCATATATCAAAAGTCCACATTGTCGCAGTGTTTGTAACGTTCACCAACTTGATATGATAAATTGTTCTGTGAGATATGAATCGCGGTATATAAATATTTTAATGACTTTTTTACCGCTGAATTAAATGTTTTATTTTCAGTGGATCGCAAAAAATTTAAAGATGATTATTTCAAAAGTAGAAATAATTTATGGCCCTTTAATAGAACTGTAAATAATTTAGTACTTAACGGATTAGTAAGTAACTCTATAAAACGGATGATTTTGTAATTGACTTTGTACAGCTAACGGTATACTAAGCATTGGATTTATTTTACTAAGGACAAACTATAAGCCATTTTGAATGGCCACTACAGAAATAAGTCTCCCACTTTATAGAAGAGGAAGGCTTAGACCTTGATGTTCTTCTTTCTTTCTTTCGGGTAAAATGGATTTAGGATAATAATGCTTAACTCTACAATGATCACTATGAGATGTAACATGATGTATTTAATCACATCATGAGCGGGACCAATGACGGCTTAACATTGTGCCAAAAAAATGGCCCAGAACTATTTAGTGTCGGACATAAGGACGACATTTGACGGCCAAGTGGCACAGTGGGTAGTTACCCTGCTTCTGCGTCCTAGGCTGTGGGTTCGATTCCCACATTTGAAAAATGTTTGTGTTATGAGCACGGATATATTCCAGTGACTGGGTGTTTATCTTTATATTATAAGTATTTATGTATAATATGAATAAAATATTCATCAGTTATCATAGCACCCATAACACAAACTTACTTTGGGGCTATATAGCGATGTGTGTAATTGTCCTAAACATTTATTCATTTATTTGTTATAATAAGTATCCTCGTATTCAAAATTTAAAATAACTAAACCAAACTCACGGATAAAGCTTGGTCTAGAATAAAACGAATTCTAGATATAAACATTATTATCTGTGAAAGAGAGATTCAACAGTTCGCTGCGAGCAAAAATATGTACTAACGTACCAAGAAATCAACCCTAATATCAACACGGCAGTTACAAGGTTCAGCAATTATGGTATATCGAGGGAACCTAATTCCCCGCCGAAGTACCTACCATTTGTAGTTATTTATTTACAAAGCGTTGGTGAAATCGATGCGGCTTTATTATTTATTGCGTACACGATATACCAATTTCTTGGTAGATATTGGTAATAGTTCAGAGGGCATTGCTGTTATTTATTTCATGAGGTTGTATTTTCCGAGCGTCGTGTCTGCGTTGCCAGACTTTTATTTATTTAGAGGTGGTTCTTTATTTTGTTAGAACTTAAGTTATCAGTGTAATAAATGGGTGTTGTTCCTTTTAGTTAAAATTGGTTTAAAGGTGTAGTTTGTAGCACACTGCGCACGTTCTAGCGGTTTGTTCACATTTTAAACTCGGTAATAGCATTTTAAAGAACAACTTATTACGACTATTTCATATGTAGGTACATAGACGTACTGTAATTTAGCTCTTGACTGCAATCACTTTTTTTTTATCGACTACAAGTTGGCCCCTGACTGCTATCACACCTGATGTTAAGTAATGATGCAGTCTAAGATGGTAGCGGGCTAACTTGTTAGGAGTGGGACGAAAATCCACACCTCTTTCGGTTTCGTACCGGAACGCTAAATCGCTTGGCGATACGTCTTTTCCACCGCGCATACCAAGTCAAATCACTGATCTCATTTGATCACAAGTGATTATGAAATCTAAGTTGAAAGCGGGCTAATTTTTTAGAAGTAAGATAAATACCACATCCCTTTCGGTTTCAGCGACATCGTACCGAAACGTTAAATAGCTTGGCGGTACGTCTTTGCCAGCGGGGTGGTAACTAGCCACGGACGACGCCCATCCACCAGTTAACAGTTTATAACTGTCCGTTTTATAAGTATTCAAAGCTATTCTAGGTTCAAGTTTAACATTACATAATGAAGCGTTTGTGATAATAAGGGGAAGATCCACTTAATGGTAAGTGAAAAACCATCGCCTAGGAACACGTTCTACAAAGCGCTGTCCTGTGTCTTTTTACCGAACAAGCTACTAAAGTCTACGTACTATTACAAACCATACACTGCTCTTCCAAAATAGTCACCGTCAATCTATTCGATAATTATAAAATTAAATCCAGTCTATTAGTATTGCATTATACGTCAAACAGAGCGAGATACAAGCGGCGTCACGCTCAATATAGTCACTACAACTCATCTTTGCGCGCGGCTTCATGTGTGGGTAACTCTTATGTTACGTATAATATCTTTATGTGCGTAACATTTGTTGCGCGGACGACCACTGACGCCTATCCCACACAAATTGAGACTGTATTATAACAAGCGCACGCACACAAGGCGCCGCGCGCACAAATTAGTTGAACTATCTATACTGTGTTTGCGCACACGCGGTTTGAATCAGACGCGCGATATCTCGTTACGTTCAATGCGTCTAATGCAGCTACATAATGAAGCGATTGTGCCAATAAGACGTTCTCAATTGTAAACATTCATCATGCTGATATTTAGTCTTGATTTAACTACTGCCAGGGCTGTGTTGTAGTTGAATTTAAAGTAGGGCATCCGTAACTAAGTTTACGTTTTAACTCGAGCAAATTTTTATCTTATAATAATTATTACCGGAACGAGCAAATAGCCCAAATTTAAGTAAAAAAAATATTCGCCTATAAAAAGATCAACATGTCCTATAAAGTACACCAAAGACACATTCTGTATCCGATAAAACCTGAGAATAATTGTTAAGACTCATAAATGCATACATACTCGTATATATCATCGCGTAAACAGAGACATCATTCTTCCTTTTACAATGTCCTTGTATACTTCCTTAGCGTCCACTCCCATTAATCCTTTCATACAGGTCTGTCAATTTTGGGGAACTCTTGACCTGGCCATTATTTAAAATGTCCTAAATTTCAGCTTAACCCCTTCCCCTTCTAACATTTAAATATATTTGCAATTATACCCTTCAAATACAAACTCGATTTCTAAACCTTAATAAACACAGCAGCTTAAGTAATCTAAACCCAGTATCATAGAAAAGTTGTTAGTGTTTTGTCTCTATTACAGAACAACGTCCTCTTTGGTCGTGTCGGCCATCTTAAGACTGCAGCAAGTCCCCGATATTACAAATACGTGCCCGAGATGCAAAACCACGACCAAAGGCAGACGTATGTCTGTTACGACATGCCATCATCATAAATAATGTACTAGCTCTCACCGCATCTGAATTATTCAACGTTGACGGCCACTTTATTAAATTTGTTGTTTTATGAAAATACCTGGCGTCTCTCCCTCACAAATTAATAAAAAGGCAATATTATCATAAGCGGGAAATGAAAAAATCAAAATGTCTTAAGCAATTTTCAATGAGGTGTCTTATCTAGTGGGCAACGTTTTAATACTTTTGAGCGTCGTAATTGGATTTTTTGAAACAAAATTTATGGCCTTATCTTGTCGTGATATCAACAAAGCGGCTTATAAACATCTTCTTTGCCTTCACCCTCTAAATTGCATACCTTTGGTGGATACTGAAGCAGTCGCCTTCAGGTTAAGGATACCGAGTTAAAACCATTTAATTTAAATTAAACGCCCTAAGCAAAATTTAGTTATCACAGTACAAAAGTTTTACTTCCGTTTTAATACTTTTTATTTTCTTTCAGTTAATTTTCTTTATTTTATCAATTTATTGACTATTGATTTGTCTGAATTCAAATCTTAATAGATTACAATTAAAACAGATAAAGAAAAGTAAACAGAAAAAGAAAAATAATCTGAAGAGTACGAAGGTATGTTTATAATTCTAAACAGTATGGTCGAGGGATGTATGTACTATGTATGATATTTTGAATATAATTTATTTCTTGAAATTTTTTATGTTAAAACCGGTACATAAAAAAAATATATAACATATAGATATATACCTATATTTTCTTTTTTAGCTATTATATGTAGCTAAATATAAATAGAGAAATAATAAAATTGTTTCAAAACATAATATTATATACATTTTCGATAAAACTACCTAACCTAAACTATACTAAAACTAAATTACATCGTAGTATGGCACAAAAGCGTTTTCTACCTATAAAATAATCAACGAAAATTCTACACGTAATAAATATTTGATAAATATTATACGTAAAAATGCTGCTCCACCGGCTTTTCATTTTAATACTTTAATCTCAAAAGGCAAAAAAGGCAATACAAACTCTACATCGCATCCAGTGAATAATGGAGAAAACGATGACTCGAGTATAATTTTGGCGCGGAATTGAAGTAAATTTTGATGCTACTTTAATGAATGCATCGCGAACTTTCCCGCTGACTTGCAATTTCAATTTTCATATAGACTACGTTTCTTGTTTTTCATTAAGCAACCGCCAACAAATTTTCAAACCGCTACAAGTTTTCTATTAGCGTACTCGTATATTTTAGAGTGTGTTTACAACAAAATTAAATTAATAGTATAAAAATAAACTATCTTAAATAATTATATTCCTCTTAATCAGATTTTAAGGAAGATACAATTTTTCTCTATACACTTGTTATTAATAAATAAGTATGATTTACTTTTATTTCATTATTCTCAGCCTATTAAAAGTCCACTACTATTAATAGGCTGTTAATAACTATCAATAATCCACTGCAAGGGGCTAGTATTGATAGTCTGGACCTACCTCCTCATGGGATAGGAGATAGCTTAGACCCACTACATTGCCCCAATGCGGGTTGGCAGGTTTGAAAGTAAATTGGTAAATGCAAACACTATCTGTCAGTTCGACACTGGACCTGAATTTATTTCGATCTGCGTAATATTAACTTGCATATAGATCTGATATGCTTTCACGACTTAAAAACTAACTAAGCTAACTGTACCAACTTTTGGAAACTAAGTATTTCTACCGTAGCAACTGAAAGTTAACATGGTTTTGGTCAAAAGCCGCTATTAGAGGTGGTTAAAAATCGATTTAACGTTGGTACACTATTTGTGTATGTAGTAGGTTGATGATCCATTGTTAGAACGCCACTATTGTTAATGATAACTATTCAACAACAAATTGAATTCCTCATTCATTGTCGTAGGTAGTTTCTCATAAAATACAGTTAATGTATCCATAGAATGGGCATCGAATTAGAAAAAATACACGCAAGTAGGTGAAAAATATGACAACCTTATGATTGTCATATTTTTTTTAGAATTGTCCAGAAAACAGACAAAGATCTTAAACCATAGGTACGTACAGGCTATTCAATCGTATCAAATTTGAAATTTAAAATTTTATTTTAAATTAATTCTTACAACTCAGTATATTATTAAAGGTGCAAAAAGTATAATTTAATAAAATATAGGTTTAAGATAAATATAAAATTAAAAAGCAAGTATTTGAATTTTATTTAAATATCGAATTAATATTAAGTAGGTTTTTTTTTATCGACTACAAGTTGGCCCTTGACTGCTATCACACCTGATGTTAAGTGATGATGCAGTCTAAGATGGAAGCGGGCTAACTTGTTAGGAGTGGGACGAAAATGGTGTGGATTTTCGTTTCTACACGACATCGTACAGGAACGCTAAATCGCTTGGCGATACGTCTTTGTCGGTAGGGTGGTAACTAGCCACGGTGAAAGCCTCCCACCAGCCAGACCAAGACAAATTAAGAAAAATCTCAATCTGCCCCGCCGGGAATCGAACCCAGGACCTCCGTCTTTTAAATCCACCGCGCATACCACTGCGCCACGGAGATCGTCGTATCAAGAAAGAAATATTTCAGGATAAAATAAAATACAAAAAGTCGCACGCCTATAAAAATATAACAGCGCCATCTTTGTGGTCGAGGGTGAAACTAGCTAATGCGGGAAAAGTGGAAACTCATCTAGGGTGGTTTACATTATAGATGCACTACATTGAAAATGCATTTCGCTTTTTGCAGCATTTATTCATGCAAAATCTAAAAGTGTTAAAATATCGAGTTTTATACATAGAGCGACAATTTAGAATGGATCATCTTTATTTTAATGCTAAATGCTATCTATTTTCCGTGGATTTTTTTACGAAGTAACCTATTTTTGTATAGTTTACAAATATTTTTTTTGTTAAAGTTACAGTGACAACTAGTTTAAAGCGTGAAGGGTAGAAAAGTTTAAAGTGTAGAAAACAAACTATACTAAAGCCAAACTCGATTGAGAATGCTTGTCAACAAACAAATTAAAAATGGAAGTAGAAATCACTAGTCATTTTACACCTAATTTTTTTAGTTAACTTGTTAATGACGAATTCATGACAATAAATTCGATTAATAAGCTTAAAACTAATTAATATATTCAATATCTCTTAAATAAGATTTTATAAAAAAAAACAAAACATAATTTTAAATTTATTAGACATAAAATGTGTTGCATTTTCTACCTACAATTTCATTTTAAATTTGTCTGTTGACAAGCATTCTCAATCGAGTTTGGCTTTAATATAACTACGTTTTGCATGAATCCTACCTACCTGTATATACTACAAAGAAGATAAACATGACTTGTCAAAAGTGCTTGTAAGCTAAGCCTATTTATATGCTTGAAATAAATTAATTTGTATTGATTACCTATGAATTACCTCATAAATAGATACTATAAAATGTAAAATTGTGACGTCATATACGTACGTGGTATAACCAGTCCTTGCAAATGAAAAGAAAATAGTAGTTAAATTAATTACATTTAAAGTACACAAATGATTTCTTTGAAAAATTTTTAGTAAAAAAATTAAACCGACTCAAAACGCTCTAAAAAGTAAAAAATAACTGCGTCATTTAGTTGCTTTAATTTACTTAAGCATATCTATGAAGTCGTTGCCAGCCAAGTTTAAGGAACGTCTATTTAACGTAGTATACCAGTTTGAGAGTTAATGACTATGGGACCATTTTGGAAGTAAGCCCTTTCTAATAAAGAAAGAATTATCACAATCGGACAACTCTGTATATAGTTATGCGTGGTTATACATAAATAAATATACGCGTTGAATTGAGAACTTCCTCCACTTTTTTTTTGTCGGTTAAAAATAACATAACACGATTAATTATTCTTCATCTGCCGATTTAACTGCCTACTACAGGGCCAGACCTGCTTCTTTATAGGAGCGGAAATATGGCGCTTAGACACACATCGCTTTTCCAATGTGTGTTTAGAGGACTTTTTTTTTCAAATAAACAAACGAGGTTATTACCCGTCTAGTAAGTCTTGATGCTAGACTAATTAAGATCAAGTCCACAATATATTTAAGTTTGGCGAATTCTTATTAATGGCACTTTTTACATCATTTTATTGAAAATAAAGCTATTACAATGAAGGTATAATTTTTATTCAATACAATCCTTTCCGTCCGATTACCTAAAGCCTATGGGGTTTATTGCGGACAGAATGGAGAGCGATTTTAGCCCGCTTCGTTTACCTTTGTACAATTAACAATAATATTAATTCTGAATATAATCATTTTATATATTACATCTTTTATTACAACGGACACAATTATTTTGTAATAAATTACAATATACGTAATAAATTTTACTTATCACAGAAAATATCAAATATTATAGGACAATTACACACATCGCTATATACCTAGCCCCAAAATAGGCGTACTCGTAAGTAGCTTGTGTTATTGGTCCTATGAAAACTGATGAATATTTTTATATATGACTAACAAGAAGTCTGTGAACAGCACGTGCACCAGCCACGCCCTCTTGCGGCTGCGCATCATTCGATACCCCCTTGTATAAAAGGAGCGGGTCTACAACTGGTGGGCAGTCTTGGCTCTGGCGTGGCGCAGTACACACGTTGTACTTTGCTAACAGCTTACACACCTACACAACAACCACACCACAACCTAGACAACTCAGATAATTAATTTGTGCAAACGAATTAATTATTATTCTCAGCTTGAGTCGCAGTGTCTTGGGGTTGCATTAATTAACACGAGAAGTTACCCATAATTGTAACACCATAATTTGCCAGTAGTAATTCACTGTTCATTAAGTTGCTTTTAATTATTCTTTCAGTTACTTATTTGGGGTTTATTTATTATTTATTCACTATGTCTGACCCTCTTTGGACATATATATTATACATAAATACTTATAATATATAGATAAACACCCAGACGCTGGAAAGCATCCATGCTCATCACACTAACATTTTCCAGATGTGGGAATCTAACCCACAGACTAGGACGCAGAAGCAGGGTCACTACCCACTGCGCCACTCGGCCGTCAAAATTATATCAATTTGATTTATGTGATTTTGAATTCTTTTTTAATATTTCACAAATTACGAAACCCGTTCAGACTGAGTTCATAAATATTAAATTTTTTAAGTAACGGTCAAAAAATATTAACGGCAGGCAAAAATAAAGTTCTTCTAATCATTGCGCCTAATCACAATATGTTAAGATCAGCCATCATTAAAAATTAATTGCATAGTCTTAAGAGCAATCACCTATGCGCTCACTGTCTATTTCTTATGATAAAACGCAGAAAGCTGTAACAAAACTGACTCTATAAATGAGTGCGTGCCATCATCACATCAGTCGATGGATGGCCACTGCTGCTCGAAGGCCATTTGTAGGGACTTCCAAACACAACGATTCTGAATCTACTATAGCCAGCTGCTCCCTTCGACACCATTAAATGTCGTCAATTCACAAAGTGAAAAGTCGATCATGACTGCGCTTTGGGCTCAAGCGTCACCTTGGTACCTTAAAGTTCTTCTGATCTATAAACTATATGCCCCGCCCCATTGGTATAACGAGTCGTAAGGTTGAAGTGACAATCTTCAGCCATGCGACTCGTTGAACTATATCGGTGTAGTGTGACTATGTGACAGATAAAATGTCTTGCATTGCATAAGCTAGTGTTATCAATGAAATATAATCAGTCATAAATTTCACTCTATTTATCGTTATTGCTGACTGCATATATCTCGATATTTTGTACACTGATTTTGATAACAATGTACTGCCATATTTCATATTAACTTATATCGCAAAGATATTTCTAAACAATCACACTCAATAGATAAGTTGTGTAGCACTATTAATAAAATATGACACTTTCATTTATTCATTTTTTAGCTATTTAAAATGCAAGTTATAATGTATTCAATCGAGATTAATTATTGTAATTTAGTTTGAAAATATATTGATAGAAAATATTTCGGCTATTTATTAACAGCAAAGTAATACGGTTGTAAGTGAAACCTAAGACTGTTAGAACAACTGAAATAAATACTGCCATTGTTACTTTGAAGAATACCATGATTCTTTTAATCTGATGTATTATGCGGTGGATTCAATAAGAAGGACACCATAGACTATAGATTGCGTGTAAAAATAGTCTAAAAAAAGATCAAACTCAATTTCATTTGTAATTTAATAATAAAAATAATAATTGTTACTTTCGAAATTCTACTACAATTCTAAAGTTAACTAATGTCTTCATGCTCTTTGACAATAAGAATTAATAATACATGTAACATTCCGAAATAGATTCAGACAGATAGTGAGATTTTATTAATGTATTTAGTGAGAAAACTACTACCAGAAATATCAGGCTCGACAATGTCAGAAAATAGACTTGCGGTATATGCGGTGATAATGTGTCATTATCACATATTATCATCAAAGTTAAATCTGATTAATATCCCAATGTTTTGAAATGTAAATTTTTGTTTTGATTCTCTATATGCAACAATATCTCAATGATGAACACAAAATTTATAAGGACAGGTGGAAAGAGGTGCATTGAACTCCATAAAGTTTCAGTTTTAGTATCATCGACGCATCGGCATCTAAACATATAAATAGCAAACTACGAGCAAACAATAGATGCAAGTAAAATGGCTGTAGACATTGTAATTAGATGCTAGTTTAGTCTGGTCTGTTGCTAACCGCAAAAAGGCTGGGCTAGTGGGGAGCGTAAAAAATAAACTAGCGTAAGACAAAGCAGATTTGAAGTGAGCAAGCCGGGTCTATAGCCAATGCTCTGCAAGTGCCTGTCAAAGAGTTTTTTTTAATATATTTGAACACAGTTAAACTCCATATAGTTTATAATTAACTACCATAAAATATATAACGCATCTAAATAAATCGATAGTAAACTAAGCAAGAGAGACAAGCAAAATGGCTGTAGACAAGTGTAATTAAAAATAAACTAGCGTAAGACAACGCAGATTTGAAGTGAACAAGCCGGGTCTATAGTCAATGCTCTGCAAGTGCCTGTCAAACAGTTTTTTCATATATTTGAACACAGTTAAACTCCATATAGTTTATAATTAACTATCCTAAAATATATAACGCATCTTAATAAATCAATAGTAAACTAAGCAAGAGAGACAAGCGAAATAGATGTACACAAGTGTAATTAAAAATAAACTAGCGTAAGACGACGCAGATTTGAAGTGAGCAAGCCGTGTCTATTGTCAATGCTCTGCAAGTGCCTGTCAAATAATTTTTTAATATATTTGAACACAGTTAAACTCCATATAGTTTATAATTAACTACCCTAAAATATATAACGCATCTTAATAAATCAATAGTAAACTAAGCAAGAGAGACAAGCGAAATAGATGTACACAAGTGTAATTAAAAATAAACTAGCGTAAGACAACGCAGATTTGAAGTGAGCAAGCCGTGTCTATAGTCAATGCTCTGCAAGTGCCCGCCGAACAGTTTTTTAATATATTTGAACACAGTTAAACTCCATATAGTTTATAATTAACTAACCTCAAATATATAACGTATCTAAATAAATTGATAGTAAACTAAGCAAGAGAGACAAGCAAAATATCTGTAGACAAGTGTAATTAGATGCTAGTTTAGTCTGGTCTGTTGCTAACCACAAAAAGGCTTAGCTAGTGGAAAGCGTAAAAAATAAACTAGCGTAAGACAAAGCAGATTCGAAGTGAGCAAGCCGGGTCTATAGCCAATGCTCTGCAAGTGCCTGTCAAAGATTTTTTAAGTGTATTCGAACGTCAATGGCCGCCACTTGCACACGAAGCCATTCTTGTGGTTGAGTGCAAAGATTTTTCCCCCCTCTTGTGTTCCGATCGAACCTAAAAGTTGTTCAAGAGGTCATGCATAGTTGCATAATAAACTGACACGTGTTACTTTTGTATAGGGATGTTTCTTTTCCATTTTTACTTTAGATTTTAGGTGTACAATACTTTCATAGTTGAATGCAATTCTTCTTCTACATTGTGTAATAAAAAGTGACATTAACACTAAATTAATTGATCTAATATAAAAACACAAAATTTATTTTGGATACATTTTATTACATTTATAGAAGATTTTATTTTTTACTTCCCTTACATAATTTCGTGCTACATTTTTAAACTGATAATTAAAATAAATTAATTAACACTAAAATAATCCTAAGTATGTAAATAATTCTAATAAATAAATACTAAAAAATTACATAGTGTTATTAAAAATAATATTTGTAAGTCGACATGTAAGGCGACACCCTAATAGTGTTACCTACTAGGCTTTCATTACTGTTATTTATTTTTAAGGTGGTATTTACGTGAAAGCCTTCCATAATCTTCTGGAACCCATTCCTTGAGCCTCCATAACAATTCTTTTAGTAAAACTTTCAGCCTATCGTTGCATTCTTTGCAATTTGTTTGCATCATGTTCATAATTTCATCTGCAAATAAATCAATAAAAAACTGTAGGTAACTTATAATGACACATATCTATGATTGCAATATTTAATGCAAATATATTCGTTTTTTGGATGCCAGATCCTTTTATTAATAATTTATAAATACCGAAGGAGTGTGGTTATAATCCTACTCCTACAAAGTTAAATCTTTGATTGCATCATCACTTACCATTAGGTGTGATAGCAGTCAAGAGGTAACTTGTAATGAAAAAAAAAAAATTATCTACGAATATTTTTGGTAATTGTGTGAAACCTCTTAGCGCTATAGCATTTTGAGTTCAACATTTAGGTTGGATTCAAAATGCTGTAGGTTCAATCGTCGCTCGATAAACTATTATATTTAATACCTACCCAGTACATACGATTTAATTAGTTGAAAGCGAATAGAAAATATTGCTCATCATTAATAGGAAAAATGCGTAATTCTAAACAATAGATCTTTTTTTTTATCGACTACAAGTTGGCCCTTGACTGCTATCACACCTGATGTTAAGTGATGATGCAGTGTAAGATGGAAGCGGGCTAACTTGTTAGGAGTGGGACGAAAATCCACACCCCTTTCGGTTTCCGGTTTACCGGAACGCTAAATCGCTTGGCGATACGTCTTTGTTTTTGGGGTGGTAACTAGCCACGGCGATAGCGTCCCACCAGCCAGACCAAGACAAATTAAGAAAAATCTCAATCTGCCCCGCCGGGAATCGAACCCAGGACCTCCGTCATATAAATCCACCGCGCATACTACTGCGCCACGGAAATCGTCATTCTATTATATATCTAGTTATCTTGATAATACATACCTTTATAAACCTGTTCATGTTGTGAACACGGCGTGTTTTCCAGAAAACAAGACAAAGAAATTAGCTCCGGTGGTGCTTCGGTCTTGGGTAATAGAGCGAACGCTAAGTAATGGCCAATAATGGCCACGGTGAAAAACGCAAACAATACTAACATTTTAACTTTCATTGTAAATCTGGGAAAGTAGAAAACTACTAATTTTTAAGTTTGTAGGAAAATAAGAAAATATTTCAAACACTTTCGAAACGTCAATTTGTTTCTATTTGTAGTCTCTTTACTTCTGATTGAGAAGCCAGACTCTGCCAAAAAATAAAATACCAAATTTCTAATTACTTATGTCATCATTTTTTGCTAATTTTAAAAACTATTAATACTAATTTGTCAAACCGTTATCGAGATATTAACTATTGTCGCAGTCATTAATATTAAATTAGACTTGGACACATTTTAAATATCATTTTTTGAAAGCATTCATTCAAAGGTATACAAGGAACACAATCTACAAAAATCCGTGCATATTATAAAGTTATAATTAGATATTAATTTAAAAATAAAAAAACGTACCTACCAAAAAATACATACCAACACGCATTTCACGAAATAGAATCACTACAAAATTGGCAACAAATGTAAACTTAACCAGCTTTAATGAAATAAGGTATTTACGCAATACCAATATCGAAATACGAAAAACGATACAACCAATTCTACTACCAGGCTTCCAACCAGTTATATTATAAATGTTTTCCTGTAAATAGAAGTAGTTGTAAACTGGGTCGAATGGGGTCGAGTGCTACAATCCCTTGCGAAGCACTTCTTGTCACTTCGATCTAGCGATCACGTGCTTCTTGACATCGCGACACAAAGATGGAGTCTTTTGTAAAGATATATTGAACGACTAGTACTAGTAGCTACTAAGTTTAGACCGTTAATTAACTAAATGTAGCTGTAAACTCTGCAACGTGTCACCGAATTTTGTGTTTTAATTACGTATAATAAATAATTGTTTTTGAACACTTTACCTAAGATCCAACTAAACCGTCTTGTCCCTTGTCCTACAAGGCCAGGTGCTGTAGAATTGTTGTGGGCCGTTAATAGTGATCAAAACATATAATATTTTTATTTTACAGTATTTTAGTTAGTAGTTATTGTAGTTCTGTTTGGTCAGAATTGGAATGGCCAAGAGTGCCATGTCTGAGCTTCATGAAATGCTGCGTAAAAAGTGGTAAGACTGATGGATGGATGGAAGAGATGAAGAATGTCTCTACAAACAAATATTTATGGGATTTATAAATGGATACGCCTTCAACGCCTTCGAGATGTGGTGCTAGAGAAAATGCTCCGGATCCTGTGGATGGCATTTTTAACCATCGTGTCTATTTTGTTTAAGGTCATCATCAATAAAAAATGAAAGGAGTCGCCGAAGGCCGCAAGAACGCAACCATGCGCGTTAGTCTGATCACCACATCGCACCACACTCGACTCCACGGCTATAATGCTCTCCAAGTAGCAGAAGAAAGAGCAAAGTAGCGTCACATATCGAATATGAAAGTGTCAAAGATAGAGGTGGATGGAGATTACAACCCTTTAAGGATAATAAGATAAATGAAGAAATCAACTAGAGGAGCAGGAATTTAAAGAATATTTTAGGAATTATTAAAAGTAAATTCGATAACATGAAACTAGCACATCGAAATTGAATGAAACCTTCCAAACCACCACATAGTGATGCTACAAAGTGGTATAATCGTAATTAATTAAATGTAATATACTGTAATGTTTAACAAAAATGTAAATCTTTAGTACACGGGACGGGATGTAGGATATTACTTCACGGGAAACTATAAAAAATTTGAATTGAGAGGGGGAGTGGGAATTGAGCTTTATATGAAAGTCTGTCTTTAAAATTAGAAGGGTACCTAAGAGGTTTTCACGCGGACGAAGTAGCGGGCGACTGCAGTTGGCCTATTACAAAATCATCTAAAAGTTGCTAAAATAATAATTTTAGACACTTGTAGTTAATTTTGAGTAATTCTTAACATTGAACTTATATTAGCCTATGCAACTGAAAGCCAAGGCCTATGCTATCATCAATAGCTCTAATAGCAATCAAGGATTTACCATTTCGCGCAGTCAGACACGAATGGAACACTTCAATCAACGAATCAATCTGCAATCGCGATGATCGCTACTTGGCAGCGACATTGCAATAAAATTGCTCTTCATCAACGTCAATTTACAATTTTTTTTTAAATTTAAATTTAATGCGTAAATATGTTTAAATTTTTGACGCATTATTCTAATTGCTTGGACATTTTGTATGCTGTACGTAAAATGCAATAGTTATGATTTTAATTTATCTTTTGCATCAACTTTACTATTGACATCGGAATTATAGGATGTTACTTCTAATAAAAACTTCTTTCATCTTTAAGTTAAATATTATGCTTTATGATTTTACAATTGTGGAGACCCCCAAAATCATACCCACACAGCAAGTAGTACTGTAGTAATACTGCATTTTGATAAGGCACTCACGATTGACATAGACATGCCGGCTCTATAGGTCCGTATCATGTAAATAAAAAAAAAAATAACAAAAAATAGAACCGACTCAAAATGCACTAAAAAGTAAAAAATAACTGCATTGTCATTTAGTTGCTTTAATTTACTTAAGCATATCTATGAAATCGGTGCCAGCCAAGTTTAAAGAACTTTTATTTAACGTGTTATTTTTTACTTTTTTAAAGTAGAAACCTTTGTGCATCGACTCATATTTTTTGTTAAAGTAACTAAATTTTATTTTTTACTTTTTAGTGCGTTTTGTGTCGGTTCTATTTTTTGTTAAAAAAAATTATTTCTTACTTTTTGTGATTTATCGACAAGTAACTGGTATCCAAAAACTTACACAAAAACCGAAATCGCTGCAAGTGTGCCTATAAAATTTGAAGCATTCCTTCAATTTCCCCAGGATATCATCTTCAGATCGTAATATGATGACTATGGGACCATTTTGGAAGTGTGCCCTTTTAATAAAAAAAGAATTATCAAAATCGAACAACTCTGTAAAAAGTTAGGCGTGGTCATACATAAAAAAAATATATACATGTCGAATTGAGAACCTCCTCCGTTTTTTTCGTCGGTTAATAAATTTATTCGATTATGTGACATTTAAAATATTTTTTACTCAATTTTTAAATCAATAATCAACATTATTTGATGAAACTAAATCATGCTACAGGTGAAATATCAACGCTAGGTGCAAACTAATTGTGAGCCAAGTTCTAGCTTGAATACAGCAATCTCCGATAGCAATTAAGACTGCACCATCCCGCGCAGGCTGAAACGAATGGAAGTCTTCAATCAACGAATCAAACTACTGTCGGTGAATGGTTCCCACTTATCAATGACAACTCCTACTGCTAGTAGAAAACGCACCGTTAAATTTAACCCATTCTACTTTAATTTTTGTTTGACTAAAAAATAAAAAAGACGTGTGGCACTCGGAGACTGCCGCGGTAAAGCTATTGCATAGCATTTTTATCAACTTATATTTACCTACCGACGTCATCGAGACCGTGGCCTAGCGGTAAAGCGCTCTAAGTGCCCGGAATGCCGGAGTGACGCGGGTTCGAATCCCGTCGGTTCCGCATTTTTTTTTAAGCGTGATATTGCAAAAAGTCATTAATTTAAAAAAAATGACTTTTTCAAATATCAGCTTGTAAAAAAAAAAATTCGGAACCGACGGGATTCGAACTCGTGTCTGTCTGGAAATCCGGGCACTTAGAGCGCTTTACCGCTAAGCCACGTTCCCCGACGACATCGTTGCCGAAATTGTGCTTTTGATATTATGTTTTTGATACTCAGGGGTGATAGGTTTTTTCGTTACGGAATACTTAATAAGTATTTCGGATACTACACATAAATCGCTCAAGCCCCAAAAAGCGTACACGTAAGTAGCTTGTGTTAGGGGTGTTATAACAATATTTTTATATATATTATAATTATAGCTCATCGACAATTCCATATAAATCGCTATATAGCCCCAAAGCAGGTCATAAGCGTACTCGTAAGTAGCTTGTGTTATGTAAGTGTTATATAACTGAAATTATACAAGTTGATTGCAAAATTTACTTACAAAGAAAAGAGGAAAATTGGTTACGTTGACTGACGACTCTAACGTTTCGAGCGGTTGAGACCCGAAGAACTTTATTTTCATGTCATTAAGAATCTACTTGGGGCAACAAAAAGATCATGTTACCTACTATTCTAGGTGAGTAAAAAAAATCAATACTATAATATAGTTTCAGTAAATAATTTTGCTAATTTCAACAACAATTTGTTTATGTAGATACATTAAAAATCCTATTCTCTTAAGAATTGTTTTAACATATTTTAAACAAAACAGTTTCAGCGTGGTGCAGTCTAACTTTTAGTATCTTTTTGTTTTGTGCCGCTCCAGAAGTTACGATTATGCAAAAGGCATTGAAATTCAAAGTAAATCCTAATTTCTTGCATACATTAAAGTTGCTAGCAACACCGTGGCTTCTATACAGCATTCTCGGATAGCAATTAAGACTGTGCCGGCTCGTGCAGCCTGTAGCTGTAACGAATGGAACTCTTCAATCAACGAATCAATCTACAATCGCGTATGGTCGCCACTTGGCTGCGACAGTTCACCAAATTTATTGCTCTATGCCGACAATAGTTTTCAAATTTGGAAGCATTTTGATTGGGATATTAATAATTTTATCAATTACCTTCAATAATCGAGTCTCTTAAAAGATTGAACTGACATAGATATAAGTCGTATTGTAATAAGCATCAACAGTGGCGACCAAAAGAAGGATTCAACACCGAAATTTTGATCCTTTGAACTAATGTTTTTGAATTGAAATTGTGAAATATAAGGTATAATAAAAAATGACAAGTGACTATATACTCTTTAAAAACATGCTAAATTAAAATGAAAACCAATTGCATTATTTTTTAAAATTACTGAAAAAGAAAATATTAAATAAATTACATTATTACAATGTTTACCATTATACGATTACTACTGCTAATTTTAGAACTAGAACCTACTCCCCTCCTAAAAAGCTGTCTCTAAAAATATCACAATCGCCAACAAATACAGCACAGCAAAAATATCCCTTATTGCAGCAGAACTAACAAAAAAATCACAAAATGTATTATTCCTAATTAACGTAAGTAAAATTTTCGCAAGACACCACTCTAACACCAAGTTAGAAAGTCACATTATGAGTTTTGCCTGCACTTAAAACTAGTTAAGGTGTAGCGTGATTAAGTTGAACAGACGTTGGCCCCAGTGCCAGAACCACTTCAGACAACGACGTCGAGTGTACGTTTAGTTATACTCATTTTGAAGCTCTACCCGTGTACCGGCGCTTTAGTGTACTAACACGAATTGATTTAACGTCTTAAATTAACTTCTGATAAAATATAAAACTAGGAGAAATAAAATAAACTTTAGAGTTAATTTACGGACTCTAGACGTTGGAATCCATCGATATTTAGGTATTTAAAACGTTCAAAGTCCAGTCTCACACCAATATTTCTTCATAATATCCGTGAGCCTGGTACATTTAGCTATGAACCATTTAGACTTGTATGGTAGTCGGAATATTTTGTATGATATACTGTGAACGTGTCAGTAAGATTTGTTCTAATTTTTTTTTTATTGACGTGACGTCTTATAATTCGATAGAGCCGGCTGCACGCACGAAAAAACATGACTCATGCGGCGGTACCTCGATTTGAGGCGTTCCATGTAAGGCTTGAAGTGCAAGCGAGAGCGCGGAACGAGCGACAAATAAGCACAATCGGCCTTTGCGTTCGGCAGCGTTCGACATCCATCTATTAACTATAATTATTAAATATATTAATTTTAAATTAAAAATTAATATATTTATTATAAATTTAAAATATAAATTTATAAAATCAAAATCAATTATTTTATTAATTTAAATTAATATTTATGAAATTATACTTAAATTAAAAATTTTAATAACCAATAAAATGCTACCATTCCATCAGTATTTTCTTCAGACGTTGTCACGTTCAACTATCGTCAGTAAACCGACTTTACAGACAACCAATTTTTTTTTCAAATATGAGTTTATTTGCAATCATACCTGGTTTTAAATCATTATGAGGGGGAGTATGTTTCACGGTAAAGGAGCCGGACTCGACGCTGAGAGGTCACGGGTTCGGGACCTGCCTTGGGCTATTATCGTACTACCTATTATGATGAGACACAGTCTATGCACTATAATTAGAGGAAAACCTACAGTTTCTATTCTGTATTTTGCATTTTCTTAATTCAACCCATAAACTATTATATAATTATACTCTCTCACATCCTTTTAAGCCTAAGAGAGGTTACGTCTTCCTCTTTCTTCTAACCCTAATACTAGACGCAGATAAAAAAATCATATATGTAAGGAAAAAGTTGAATTATCACAGCAGAACTCTGCTTCTAGTCCACACCTAAGACAATTTAGAAATGTGCCCACACTTAGGTACTCAATAATATTTCCATAAAAATATTGATATTAATAAATATATTATGTGCATGGTAAGAATTAATATGTGAAGCCGGCAAGTGAACTTCCACAGAATATTCCTATTTACCAATGACGTCTCGCATGCGTAACCAAATGAGTCGTAAATGACAAGCTTTTGTAAAACAAAAATGGTGACTTACTGTAGAGTTAAATATATAATTTAAGTAACAAATGTACTCAAACGTATGTTGTAATTACATAACACTTACACAGAATGGTCTGAAAGTCGGATTTACAGCAGCTAAGTAGTATTTTATATGTAACATGTTAGAGCAAACTGTTGAACTACACTTAAGTTTTCAACAAGCGGAAAGGTTAGAACTCACATCGTATCCAACTCATAACGAGTTTAGCCTGCACTTACATTTGGTTAAGCATGATTAAGCAGACTTTGACTCAAATGCCAGACATAATCTAAACAATTAAGTTAAATAGATCTAATTTTTTATTTTCAGTTTCATTAACTAAGTATATTTACAACAACAAATTCGAGTTGCTTTATCATATTGAGATAAAGGTAAAAGTTTTATATTAAAATAATGTATAAATTCTAGTAAATTAATATCTCTAAAATTTTTAATTTCACTTTTGTCGTATTCATGCAAATTAATGTCTTTAGAAAACTTTTTAATTCATTCTTTTTACTATAAGTACGTACTCGTCAGCTCAAATATTTTACTTTATAAATTCCAAACATATTCTCAAACCTAGAAAACAAATAAAAATGCTCAAATCCAACGCCACATTTATTCCACGAATTGCCAAAATTTGCTTAACAGTACAGTTTTGTTAGCCAAAATTCTATTTAACAATTTAAATCCACGCGGAAACACATTTTGCCAAATAAAGCATTAGATGTGTGCATGTCACGCGACTCGAAAAGCGGCCAACAAATCTCGAGGAACCGCTTGTCTCCGTATCTTTCGGCGATTTACCTGAAAATAAAAAACAATTGCGTTAATTTACGACGCTGGACACTTGCCAAGCATTTCAACTGGCCGTCTAAACTTGGTCTAGCAGCAAAATGAATGAAACGAGTCGACGCTTCGAGCCGTTTAAGCCGTGTTCCTGATCGGTTATCCGATGAACCTTAGGTGCGAATAGACAATATAAAACTCATTTATAAACTGTCATCATGACAGCAGAGGCGTGCCAAGGCGTTTTCCAATAGGCTCATTTATCAAACGCCCCGTCGTAATGAGACGCATCTTAACCATTCTCCATACACCCGAAATACTTCGAATTCATTATCATTATTTAGACTGGGTAATTCGTTAGAAACGGGAATCTAAATAAATTTTCCAACCCGCAACGTGTCAGTTGATTTATTTAGATTTCCACGTCTTTAAAGATGTAATAAAAAAACATAGTTCACGTCTGCGGTAGTAGTTAAACGTTGTATGCAAGAATTTCTTGAATGAGTGTTGTAATTTTATGTTATGTTTTGTATAGTATAAATGAAATATTTCCCATTTAAAGTTCAACCTTAAGAACTATACTCGTATGTGCTGTAATTTTATGATTTTTGAGTTGTTATACTAAACGCCTAAAAATTATCAAGGTAAAGTGGTTATAGCAACTTTTTGCAGTCATTCTATCACTTAAAAAATATTTAATAGTACCTGGTTGACCGTCGAGCTTTGCTCGGTATTTTTATTTTGAAAACTATATTAAGATACAAATTACATAACACCATATATTGTTAAGTAGCTTTAGTTTCGCTTAACACTAAAAAAACATTTTCCTAAAAATGAAACCTAGCTAAGTCGATTAATTACAATAGTACTTCTTCGGCCAACTCACATCATTACCATCACATCAGCTGTCGATGGAAGTCTACTACTGGACATAAGTTCTAAACACGTTCTTGACACGCCTGTAGTAGCCAGCGGCTCCATGCGTCAAGTTACGACACCAAAAAATCCTTACTGAATCAAAAATTCCTTTACAGATTAAATTGAGACATCAAGCAAGTTATAAACTAGATCTCTGTCAAATGACTGTCACGTTAAGCCCAAAACCGAGCGTAACATGGCTCGGCGTTGTACTGAAATTATATTAAGTTAAAACATCTCTACACATTATTTGCACAGACATTTGTTTTAACAATAAAAAAATAATGGATACGCGAATAACATTTTGCCACCTAATTCATTTTACAGTGTTTATTGAGGTCACTTTAACGAGGAGTTCAACCACTAACATCTGTTATGAAAACATTGAGCGCAACAAGGCACAGAGCTTTTACTGCGATATTTCGGCGCACTCCGAGCGAACAACAAGCATGTCTCACGAACGACAATAGAGTATATTTTGGTTTGGAAATTGAAAATTTCACCAAAGTTAGAACAGGGTCGGTCGGCCTTAGGAGATTGTTATTACTGGGACAGACACGCAAATACAGCGTAAGATAAATTGATGTTTACAGCACTGATTTACAACAATCGCTTTAATAATACCATCCAAAGTTCAACTATCTATAATATTATTTGATACGTGTGTAACAATATACTTAACATATCTTCTAGTGTTACATATTAAATAACTTACTTATTTCATAAAATACATTTTACAAAAACTCGACAAATATTAAGTTTTCCAGACTAAGTTTACTTCACCGACTTGTTTATTTGGATTAAAAAAAAATTAACAAAAAATAGAACCGACTCAAAACGCACTAAAAAGTAAAAAATAACTGTGTCATTTAGTTGCTTTAATTTACTTAAGCATATCTATGAAGTCGGTGCCAGCGCAAGTTTAAGGAACATTGATTTAACGTAGTAAAGCAGTTTGTGGGTTCTAGGTAATGTCTTTAAAGGAGAAACCTTGGCTGGCACCGACTCCTAGATATGCTTAAGTCAATTAAAGCAACTAAATTACACAGTTATTTTTTACTTTTTAGTGCGTTTTGAGTCGGTTCTATTTTTTGTTAAAAAATTTTATTTCTTACTTTTTAGTGATTTATCGCCACGTAACGTACTCGTATTATACTGTCATAGTATATTATACGGCACTTGTAGCCAAAAGCTACCGATACTTAGACAAAAACCGAAATATCTGCAATTATGCCTATACCATTTGAAGAGTTCCTTCAATTTTCCTAGGATACCATCATCAGATCCTAACATAATGACAATGGGGCCACCTTGGAAGTGTGCCCTTTCTATTAAAAAAAGAATTATCAAAATCGGACAACTCTGTAAAAAGTTATGCGTGGTCATACATAAAAAAAAATATACGTGTCGAATTGAGAACCTCCTCTGTTTTTTTTGTCGGTTAAAAATGAAAATATGTGTCCTGTTTAAAATAATAAGGTTGTTTCAATTTTATAAATGACCAATATTTCTTAGCCACGAAGACTGTTAGGAGTGAGTACGATAATAGCCCAGCGAACGGGAGTCAAACCTACAACCTATCGCTTTTAGGGCCGGTACATGTACTACGTAGACTGTGAGGAATATTTTACTAATAAAAATAAAATATCAAAAATATAAGTCATAATAATTTACTCATGCGAGATAATTTAAGACTAATGTCAGGTTCGATCCGTTTTAGCCATAGGAAAATAACAGAAATTAGCCAGCAGTCACATGACGGGAGCGTTAGCCAACTGGGCTATCGTTGGCTGACGCATGCCACACACAAACAAATTTAAATAAACCATAACAATATACTGCCGCGCTTTAAATTTCATAAAGATTTTACAGTATGCTCTGACGGATTAGAAATTGCAATCTTTGTTTAGCATCAAGATATAATTAAAAATTGAAAATTACAAAATTTATTGTTTAAATATGCGTATTTTAATTATTATTCAGTTCCAAGCTATTTTATTGAACGTTTTTCTTATATTTTAGTGATACCAATTCTTTTTACGCTACAAGTAAAAGGGGTGTGGCTTATCCAGAGGGTATCTATTATTTGAAGATATTTTTTTAAATAGCTTTTAACTATATATAAGTATATTATTAACAATTTTAGGATTAAAAACAATGTAAATTCAAATAAATTAGAGAAACGTACAAAATTCACGTTATCCGTGGAGCAGTGGTTGCGCGGTGGATTTATAAGACGGAGGTCCTGGGTTCGATTCCCGGCGGGCACAACTTGTAGTTGATAAAAAAAACTTTAAAGTAACATATTTATTGAGCCATGTGGCAATTGATAACTTTATTAAAAACAAAGTTACTCACAGTTAAAGAAAGGGTCGCTTCTAACTTCATCCAATCATTTAATTGAAAATATGTAAATATATAGTAAAATATGTTTAGTATTTTAAATGAGCAACTACTTGTCATAAAGACTTTCCGAACCTCCCTTCTAAACCGATATTAAATTACTGCAAATAAAGTTTTAAAGTACTTGTAAACTAAGCCAACTCGAATTAAATGAATTTAATTTGAATTGATAAATTAATGAGATATTATCAACTAGACAGTTGGTATTGGTAATTTCTAAACGGTTAGAGCTTACGTGGAACGCACAAAGCTCTGGAAT
Organism: Mycalesis mineus; assembly: GCA_034621355.1. NCBI lineage: Eukaryota > Metazoa > Arthropoda > Insecta > Lepidoptera > Nymphalidae > Mycalesis > Mycalesis mineus. The sequence goes on from CM067885.1 coordinate 7,097,598, forward strand.
ATCATAATTCTTGTCAATGAAGCGTCACTCCGCTAATTAACTGTTTTGATCTTGTCTGTCTCTTCGTGATTATAGCTTTATTTATAGACAACATATTATATACTAGAAAACCAGTGTCTATACATTGAAAAGTACGCCATTTACCTATTGTTGTTAACTAAATAAACAAAATATATTTCACTATCGTCGTCACAGAGTGCTAATTTTTGCACTAGGGTAATTGACTGCTTCGTGGGTCTTCTTTTAGCCTAGCTTGTGTGCTTTTAGTGGCTTCGATCACGAGGTCCTAAGTTCGAATCCTGCGTCGGGTTGAGGAATAATCCGCGCGTGATCACGCCGAGTGGGTTCTAATCTAAGTGATAGCTATACCTGAATCTCTTTACCAATAGCAACGGCTTAAAGCTTTCAATCATAATAATATACACTGTTTTCAGAATATCCATTTATGTCGTATTCGCATAAAAATATGACACTTATTCCATTATCCTGCAATTCTGTTAAAACCACTTAATTCTTTTTTACCTGTCACGCTTAAATTAATTATTGCATAAATAATTTTAACAGTTCAAAAGTTAATCTGCCCCAACGCGTTCCTTTTTTTGAAAATACATTAATCCCTTTGACAAAATAATTTATGCCCACGATATGAAAGGAATAATGAACGTTTTCAGCTTTCATTTTATTAAAAGGGCATAGGAAGCCACTACAATTATCTCCGAAAAGGCAACAAAAAGAGATTGGGGTTTAATTCTATCAGGGTATAATGCCTCCTAAACCTCTAACAAAGCATGTCGTATCCCCGAATATACATATATATATATCTACTGTATCGTATAACAGTTATACTTATGTATTGATACCTATACCTTTCTGATTATGTTTGTCGTTAATCAAAATTAATAATACTTTTGATTACCTATATTTGTTCATGCAATAGATTTTGCTGATCTACACCAAAGATTCTAGTGGTATTTTTGACGTGACAACGTCTTATAATTCGATAGAGCCGGCTGCACGCACGAAAAAACATGACGTCATGCGTCGTTACCTCGCTTTGAGGCGTTCCATGTAAGGCTTGAAGTGAAAGCGAGAACGCGGAACGAGCGACAAAGAAGCACAATCGGCCTTTGCATTCGGCAGCGTTCGACATCCGTCTATTAAATATAATTATTAAATATATTTATTATAAATTTAAAATATAAATTTATAAAATCAAAATCAATTATTTTATAAATTTAAATTAATATTTATAAAAATATACTTAAATTAAAAATTTTAATAACCAATTAAATGCTACCATCAGTATTTTCTTAAGACATTGTCACGTTCAACTATCGTCAGTAAACCGGCTTTGCAGACAACCAATTTTTTTTTAAATAATAAATAATGAAATGTTTATATGTCTAGCTGTTTAGCCTAATACCACCGTCAGGATTCTCTGCCCGTACCTCACGCCGCAGAAACAAATTTCATCCTCACCATCTGGATGCCTGGTACAGTACCATCCATCCGCTATACTAGGTCTTTTCTGCCATGCACTTCTAAGATATGGAACGAGCTTCCATCCTCGGTGTTCCCACATTCTTACAATTTGGGGATTTTCAAGGGAAGAGTTAATAAACATCTCAAAGGCCGGGAACGCATCAGTGGCGCCTCTGGTGTCGCAGTTGTTCATGGGCGGCGGTAGTCACTTAACATCAGGTGATCCGCTTGCTCGTTTGCTGGCTATTTTTATAAAAAAAAGGCATAACATAATGCCATCTATTCGACATAGCAGGAAAAGTATAAAAATTAACGAGATAATACATATATTAAAGTTATACGAGATGGTGTTATTTATCTGTGTAGATTATGTTATGATAAATTAATAAATGAATGAAATATTCTTTATTGTACACCAAAAAATAGAAAATACATTAAAAATAAAAACAATGTACATTGGCGGTCCTATCGCTAATGAGCGATCTCTTCCAGACGACCAATATTGTTATGATTAGTTAATTTGTCGGATTATTGATCATTGATTGATTGGTTGTTGTAGCAAACAAACATCCCTAAAGTTGGCTGGTCAGGGAGAATAACTTGAACTGAGGAGGTGAGTGTTGACGGCCGTCACTAAGAGATCTCTTTTAAACCTACACCCGTGTCACAAGTCTTGGGCTCTGTTCTACAAACTACTCAGCCACGTTCGGAGTTATTCTCTCAGTGTTTCTCAATTTGAATATGATTCCAGTCTTTGTACCTGCGTCGAAAAGATGTCGCCACCTTCCTACATATATTAATGATAAGTAGTCCTAGGTCGAAAAAGTATCCATTAAAGTGCGTTCCCACAAAATCGTGACGATAGATTGCCGTGCAGTTGGACATGTCGTGTCTTGTATATTTAAATGGAGGTGTTCACACAAAGGATGGCACGACATACTGTCGTCTACGATTTTAATCGTCACGATATAGTGGAATTGCTCTTTAAGTAAGTAGAGTAGAAATTGAGCGTACGTAATATATAATTGCTAAAACACACGCGGGACATACCTACTATCCGTTCGCTAATTTTATAACCAGTAGGTACTAGCAGCGGTTTATTGCTATTGTAATTATTATATATTTTTATCAGACGTATATATATATATATATATATATTATATATATATATATATATATATATATATATATATATATATATATAATGTATTACGGAGGAGGTTCTCAATTCGACACGTATATATATATATATATATATATATGACCTATGATATATATATATGATAGTTTTATGTATGACCACGCATAACTTTTTACAGAGTTGTCCGATTTTGATAATTCTTTATTCACTCACTAAAAAGTAAGAAATCAAAATTTTTAACAAAAAATAGAACCAACTCAAAACGCACTAAAAAGTAAAAAATAACTGTGTTAAATGACTCAGTTATTTTTTACTTTGCTTTAATTTACTTAAGCATATCTAAGAGTCGATGCCAGCCAAGGTTTTGTACATTAAGGACGTTACTTAGATCCCTCAAACTGCTTTCCTACGTAAAATAAATGTTCCTTAAACTTGCTGGCACCGACTTCATAGATATGTTTAAGTAAATTTAAACAATTAAATGACACAGTTATTTTTTACTTTTTAGTGCGTTTTGAGTCGGTTCTATTTTTTGTTATTTAATACCCGTAGATACTAGTGATACGTATCTTAGCCTCACCCCGCTGTTGCAGTAGGCGGGCTGATGGTAATATTTAGGTACTATCCCTATCCGAGGTTAATTATAATGACCGGGACCTGCGCATAACGAGCTTTTCAAGGCTCTTATGATGGACGGTGGTGGTGGACGGTGGTGGTGGACGGTGGTGGTGGACGGTGGTGGTGGACGGTGGTGGTGGACAGTCGACTTCTATAATCTCCATCCGGTAACTCCGGACTGAGAACTTTTCTTAAAATTACTGTCACACCCCTTAACTTATAGAGCTTATTAAGCCAGTGATCTTGATCTAATAATCATCACAAGATTCAAACATCATCACCTTTAGCCAGCCTGCATTGGTGATGGGGGATGAGCTCCACATCCCCTCTCTTCTAAAAGAAGGTAGACCTAATACTAATGATGATGATGATCTATAATCTACAAACAATATCATGCTTTCCACAAATAAAAAACTCGTTCAGTTTAATACTCAACAGCAAGAAATTAAATATAAATAGAAGTAATAAAACAATTTTGTTGAAAACCATGTTTTCCACGGCGATACACGTGTATCGCACGCCACTAACTGTATTTTATTCTTTATAATAATATTGTATTTCTTTGTGCTATAATCTTGTTGACGTTTGTATTTTTCACACTGGTCACATTAAAATTGCTCGATAAATTATTTTGATATGAAATAATGTGTGTTCGACATGCACTGGACATTTTGCATAGGCTAGAAGTGAACAGGAGCAAATGGAATTAAATACCTTTTCATTTACTTCTTCCTTTCCTTTTCTACCACAGAACAACGAGACACCGGGAACGGTGGTAACCTTTCGTGGTAGACATCCAATAAACACGCTTTAAACGTTTCGCATGCACGTTAGTAGATACAGCAGAAACGTGGAATCATTGTCGGTTTTTTATATTAATTTGAACGCTTCAAGACTTCCAATGAATTAATCTCTTCTATACAAGCGCTCTCCAAACTTATTAGTGCTTTACATCAAAAATGATTGTAGACAACGGAAATCCTATTTCTATTTCTAACCCTCTTGAACTGTATAACTTTCTAGATTATACCAAGTACCTAATGTTTTTTTTTGCACCGTGTGAATAACGTTCCATGATGATCGAATTAATAATAAATTCAAATATGAATTTATAATAATAATCATTATTATCAACCTATTTTTAACCGATGAAAACAAACGGAGGAGGTTCTCAATTTGACACCTATATTTTTTTATGTATAACTACGCATAACTTTTGACAGAGTTGTCCGATTTTGATAATTCTTTTTTTATTAGAAAGGGCACACTTCTTCTTAGGATCTGATGATGATATCCTGGGAAAATTAAAGGAACTCTTAAAATTTTATAGGTACACTTGCAGCGATTTCGGTTTTTGTGTAAGTATCGGTAGCTTTTTGCCAGCTAGTGCCATATAATATACTATGAGAGTATAGTACGAGTACGTTAAGTGGCGATAAATCACTAAAAAGTAAGAAATGAACATTTTTAACAAAAAATAGAACAGACTCAAAACGCACTAAAAAGTAAAAAATAAGTGTGTCATTTAGTTGCTTTAATTTACTTAAGCATTTCTAGGAGTCGGTGCCAGCCAAGGTTTTTACTTTAAGAACGTTACCTAGAACTCACAAACTGCTTTACTACGTTAAATAAACGTTCCTTACTAAACGAACTAATAATAAATTCAAATATGATTTTTTAACAATAATCATTATTATCTGCCTATTTTTAGAGCCTAGACCCACAAAGCTTCTTTAGAATTACGTACTTAGCTAAAGACGCCATCAAATTATTCCAATCAGAACTTCAAAAAAGTCAAATAAATGGCATAAAAATATTATTTTAAAGCATTCCTCACAGGCACGAAATGTTAGAATTTTATAAAAATAAACATCAATACAATTGTTTTCTTCTTAAAATTTACCATAACGTGTGATTTTAAATATAACATACTCGTAATATTCTGTTAACATGTGTCCTAATAAATTATATATTGTAGCTAACTACAGATTTTCGTCAATAGTATAGAGATATAGAGACGAATGTACCGGAATGCCAACGATGTAAATTTTATTGCAGATAATTAAACTAAATTTAAATTAGTTGAAATATTGCAACAAAGTGGGCTGTTAGCGAGATTTACGGCCGGTTTAATGGGCGCTTTTAACTTTGACGGTGGTTTGTTCCGATACTAAACTCGTATGGCCGCCCTGTAAATCCTCTAAGATCAAGTTTTGCTAATTTGTTTCATACTCGTAGTAATAAGCCAGTCATTTATTTATTACAACTATGTACATCATAACTAGCTCATGTAGTAAATGAACTGATTTTAAAGGAACAGATTTTATAAGCTTTATTTAAATTCTTCCTTCCTTCCTAAATTTATCGAATAAAAATTCCGAATTATTTTCGGACTAAGCCTTTATTAGTTACTATAAAAGACTAAAAACAAGGTGTTTTTAACACTATTCAGGCAAAATAGGTAATGAAAAACCAAAAAGAAAACAATGTTCGAAATATCAACATTAACATACTTTTAATGTCCAAAACTAGAAAATAAACTTTTAAGTGCATTAATGACATTTTTACCCGACTGCGTCAGATGGAGGGTTATGTTTTTCGAGCGTATGTATGTATGTATGTATGTTCATTTCTTCGGCACGCCACCACACCACCATTAAGTATTTAAAATTTTTTATAGATATAGTGATCCTTATTTTTCTCTTTTCAGTTCATAACTTCTATGCAGTCGGGTTTTTGTTTTTATAATAATAATTTTATAGTATAACAAACAGTAAAAATCAATCCCAGTAGTGCTAAATGGATTTTCACAAGGCTTTGAGAGGTAGCTTGAAGTAGTAAATAGGCTTTGTTTCATTGAGTTACAATTGGAATGTACTAACGTAAAAAAATCAAAACCAAAATACCTTTATTTGGAGTAAGCAGTAAGACAGCCCTAGATACAGTCACACTTGATGCTACCTAAGTGACGATGCAATCTAAGATAGAAGCGAGTTAACTTATTTGGAGTAGGATAAAATTAACAGCTCTTTTGGTTTCTACACGAAATAATACCGGAACGCTAAATCGCTTGGTAGTACGTCTGGCAGTAGGTTGGTATCTAGCAATAGCCGAAACCTCCCATCCAAACCTGGGTCAATTTTGAAAATAATGTACCCCACTTAATTTTACCACAATGAATACATGCAGGTTGGCGAGACTGTTATTAATCATTAATGTTTTTTTTATATTTTTAGTTAGAAACAAAATAAATAAACTGTTAACTATTCTTGATAACAGTAACAGCTGCTTCTGTCCAATATTTAAAAGATACTGTAATTCTAAGAAAGTTACCAAAATGAAGTTTGTTAATATATATGTTATGTATTTGGATTCCTTTCTTTCATTAAAACATAAAAAATGCCTTAATATTAAAATAGTTCAAAGAAATTCAATCTCATATAACACACTCGCATGCTACTTTAGTAGGAAAAGATAAAACACCAACGTATTCCAAGCAACAACGTCCGTACCTGTGTTTTATATGCTTTAAAACTAAAAGAACGAGGAGAATTTATACAACAAACTCATTTCACCCCTAATTAATAACGGTTTAAATAAACTTTATCTCATAGATCAGCGTAAGTGGGAATAGGAATTGAAATTTAGGAACCTAAATCAATCAGGGGTAAATTTAGGCGGAGTTTGGTCCCAAGCCCCGCTGCCGCTAACGGAAGGGTTAAGTCTTATAATTAATGCAGCTACGGCAACGCCAGCTTAGTTTAACGTTTTACCTATACTACGTTTTAAATACAGTGGAATTAAAATGTTAACAGAAAGTTATTTAACACGCTACACGAGAATGTGCACGTTACTTAATAATAAAATAAAATGCAGCGGCACTTCTAATACCTATAAAATGAATCGAAGGAGGAATTCAATCATGGCGTAAATTTAGGCTGAATTAAGCCCGTAGCCCGGCCACCATTAACGTGAGGGTTAAGTCTCTTAATTAATGCAGGTACGGCAGCGAAAGCGTAGTGCTTTAAGGTTTTACCAACGGGGGTAAGGTTTTTAGTGCGCCGAAACAAAATCGGGTAGGGTAAATAATTTAGCCACACGTCTAAATTAATGTGCTTTTAGACAGGTGTGTTTGGAATTTGTTAACAAATGTTTGGATAGCCTCTGATTTATTTATGTGATATATTACAGTGTAACTCGTTGTTCCAGTGATTAGCATGTTTTGATCAAGATGTCCTGAATTGAAATCCGAAGTAGGGCTTTGATGAATCACATTTGATTTGTCTTCTTTTCAATAAATAACAGCCCGTAGCTGGCTCGTGTTACACCAGGACCAAAGTCACCATCTCGGAAGCGGCTTTTCGTTCCCGTGGTCCAATTTTCACGCGACGAGTACGAACATCGTGGGGTTTTAGTCGGTAAGAATCCGACATAACCTTCTCGCCTCCCCGCAGCGAGAAGGTATCCGTGAAAAAAAAAGGACCAAAGTTACCTCACCTCACCTTAGTTAGAAAGTCTAATAAAATCCCAGTAAACCTTCCAGCCTATTCAAGTGGCGTAGTGGATCTAAGTTCCAAATACCCCACTCTCGAACAAGAGATCGAGCTTACACCCTGCAGCGGGCATTCTTCAAGGGCTTGCGCGGAATAGAAAACGTTTAGGCATTCTGAGTTCTGCTTTTTGTGCGACTTTCATAATTGTATACCACCACCCAGCTAGCAGGCGCACAGACAGCGTTGCAAGCTGCTATCCACTCCATAATATAAAGTTTACATTACTGACAACGTGGAACTAAGTGCTCTTTTTCTCTGTTCTAATCTGTAAACGTTTTAATAAAGCAATTTTATTTCGTTAAAAAAATTTAGTGTAACTTACGGTAAAGTTAGTGATTTTCGGAGTTTCAGGTAAACCATTAAATCTTGAGTTATTGAAACGTCAGAGTAATTAATGATTAAAAGTAATGAATAATAAAAGGATACAAAAATAATCGTCCATTGTGCCCTGATTACAAGTCATAATGAACGTCAAAAATGTTACGACAACGTTAATATCAAATTAATCAATCAAGAGGAAATTTAGGCGGAGTTATATCCCACGCTTGGTTGCCATTAACGCGAGGGTTAAATCTCTTAATTAATGCAGTTACGACAACATCAGACTAGTTGGATGGAAGTTTCATGTAAATATAGAATCAACCGAAAAAGGAGAATGCCAGATCCTAACCCAGAAAGAATACAAATTGTAAATATATTAAAAATATCCTATTATTATACAAATGTTTTACAAAAAGCCATTTTTACTGTTGGACATCGGAATAAAATTCTGTTAAAAAAAGTAATTAAACTATTCCCTTTAAATTTACACTCTATACGCATTTTTTAAATCTTTATTGTTGCACTAGGTTCTAGCCTTTTAAATCGTTTTTATTGTATTTTCATCAAATGTAAGTAGGTACATGAAGGAATTACTGTAAAGTGATAAATATTTATGGGATGAAATTAGATATATTAGTCTAAGGTCACGATATTTATGGACTCATAAAGCAAAAAAGTCAGACAGTATCGAAATATTCATACCATCATAAAATATTATCAGCCTTTTTGGAAAGACAAGTTGACTCAAACTAACAAACTTTTTCTGATAATTATAAAAGAAATAGATAAATATACAATTTAGTAATAAAATAGCATAGTCCAAATGAACGAATATATTAATTATTTATTTTTATATATACTGTAAATATGAACTTGCCAGCCTCGTTGGTCTAGTGGTTAGCCTATCTAGCTTCGATCACAAGGTCCTGGGTTCGAATCCTGGATCGGGTCACGGAATAATTCTGAATTTTTCATATCTTCTATGAATTTCTCAATAAATTCCAAGCCCGGAGTCGGGAAGTCGGTGGTGTTACAGCCCCGTGCCTCGGAGAGCACGTTAAGTCGTCGGTCCCGGTCACTGTCATCTACATCTGACAGTGATCGTTAATAAATGAAACATGGAGGAAAACGAGACACCGATACATGTTATGCTTAGATGCAGCAGCGTGTCGGAGCAACGAGCTACCTACATTACCTCAGCGACACTCCATGAAGCGATCGGCGACTTGGGCGGCCTCCTAAGCTTCTGGAGCGAGCTCGGCTGGTTGGAATAAACCAGAGGGGACCTACACCGAAGGAATCACGCACAATGGCCAACATCATGGCCAAGTGCGGAAATAGCCCAGGAAGAAAGAAGAAGAAGAAGAAGAAGAAGCCCGCCAGTCCGCATTGGAGCAGCATGGTAAGTCTATGCTCCATATCCCCTCTTCTATAAGGAGGGAGGCCTGGCCCTGTAGTGGTCCGTCAATATGCTGATATTCAAATTCAAATTCAAATTCAAAATCATTTATATCAAGTAGCCCAATTATAGGCACTTTTGAAACGTCAAATTAGACTATTTGTAGTAAGACTATTTGTAGATAATGACAATAATATGATAAAATATGAACTTTATTAATGAATGCGCTATACGCGTAGTAGATGTTTGTACACCATTATTATGTTCAGAAATAAATTAAGAAATGGAATCAGGGATAAATTTAACCGAGTTAGTTCCTCATCCCTGCCCCTATTAACAGCAGGGTTAAGTTTCTTAATTAATGCAGCGATGGTGGACTTAATGGGGTTGGTATCATCAAATACTTATTTAATTAGAATTGTAATAAAATTATAAAAAAAAAAATAAAAAATCGAATTATCTACGTTTAATGTGCAAGGATAGCAGCAAGTGGAAGGGCTCTATACACTATGGGAATAGGGCGCGACGTATGTATGTACTAGTATGCATGTAGACATATTTTTGACGGCCTCCGTAGCGCAGTGGTATGCGCGGTGGATTTAAAAGACGGAGGTCCCGGGTTCGATTCCCGGCGGGGCAGATTTTTCTTTATTTGTCAAGACAAATAAAGAAAAATCCAAGGTCTGGCTGGTGGGAGGCTTTTCGCCGTGGCTAGTTACCACTCTACCGACAAAGACGTACCGCCAAGCGATTTAGCATTCCGGTACGATGTCGTGTAGAAACCGGAAGGGGTGTGGATTTCCATCCTACTCCTAACAAGTTAGCCCGCTTCCATCTTAGGTTGCATTATCACTTAACATCAGGTGTGATAGCAGTCGAGGGCCAACTTGTAGTCAGTAAAAAAAAACTATTATCGTGGCTACTTGTTATAATACTAGCTGACTAAATCAAAATAAAAAAGAATGGAAAATTAAGGATTTATTTTACCCGTTTAATTGCTGAGGAGAATATATATATAGTACCTAGTCTTTGTTATATTCTAGACTATTATATATATGTGCCAAATTTCATCCAGATTAGTTCAGCCCTCCTGAAGTTGTAAAGGGGTGTAACTAAACCGACCTTGTTTTATGTGGATTATTCACGCATTCAGGCTTGAAAAAGGTTTATCTACTTTACCACTGTTGTCATTAAAATCACTTGAGAAAGGATCCAATATAAACTCTTATATAAGCGTGCTCCAAAAACATTGTTATTTATTTAGGCATCCGCATAAATTTCTGATTCGTAGTCTGATTAAAGTGTTACTCGCGAATCTCAATCTCCTTTCACAGTACGTATGTGTGTATGTAAAGGTATGCGCAAACACAAACATACGCGTAACGAAGGTTGTTATCAGTGGAGTGAAATTCATAAATCGCGCCTATATTTCTGAAACAAAGTAACGCCGGACCTACAATTTCGCGTTTCAAAGTTTTCACAAGAGCGAAAAGGCTGTGTAAAATTTTTATCTAGATTTAAAAAATTCTATACGAATACGCCCGAAGGATAAGCCATAAAGTTTGTGGGGTCCGCGGGAAAATTCCCGAAACTACCAGTGGAGGGAAATTCATAACGCGTTTAGCAGTTTGGTTCACCTGTCTCGTTGAACTTCGGAATTTTTAAATTAAATTCTGAACAGCGAATCAACAAAGTTTCGAATTCTTCAAATTCCTTATCGTAATTAATCTTTCGTTTTAATAAACACACAAAGGCCGCTCAAAGAAATAGACAGAGAGCCCGCAGCGACTAATCAATCAACTGAACAACTCTCTGAAAACCCCTGTAATGAAGTCACAGTGTAATAAAAGAACAATGAATTTCCTCCACTACATTATATTACGTTGTATTGTTAGTTACTAAAAATAATATGTTATTATTGCTTTTCAAACTCTCGTCAATAAGTATTTTGTCGACTTGCAAACGCGTCTTAAAGTTACTATCATTTTTTTATTTAAAATAGCATTTATCGATATTAAAAAATTGTGATCCTAAGCAAAAAATATTCTCCGCCATCTCGTGCATCTTACAGGTACTAACTCGTTGGATAGTTGATATAGTTGCCATTATGGTTCTCCAAAATTCTATTAGATGGCGTTAATTTAAGAAAATATACTATTTAATAAACATAACACGCCATTCTTATATAATTTATTTTAGTTGAAATTTTTTTTGTATATTTATTAAAATTCAAAATTCGATTATTTCAAGTAGACTTTATATGTATACTTTTGGAAATTCAAGTTTGACAGTTTGTACTGACTTATAAACAACCGAAAAAAGCCGGCTAAAAACTCAGCAGTTGCTTATTTTGACCAATTGACTGTAGTAGTCATTTTTTTTTATCGATTGCAAGTTGGCCCTTGACGTCTATCACACTTGATGTAAAGAGATGTTGCAGTCTAAGATGAAAGCGGGCTAACTTGTTATGAGTGGGACGAAAATCCACACCCTTTTCGGTTCCTACACGACATCGTACCGGAACGCTAAATAGATATTCACACTAATATCAAGCTATACCTGTAGTACCCCGTGGAGGGTATTGATTTTAGAATTGGGCTCTTATACTAAAAGTAGGCTTATTCGTAATAAATGAAAGGATGACGCTAAATCTTGTAATTAATGCAGGTGCCGGTGCCGCCGGGGCGACACAACCAAGCAATTATCGGTCGGGCTCTTCCCTTTACACGTTCTGCTGGATGTTAAAGAGTATTTCATTCACAACAGGAGATAAAGAAATATATGTACCTACATAGCCATTTGTTAGTAATAATGATGGACGGATAACGGCGGATAATGATGAATTTATTGTGATTATTTCTACTATTTAAAACTATTTAACAACAAGTTAGCATTAATGAAAAGAACCTCGATGCTAAGTGATTATAAAATCTAAGACAAAAGCAAGCTAACGAACTAGTGGACTCGTTTTTATTTTAGTACTTTATCATCACATCACTCCTAACTAGGAGTAGGATGAAACTCTTTCGGTTTTTTAATTACATCGTACCGGAACGATAAATCGTTTGGCTGTATGTCTTTGTCGTAAGAGTGGTAACTAGCCACCCACCCGCTACACATGGACCAAGTAATATAATCGAAATCGGGCCAGCCGATAATCAAGCTTAGACCTCCGTTTTGTCAATCCAGCGAGCATACTTTTGCGCCACGGAACCGTCAAAATCTGACAGTATAAAGTACAAATTAAAAAATGGCAGGTTTAGTGGGTAACAGGTGTTTGGAAGAGGCGTCGCATGAGACCTTTGACCAACAGTGGGCTAAAAATGATGATGATCATTATTAATAAGATTTGATACTGATCATGTGTTTAAATTTTTCCAATTCACAATAAAAATGAAATTGACTTTTTAAATAGATGCATAATATGAAAAATGACTACATTTATCATAACATGTATAAAGTTTCTAAAACATAACAGTTCAACATCGCACTTTGATCAGAAATAATTAAAAGTGCATCGTTGACAGAGTGGTTGCGTCATGCGTCATGGCTCATGGAAACGTCTGACGCGCGCCGACGTGACGACGTCACTGTAAACAATTGTTACGTTGACGCCGCGGCCCGAAGCCGACGTCAGCATGGTAGGACACCAAACGCACTTCTGGAGTACGTTATTGATTTTCACCGCCCGGTAGGAGGAGCCAAATTTGCGCGAAAGGGACAACACTATTGCCTCCTCATTAAAACAGAAGAGAAGCCTCCACTTTTCTCACTACGTATTCTAATTAAGGACGTACCCATTAACCAACTATTTAAAATAGGTAAGGGCCTGAGAAAAACATTCGTATAAGAATTACAGACACGAAAGTCCTTACAAGTTCAAGTGTTTAATGGAGATTTTGAAAGGAAATTTGAAGTTTTTAATCACTTTTGGAACTGCGTTGTTTTTACAAAGCAATATCAGAAGTAAAATACTTTCGGGCTGTACATATTCTACATAATCCATAGCGCGAAACGTAATCTTAAGTGACTTTAATAAAAAAGCTGCAGTGAAATTCTCAAGGTTTAAAAATTAAAAGCAGTAAGTAATCCGACGTGTATTGAATTCAGCAAAAGCAAGTAGACACTTTAGAAAAAGGATTATTAATAAAACTATGAGGTTTAATATCGAAGCCTAACAATCATTTCAAAAATTTTATGGTGCGAGACCTTTTATGCAATTTGTCTTTAAATAGGCTAATACAAGTCTTCATTAAAAAATTAATCACACATTATTTCCAGCTTATTTTAACGGCCCATTACAATATCAAGTTTTCTCTTTAGAAGTGAAGCTTATACCCACTACACTGCTCCGACGTGGGTTGACGAGTTTCAGGTGACAATCGTTACTCTTGTAATTAACACTATCAAAATAAAGACGATGATGATCGAGGTCAGACAATGATGAGATGAGAAAGACAATTTGGGCTGTAACACCAAAGGAATTCTCCTTTGGTGTTACAGCCCAAAAACTCTGACCTCATTGTCTTTCTCATCTCATCATTGTCTGACCTCGATCATCATCGTCTTTATTTTGATAGTGTTAATTACAATGCCAGATCGTAACCCAGAAAGAATACAAATTGTAAATATACTAAAAATATTCTATTATTATATAAATGTTCTACAATAAGTCATTTTTACTGTTGGACATCGGAATAAAATTATGTTAAAAAAAAGTAATTAAACTATTTCCCTTTAATTTACATTCTTTACGCATTTTTAAATCTTTATCGTTGCACTGGGTTCTAGTCTATTAAATCGTTTTTATTGTATTTTCATCAGTGGGCTCTAAAAAGCTAGTATCCAGAGTCGTTAAGACTGTTTAAAATGTATTTAATGAAGCTTTGCGACTGTCATGTCAGTCAGTGTGACTGTGATGGAACAACAATACGGAAATGGACGATAACCAACGTTAGGCTTATGTCGAAAATTCCGAGTCCTAGAGCTTTTAATTGTAATTTATATTAAATAGTAAAAATAAATGCAATAAAATGATGCATAATACATTGTTGTACAATATGTTTTTATTAGTGGGTAAAAGTCCTATACATTGTCTGGCACTCTCCTTTATTTGGAAAATCTCAATATTTCGACGGTCTCCGTGACGCAGTAGTATGCACAATGAATTTATTAGAGAGAGGCCCTGTGTTAGATTCCTGGCAGAGCTGATGAAGGTTTTCTAAGTTGGTCCAGGTCTAGTGGGTGGTAGGCACCGGCCGTGACTAGTTACCACCCTACCGACAAAGTCGTACCGCCAAGTGAATTAGCGTTCCGATACGATGTCGTGTAGAAACCGAAAGGGGTGTAGATTTCGTCTCACTCCTAACAGGTTAGCCCGCTTCTATCCTAGATGGCATCATCACTTACCTACAGGTGTAATTGCAGTCAAGGACTATACTAAAGCCAAACTCGATTGAGAATGCTTGTCAACAAACAAATTTAAAATGAAGGTAGAAAATGCAACACATTTTATGCTTAATAAATTTAAAATTATGTTTTGCTTTTTTATAAAATCTTATTCAAAAGATATTGAATATATTAATTAGTTTTAAGCTTACTTACATAATTTATTGTCAAGAATTCGTCATTAACAAGTTAATTAAAAAAAATAGGTGCAAAATGACTAGTAATTTCTACCTTCATTTTTAATTTGTTTGTTGACAAGCATTCTCAATCGAGTTTGGCTTTAGTATAGTGTCATGATTTTTAAAAAAGTACTCGAAGTTTTTACTCTATGGCATGTTAATGAAAATAGTTAATCTGTGAAAATATAATGACTGGTCGCGTGTGATTGGTTATGGCGGATCACACCATTTATTGTTAAACCAATAGTAACGATTCCCTCCAAGAATGAATTTTAATGGAGGAATCGGTGTCGAGATGAAAATAGAAAAATTAGGAGAACATGCATTCTGGATGTTGAAGAAAGTAGATCCTAGAATATTAGTATAACACGAGAGCTGTATTGTGAAAAATAGTAACTGTATTGTAAAAATATATATAATATAATAGAAGGAGGAAATAGAGTGATTGTTCTGGCCGTTGGAGTATTATTTACAACACTAGTAATGAATAAGCCAAGCCTAGAACCCTGGACCTCGTAAGCTAACGCTAAACCAACCAGGCAGTTATCACGCTAACAAGGATGAAATTCCATACACGTCTTTATCTTATTTCCTGTTACTCATAACATTTCTGTTTACTTTTCTAATACTCAATCAATACGATAACATTATCAGTTTCATATTAAACCGATTACCCTGTGATCTGTACAATAACAACTTATAGTACATCAATATTTCTTATCGTTTGCTATTGAGCTTCATTGAGATGGTAGGCAAGAGTAAAAAAGTTAATAATTTGCTTAAAAACGATGTCAACGTTTATTAATTAGAAAATAATTCATGCTCTTGATGATTTTTTTGGTACTTAATATGAACCACGCTCAACAAATTAAAACAATTTAATTTTACAAAGAAAAACACAAAATATTTTTACTAATAAAACAAATTAATCCTAAGTAAGGAAAACAAATTTTAGTCTAATTTGCAGTGTATACATATATGTATATTGCCCAGTAAATAATTGATTGTAGGGCCGAAAAATAGACAAAAATTGCAAATACTCATAGTTAATAGAAACTGTATAAAACATATACGTAGCCGATATTTTGTAAACGTCTAAAGAGATTTGATTAACTACCGAGTTTATTGCCAGATTGACTACAAATAGGTAGACTTGATATTTCAAAGATAAAAAAAATTGGTTTTAATAATCAAAAAATGTTTAGCAAAGTAGGGTGCGATTTTGTAGCTGACTGCAGCAGGCAACGTGTCGCAACGACACTATTAATGTCGCTGCGACACGTTTTCTGCAGTTGTCCTCTCCAGTCGGTTACGATGTTCCATCCTTAAACTTGATACTTCCTAAAAATAAACACACAGTGACTTTATCGTTTCAAACTTAATGGAAAAAAGCAAGGCATGTCCCGATAATATGTCCCATTAGAGTTCAAAGGTCGGAGCAGGCAAATCCTGGCATATGTGGGTGACCATCTAGTCAAGATTTGTAATGCATCGTCCTGGGTTGATGGTTGCTTTTGAAATTTTCATACATATTTAGTACTTTTAATAAACAATTGGAATATTTAGATTAATCAAAAGAAACATCCTGTATTCACATCAATTATTGGCTTGATTTCTACAGCAAAACAGCAACACGTCAACATGAATTTGACAGTACAAACACCACCATGTGCGAAAATCTATATGAAGTTATTGGTGCTTTCACCACAAAAATCAATACTGCATGCACCAACATTAATTGTAGTTTAATTTAACTGATTTAATAATTGGACTGCTCCCACAAGCAATACTATGTGCACATACAGTCTTTCATGTTGTCCCGTCTATACTGTCTGGCTGTCTGTCTATTTGTTTTGTACTAAGTTCAAAAAATTGGTTTCGCCAACCAATTTTGATGAATTGGTTAACCTTAATTCTACACAGAATTCCTGAGAAAACTTAAGTGAACGCATATTTCCTAGCGTTCATTGTGAAATAGAAGCAGAATGTGACGCAGACAAAATGGTATGCAACAGTTAGTATAGATACATGACTACGTCCTGGGGACATTTTCCGATAGAGTTCAAAGGGTCAGGGCTAGCAGACGTAATCGGGACGCGGTCGACGAACGCGACACGAATAACAATACTTCAATACGAGGAGTCGCAGGAAAATCTGAATAACACTGTTTGATGTCTGCTCTCTTGACGACCTCTAGCGCTGTTATTGCCTTGCTTAATAGGGCTTGATTAGGTCAATTTTATTTCATTTTTAATTAGCTGTTTGACGAATAACAATACTTCAGTAGGAATGTCGAAGTTAAATTTGAATAACACTGTTTGATGACTCGTCTCTGGACGATCTCTAGGGGTGTTATTGCCTTGCTTGATTTGGTCTAATAAATTGGATTTAATTTCTTAACTCTGTGATGAATAACAAAATAATACGGTGAGTCTTAGAGAAATCCAAATAACACTGATTGATATCTCATCTTTAGCGACCTCTGGTATTAACTATGCTCTTATATGAAATCAACTGCAGAACTTGCACGACGTGCATCAACAAAAAGACACCCACAATAAACAAAACGGACTGCAAACACACCAAGGAGGCAATACCATGTCTAAACACAAAACTAACCAAAAAACACACTGTCCATTAAACAAACACCTCTCACTTCTAGGTATGACCGACAGCCCATTGTGCAGGGCTTGTCTGGAGAGACACCGATACACGTTATGCTCAGCTGCAGAGGGGTATCGGAACAACGTGAAACATACATTGGCTCCAAAGCGACACTCCATGAGGCACTTGGCGATGATTTAAAATCACGCTCAGCTAGTGAACTACACCACCAGCACACGGCCAACTCACTGGCCAAGTGCGGATGGCACTTTAAAGCATATACATCGTTGATGATTTAAAATTACGTTAAGCTATTGACCTACACCGCCAGTAGCCAAACTCCAAACTGCTACTGATTTTTTTTTTAAGGGAACCACTTCTAATTTTTGGCCTGACTTAGGGATCCAATACTGAATCAGACCTCTAAGCAAACGAACAGTGACAGTATACATTTAAAATAAACCCTAAAATATTGTCTTGAAATCCAGCAAGTTTGAACATTCAAATTTAATTTGAAAGCTGAAGTAAAATCATAGCTGGGATCAGTTACACAACAGCGGCCAATTCGTTAAAGATTTCCAAACTCAACAATTTTCAATTCGGTTTCGGTCGAACAATACAGATTTTAACGCGTGAAAAGCCGCCGCGGGAAAAAAATTTAAAAAAGCGGTCAGCACAATCAGGGCCCTCAAAAGCAGTAACATAAATGAGGCCATTAATTATCCGCGATCTCAGTTATTTTTTTTTCTCTCCGAAACCTCTGCCTCCCTCGTCGATGCCCATTTTACAGCACATATTTTTATATTTTCGTTAATTTGCGCAAATGAGGCAATAATTCTTCCGACCGGTTGCTGCGGCTTTGCTTTTACTTTTTTACATTTATCATCATTTGTTTAAAACTAAATAACTTTAGTAAAACAAAATCTATTAGTCTAATATATAGATGATGAAGGCCAGGCCTACAATATGTTATATAACCTGAAAGTTTCTCAACCCTACTCCAACCATAAATAAAAACGGTTAATTACTATGCAATTTAAAGAACGTCTTGGATCATTATGTCTATTAAGAGCATGTCTATTCGTATTAGTATATTATTCGGTAAGTGACTATATCACACGAACAGAGCTAATATCGCATGCTTCACAAGTCTACAAATCGAACCAATCGATATTACATGGGATACTTCGCTACGCAATTAACACCCCACAGACGCTCTCTGTCGCAAGGCTGGGTTCCAGCTTAAGCTTGTGCGAAAACGGAGGCGTTATAGCAACTTTCAAGATACTGAGAGTTCGCTGAACTCTAGAAATTATCTATCTATTAATCCAAATAATAATCTTTAGAAATAGGTACTTGAACAAGATCTCCAATCATATACAATCGTCAATAGCAAGGAAGCCTGTGAACCTAGATTCTCTTATAAATTATTTCCTCTATACTTCAACGGCAGTCTTAACGTTTATTTCCTGTCCTTCGTTTTATAGACTAAATTGGCTGATTCACTTTGCACAGACCAAACAAACGACAAACGCTTTTTGACGTAATACTAAAACGAATAGCAAAGTCACAAAGCAAAGTAAACAATATTGCCGTCGTTCTATCAAAAGACAGAAAGCTAGATATTTGTTCATTAAATTGCAGCAATTTTCAAACATGCTGTCTCACTCTATAAATCTTTATAGATCAACCAATAGGCACGGCGAGCTATCTAGAGCGTGGTTGCAATTTCAGTATATTGGAATCCCAATCTTTATTATTTTTTATCCATTAGTGTTATATTTTGAATTTGCCTGTCTTCTTCCTTCTTCTAAATAAACGACTTGTGCCACGACTTCTAAGTTAATCAGTTGGGAATCAAATAAAAGACCTTCTAAATCTCAATTCACCTCTGTAATCATTGAAATGAAAATTTATAAATTGTTTAGAATAAAATAACATATTTTTGTTTTTAAGTAACAGAATTTCTTCAGACACAGGTCGCTTTTACAATCACACTAATGTTATGAAGGCGGAATTTTAAGTTCGTAAGGGTGTATGGTACCTTTAAACTGTGAGCTAATTTAGTTTTCTGAAATGGAGACAGATTATACCCTAAACTAACATATAGGCGATAGTTTTGTACTGAAAAACTAACGTGTTAGTGAAAAAGTTTTAACCCACGTACAAGAAGTCGTGAGCAAGATTTTATACATTATTTTATACTTTTGTATTTTGAAGAAATTTTAAATGCACTAAATCTCAAATTAAAGCGTAATGGCGTTGCTTAGTTTAATTTCATCGTAAAATTAGTTTAGATTTTCCATTGGGCGCTTAAAGAACGTATGGTGAGGTAAATGGCTGTAAGGATTGGCGCTCGGCCGCGGCATTGTTTGTGGCAACAATGGCTTCTGCGGAGTCATTAACCTGCGTCGGTGTCAGCCTGCAACCTTCGGACGTTTCAATATGCAACCGCTTGGGCTAATGACGACCAACACATTGTGTTAGCTAATAGTTTCCTATTAAGTTTGCAGGTATATATGCGATAGTTTCAAAAGAAATAAATTTGAAAAATAATTATGCTTTAGTTGTGGTCAAATGAAATGGATAGTGGCAACAAAGTGTACAGACAGGCGTTTACCAGCGAGTTTATCTGTGAAAATGAAGCAACGTAACTATAAGTTGTTAAATACGTTTGAATGTTATTAATAATTTATTTAATTTGCTATTTTACGCAATAAACCGACCTTCCATGTAATAAACTCATCTGGATCCCACAGAAAAACCTAAACGTACGTTAACCTCCGAAACCGGCGCAGGATGTTGACTCTGAAATGATCAGTTGTGACTTCGGAAGTGGTCATCTTAGGCTAAGATTAATAAGATTATGTTGTACTTGGAAGTCCCTAAAAGGCCTATGTCAAGCAGTGGACAGACAATAGGCTTTTAGTGATGATGAGACCCACATTGTAGGAACATCTGTTGTGATATTGAGTCCTCCTTGGTCTGTCAACTGTCAACAGACACCAGACAGTTAAGCAAGATAAATAGATTATTAATTATTCTTAATGAGCTTCTGCAATGCAGTACCTGCTTCTATTTAATAAGTTTGAATGTATCAGAAATTATGAAATGCATTACACTATATGGGATAAATGAATTTTAACTTGTCTAGCATTGCCGACCTCCGTGGCGCAGTGGTATGCGTAGTGGATTTATAAGACGGATGTCCTGGGTTCGATTCCCGGCGGGACAGATTGAGATTTTTCTTAATTTATCTTGGTCTGACTGGTGGGAGGCTTTCGCCGTGGCTAGTTACCACCCTACCGACAAAGACGTATCGCCAAATAGTTTTAATAATTTAGTGTTCCGGTACGATTTCGTGTAGAAACCGAAAGGGGTGTGTATTTTCGTCCTAACAAGTTAGCCCGCTTCCATCTTAGACTGCATCATCACTTAACATCAGGTGTGATAGCTGTCAAGGGCCAACTTGTAGTCGATAAAAAAAAATCATACAATTTCATGACGAATCCTTATTCTTTAAACAACTAATCATTCTTGCAGATAATGTCGCGCTCGCACTTCCTTTAGCCTAAACTTTCTCTTGATTAAAGTGTACGCCGTAAGTTGACTCGAAACATCGTTTGAAAATGACTCGTTGACACCGAAGCGGGTTGACGACTCTGCGCGTCATTGTTGCGCCGAACAATGCGCGCTTCCGACTTGTTGTGAGATGAGATACTAAACTGTCATCTTACGCGCTCTATGAGTTAGTACGCGCAAAAATGTTCGCACCTTTTGCATCACACTAATGGTATTATAATATAGTTAGATTGTAATCTGGATAATAATATAATAAAATATAAGAAAATAAAATCTACTGTTTATCCTGATATTCCAACGAAAATAGAAACCAAAACAAAACAATCTAGTGGATATTTGATTTTTTTTAAGATAAAGGTTTGGCTTTGGTCGAAATAGTAAGATGCCAAAACAGGTCTGTGACTGTAAGTTAAAAGAAAACCAAGCAGAAATGCATTATAAAATTATATTAGGATGATATAGTGTAAAAATAGTAATCATGTTAAAAAAAAGTAGAATATTGGTATCGGAAAAGTCTACGAGATGGCGTTACATGTACCGATCTACATATAATATGACATTATGACCTCAGGCGCTCTCATAACACAGAGGTCCCGGATTCGATTCCCAGCACGGATCAGTTTAGGGTTTTATCTTTTCAAAATTAGCTTAGGTCTAGTCTGATGATAGGATTTGGCTTTATTTTTTTTTAATTGACTACAAGTTGGCTCTTGACTGCTATCACACCTGATGTTAAGTGATGATGCAATCTAAGATGAAAGCGAGCTAACTTGTTAGGAGCAGGATGAAATCCACACCCCTATCGGTTTCTACACGACATCGTACCGGAACGCTAAATCGCTTGGCGGTACGTCTTTGTCGGTAGGGTGGTAACTAGCCACGGCGAAAGCCAGACCAAGACAAATTAAGAAAAATCTCAGTCTGCCCCGCCGGGAATCGAACCCAGGACCTTCGTCTTGTAAATCCACTGCGCATACCACTGCGCCACGGAGGTCGTCAAAATTTACCACCTTTCCAGTATTTAGCGATTTAGTGTTCCGGTACAAACGCCTTGTACCTACGTTATCAGAGAGGTACGTTGTCCTAAACTTAAAAAACAAAGGTTTGAAAAACTTAGATAAACAGTAACCTCTCCCACGTTTTGCCGTTACTACGTTAAACTGCGTTGTCACTTGACATCAGGTGAGATCTCAGTTTAATACCTTAATATCTTTATTATTATACCTCACTACACAGATAAGTAACAGACAGTTTCACGGGCGCGGTACAGAGATAAGCGTTACTTAATCCTATGATCGATTAAGCTGGTCAACTTCGAGATCCTTTTAAGTTTATCCATCTTAGTTGTCTATCTTTAATAAATACACGTTTTATCTCTTTACCAATACTTAGTCTATTACACAACGAAAATTTATCTAGGTATAGTCTATTCTATAATAGTAAAGTGGATATCACTAAATTTCAAATTTTAACAGATTAAGATTCCTAAAAGAAGAAGGGATACCTCGGATTTTTCTTAGTAAAGAATGAATTAGCCTTTACCTACAACCTCACCTACTATGACGTGACGATGACAGCAAACTAAACTGAATATGGTACAATCTTACAGATACTAATGACGATTTTTTCACGGCATCATACGGTACGCTCACTTGACTACACGTCTATGTGCATTTGACTTTAAAGTCCCAAGGAATTGATTTCTCTAGCTGAATAGTAAAAGTATAGTAGCGTACCATTGAGTAGTATAGCAACTGCACTAGTCAATGGTAGCCACTTTAGGTGCCGCAAGTATTTTAATTATGTTCTTTTTCTATCTACATAT
The DNA here is from genome assembly GCA_034621355.1 of Mycalesis mineus. Lineage (NCBI taxonomy): Eukaryota > Metazoa > Arthropoda > Insecta > Lepidoptera > Nymphalidae > Mycalesis > Mycalesis mineus. The sequence continues at coordinate 7,120,750 of CM067885.1, forward strand.
TTATATTAAATCAAAAACTTTGAGCGTGTGCTCCAGATACGTTCATTGATTTTACAACTGAAATTATGATTTGAACCGTTCTGAAGAAACGGTATAATTTTACGAGCCTACGAAACACGCAAAGAATCTTACATTGCCGTAAACTCGCGACGCAATACAGACGACTATATTAGTATAGTTTGAGTCGTAAATAATTTTTTATACGCGATATAAATTTTCTAGGATTAAATGGAACGAATAATATATACCTCTACTGTTACATTCGGCCCCAAAATCATCGACTCTGATCTCCGTTTTTAGCACTTGTCTAACTAAACCTACACATCTAGATACATTATACCAGTTCTCTACGGAGTACGGCTTTGTATCTTTACTATCGTGTTAGAGTTAGAGACATATTAGAAACTCATACTGTAGAGTTATAAAAACATCGTTACGTCGTAACACTACTGATGGATAGTTTGAGATTCCCGTAGTAACTATCCCTAGCTACCCTGTCTTGCGAGATAGTACTTCAAATATTTGGCATTTGTAACGCCACGAAATGAAGAAGGAGCGCCAGCTTTTATCAATCTATGTTTAACACAATGTGGTTTTGAAAAAAAAATACTCCTTTTTACAAGTAACAATTATTCTTGTTCAGTGAATTAAATTTATTAATACAAAACAAATTGTTCAAATATCTATTTTAATTTAACATAAAAACTTACTCTAGCAGCCAGGAGTGTTGTGTTTTAATAATTAAGACGAATCTGTCACATTATCTCCTAATGAAACCGCAAAAATAAAAATAGTTTCAATTTATTTTAAAAATATCATAATGAAAAATGATTCGTATCTGGAGCGACCGGTTGCAGGCTGACAGCCACATTACAAAAATAATCTCCGCCTCAATTTTGTGTTTTGACTGTATATTGTAAGTTTTAATCTCTTTTTAATGGATTCCAGAAAAACTAAATAAACATTTCAATCTCCATACAATAATTTATATTCCAGAATTTTCTAGAACACCTGATTCCACCGTTTGTATGACAGTTGCTAAGAATACGCTTGATAAAAATGCAGGAAAGTTTTGAAATTAAATTTATTTCTACGTTTGCAAGGAAGCGTTTTAAAGATATCTAAAGATATAAACTTAAAAATATAAACTGCTGCAATAGATACATCCTACTTACTATTTTCCAGAAGCATATTGCTTGATAATACCTATTATGATTTATCATAAAGCAAGTCCTTTGTAGGATTTACAAAATACTGAACATGTAACATTCAGATTTTAAATAAAGTGGCAAGTATACTTAGACTCTAAATATTTTATTAGGATTGTTAAACGATTTGCGTTGCAAAAAGCATTTTTTCGGCACTTTGCGGTTGTCCGCCAACATTTTATTACTTTCAAAATCTCTATTTGTTAGATGGTTCACAGCGTCAATTTTTAAGTAATCATTTATTTCGTTTAAACTCTTATCTTATGTTGCATCAAAACATATATTATTCGACACTTTGCTATTGTCCGACAACTTTTTATCGCGCAACAATAAGCGCAGTATCACGTGAGCAGTCGGCCGTCGCCAGAAGATTTCGCGTGGGCCACCACATCCGACGTTATTCCAATACATACAATTGCTTGCTATTTTATATTACCTGATAGATGACCACTGATAGACATGAGGTTTTTGTACTGACATCCAAACACTACATGTACGATTCTGACCTATCAACCGTCTTACAACTTCCAGTGACGCGTTTGATATCATCAGTACACCTACACTGTGCCATTGTATATTAGTTATTTTTAACTAGGATATTAAGAGGTTGTTTATGTTGCGTTGGTACAAATATAATTCAGCACTTTGCGGTTGTCCGACAACATTTCATCGCGCAACAATGCGCCGAGTATCACGTGACCGGTCGGCCGGCGCCGGAAGCCGTCGCGTGGGCCGCCACATCCGACGTTATCCCAATACATTGAATTACATGCTATTGAACTGTTTTAATGAATTTCGTTGGTACCCGCCCGAAATATTTCACAACAGATGTCTGCGACAGATTAATATTAACTGCGTTAGTTGAAAAAAGTAATTTTTAAAAAGCCGAATACCGACGCCACTGTGTAGTATAAAAATGATATTTGATTTATTTGTAAACGTTTGTTGAGTGAATTTGACAATTGAATTTTATTGAATTCAATTCAATCCGTTTATTTTCGGACTGTGTATTATTACGATGGGACAGTATATATTTTATTGTTTATCCGTGCGAAAATCCTAGACCACGACATTCTTTATTTAACTGTACATAGAAAAATGTTTCGAATCCCTTGGACCATTTGCTTGAAGCGAATCCTGAAGTTCTTCATACATATATCCGGAAAACACGGAGATAATCTCGAATAACTAATAGTTACTGGCAAAGTGAAGGGAATAGGCCGCGTGGCCGCGGCCCCATGCGATGGTCTGATCAGAGCCGCGCCACACTCGACTCCACGGTCTACGATGCTCTCTGGGTAGCAGAAGATAGAGCAAAGTGGCGTCACATTTCGAATAGGATTAAAGATAGAGGTGGTCACGACTCTCTTCAATTTGGAAATCGACTAGAAAGAAGAAAATGTGGTGGGAAGTGTTCCTTTTACTTTATATTTGAGACGTAACGTAATTATTAAATTTAAAAAATCAAATACTACCAAAATCACGAGTTTACAGGAAAAATTATGCAATTGGACTATCACAAGTTTTCCGCAAAATTCAAATTGAGATTTCGGGAAATATCGTCGGCTTGTTGCCTCATAACAAAATCCTTTGATGGGTAAAACTCAAATTATTCAAATTTCCCCCACAGATTGCTGACACCGATACTAAGAGAGAGTTCAAAGGCCGAGAGTAAGTATAAGAATTTATTAAGATTGAACATTATTTATTTCAATATCTTGTTCTATTATGTTGTGACAAAATCGTCTGTGAATAAATCGCACGCTGAACGAGTAAGACTTCTTTTAAAAGGGACATTTATGTAGCTTTCATTTTTTTTCCGTGGAATGGAATAGTAGTATAAAATTGCGTCCAACGTAGAAAAGATATCGATAATCCACTTATCCGATACAATGTCTTTTACGCTCCTTTAAGTACGCTATTATTTTTTCGAGTCAAGGAAAACGATATTTATCTCGACGAAGGCGAAGTCTAAAATGGGATTCTGGATTGATATTACTTTATGAACAAACTACCGTTGCTCGGCGGATTTACCCGGGATACATTTTATTTGAAAACACTGTATACAATTGGCCAATTATAAACCGACGAAAAAAAACGGAGGAGGTTCTCAATTCGACACGTATATTTTTTTTATGTATGACCACGCATAACTTTTTACAGAGTTGTCCAATTTTAATGATTCTTTTTTTATTAGAAAGGGCACACTTTCAAGGTGGTCCCATTGTCATCATGTTAGGATCTGATTATGATATCCTGGGAAAATTAAAGGAACTCCTGAAATTGTATAGGCACACTTGCAGCGATTTCGGTTTGTGTATAAGTGTCGGTAGCTTTTTGGTTACAAGTGCCGTATTATATACTATGACAGTATAGTACGAGTACGTTACGTGGCGATAAATCACTAAAAAGTAAGAAATAAAATTTTTAAACAAAAATAGAACCGACTCAAAACGCACTAAAAAGTAAAAAATAACTGTGTCATTTTGTTGCTTTAATTAACTTAAGCATATCTAGGAGTCGGTGCTAGCCAAGGTTTCTACTTTAAGGACGTTACCTAGAACCCACAAACTGCAACTAAATGACACAGTTATTTTTTACTTTTTAGTGCGTTTTGAGTCGGTTCTATTTTTTGTTAAAAATTTTTTCCTCTTCAATGCTAACAGCCAGAAATGATGTCGTTACAATAGCCCATAAACAGACAGGATTTAAATTCAAGGCTATATTGATTCTGGTCGCTTAGCGGTGGAGCGGTTTAGGCTTATGAGTTTGTATTTTCGCTCTTATACGTTTACATAAAAATAATAGGCCAGCATTTAAAACCCACAACAAAAGACGAGAAAAGCATCAGAATAAGGTCACTCATTACTCGCACAATATCGTGGGTATATTGCTCGCGTTGCGTCATACACTGCACAGTTGAAGGCTCCACAATAAGGCACTTGCACGTTAATGCGATAATAATCGTAATTTAATCCTGATAACAATGCACATGACAAACATTAAACTGTAGATATGTTTCTATGAAAGAGGGTTTGGCTTTGAATATATAGAAGTACTGTATTTAGATATACTTAGTAGAAATTTCAGTACAGCCATAATGCCTTATTCAAAGTAAGGAGACAGGCGTGAGACATCGAGAACCGCTGCTGAGCTACTGACAGATGGTAATTTACTATATAAACGTGTTTTATTTCTTCACTAAAATTATTTCAGTTTAAAACACAAACACAGACAGTCACAAGTTCCTTAATAGTACGACCACGAGGAGACTAAGTATTTATTCTAGAATGCAACATCCCTGTTCCGAATTAAAATTTGTTTATTTCATACCCCACTTAAAAACTATAAAGACGACGACAAAGACGTATCGCCAAGCGATTTAGCGTTCTGGTACGATGTCGTGTAGAAACCGAAAGGGGTGTGGATTTTCGTCCCACTCCTAACAAGACAAGTTAGACCGCTTCCATCTTAGACTGCATCATCACTTATATATATATGAAAAAAAAAATTCAAATTTGTCTTTTTGTAGTGACTCTACTATCGCCAGAAGGTAGATCGTACTGCAAAAAGGCTGTAAGAAACTCAGCAGGTGCTCTTCAAAAAGCACATTAACCCTAGATCACTAACCATTCGTAAAAATTACGACGCGTGACTGGCGCATTTAAGGTTTAGGTATGTTCCCCTCCCGCGCGAATCCGCATACTTCTAGTACCTTCCTAATTCGCATCACCAGTGACCCGTAAACACTCATTACGGATGCACCTGTTTTTGGTTAGGAGATATCGTGTGATCGGCGTAAAAATTACGAAAGGTTAGTATTCACGCAACTTTTTTTCAATGTGATGCATATTTTTTTATGTCTAATAAAATAAAAAATAACTATATAAACCTTGTTTATTTATTATTATAATGCTTTATATGCATACAAATTTATTTTTATACTAATAATTTTATTATTTTATGTTATTTATGACTATTTAGTTATTGTTTAGATTTGAAATTTACATGTTTACTTTATGTTTTAGATGGATTTGAGGAGCCAAAATGAGAAAATTTTACAGAGTCAATCCCTGATAATCAATCGCAATCGGATTCAGAGGAAGATAATAATAATTTAGAGACGGAAATTCACTTCGAAACTGACGAAAGTGACGAGGATGTTGCAGTTTCGTCAGAGGGCGATGTTTTCGTGCACGTACCGGTCGCAGTCGAAGGTTGGTCATAGATTCTGATTCTGATGATGGTACGCCAACGACATTTGGCTCAAATCAGATCGTTGATGTCAACAATGAGCATACTCAACACCAGCAATCAGTCATTCAACCAAGGCAGAACATCTTGTACGGTAAGAATCAACACAAATGGTCTACAATACCTCGAGACCCACGTACAGGTGCTCGTAATGTGCTGCATATTGTACTTGGACCAGTAGGTATATCTAAAGAACTTTCCGAGCCAAAAGATCTATTTCATCTTTTTATTCCGGAGGAAATCATCGACATAATAGTGCAATACTCGAACATAGTAACTGTAACTTTGCAGCGAAATCTGAAGCTCATCATCGCAGAGATCTTGAAACTTAATGATCCTCAGGAAGGTCCTAGTCATGACGTACCTAAAACGCGAAAAACTTGCAACACCTGTCCCGCAAAAAAACGTCGTATGACGACGACATTCTGTAAGGGGTGCAAAACACCGATTTGCAGGGAGCATGTGGTATCGATGTGCAATTTGTGTTCAGGATAGTAATTTATAAAACATATTATTTAGTTTTATTAAAAGATAAGTAAGACTGTTAATTTAAGTCATTCTGTGCCATTAATAAAGTTGATTTAATAATTATTGATGTTTTAATTTGTCGTAAAAATTACGAATGGTTAGTGACAATGTCACTCGAAAATAAGGTTAGTGAGCTAGGGTTAAGTAATTATAAATTGATAAATTATCATTACTTCCGCTTCCTGTCAAGATGGTAGCCCTGCAAACATCCTGTCGCTAGATTTTAGTATAAAAAAGCACAGCGTTTTTGTCTGTTAAACAATGAGTAAGGTTCGCCTTTTATTACGCATTTTATGGCTCATTCTCACTTAAGGACATTATGGTTAAATTGAAAAGATGCGGGTGCAAGTATTTGAAACTTTTGAAGATGCTGCTTGTTCTAATTAATTTACTTTAAAAAATATAACGCCATCTCGTACGTCTTTGTGGTACTTGCATTTTGTTAGCACACTAGCATATAAACATTTTACAAGATGGCGTTGTAACATTCGACATACTTTAACCAATTTTTAAAAATCGAGTCAAATAAATATTGCACAAACAAACTTTTTTTTTAACAATTGCCTAATAAAAACAATTAGGACACGATGAAATTCTGATTTTGCCTAATTTCTTATATGGTTGAAAAACCTTAAATCATATGTTTACTTATTCATTAACAAAGGTTCTTCTGTGAAGTTTCAAATGAAGAAGACTATCTTCTTTCTCCCTTAGAGAAATTTGGGATTCTTCTTTCTTGCACACTTCATTATAATTATTTCCAATCTAAATTCTGCTCATTACTTTTATCCCGGGATTCAATTGCTCGAGTAATAAAAAACACAGATACCAGCAGAATTTAGCAGAACGGTCTAAGAATCTGTTTGATCTGTGTATTGATAGATCGGTCAATAACGTTTGCCTTACATATGCTATAATAATAAGAGTATAGCACAGGGGTCACCAATTAGTTTCGCTCGGGGTCCATTTTAAGAAATAAATGACATTCGCGATCCAGACATTTAATAGAAAAAATTGTTAAACAAAAGTTAGTTAGTATATCAATAAGAAAAGTGACATTTTTTATTGTTGATTATATATTTATACTAGCTGACCCGGCAAACATTGTTTTCCATTAAAAATTTTTAAAAAAATTTAGATGAAAATTAGATAGTATCCGATTCTCAGACCTGCTGAATACGCATACAAAATTTGGTAAAAATCGGTAAAGTCGTTTCGGAGGAGTACGGTAAATAACATAGTGACAGGGAAATTGTATATATTAGATAATTATTTTTTCTGTCCGCACACAATGGGTCGGCGGTCCATATGCTATCCATATGCCATGCATATGCATATCTATATCTATATGTTCCTAGTTGGCTAGAGCATGTTGTATGTGGACGACGTATGAAGCTTTGTGCCAGGACTTGGCATTGTCGTAGATGCAGTCCGGTGGCAAGCCACCTACAAGTTATTGGTTTGTCATAATTTAATACGGCGTGTATCTATCGTATTTGTTGCCAGGACGCTTGACGATGTTCCTTGCCAAATGTGTGATAGCGAAATTAGAACTCGTGATCATGATTTGGGTATATTTAGAAAATCTGGTGCCGTATTAATACATGGCTATTTTCGTTATGTAACATCTTGCTATAATCAATATATGAGCCTATAAAAGTCCCACTAAAGGGCCAGGCTTCCCTCCTTATAGGAGAGGGGATATGGAGAGTAGACCCACCCCGGTGCTCCAATACGAGTTGGCGGGCTTATGATATATTGTTAAGTTGGCAGCACTATGGTCTATGTGTGTGTAAATAAAGTAAAGGAACTTCAACATAATATGCTCCATAGCGCGCCTGTCCGAACTCGTCTGTACTCCTTACAACATTCGAAAGATAAACGGACTTCTCTAAATAGATAAACTAAGCCTAAATTACTTAAATATTAATAAAGATGTGCTGAAATTCAGTTAAAAAGAACTCATACAAGTGGTTGAAAAATACATCGCGAATGGAAATATTGCATGTCAAATAAAAGCTTTTAAAAATAGCCGTTTTAATTTTCTCATACAACAGGAAGTGAGAAGGGCGTGGGAACGCGTCTACATTATGCACTATTGGCGGTCGGTATAAAAGACTGCACACAATACTCGGCGCACTACACTACCACGTGCTATGTTCACACGATACTAGTCTCTTATTATAAATAATAATATGTTTAAAACATATTTAAAGTGTTAACAATGTTGTTATTATTGAATAGAAGCAGGCGTAAAATTTGCGGAAGTTCATTATGAGTAATTTATTTATTTTGGTATTTATCGTGAAAAATTATGTGACTTTTGGATTCGTCTCCTTTTGCAAAAATTTCGCGCAATTTTGCAATGACCTACGTAATGAACTACTGGCGCGCCATCTATCGCTAAAAGATTGTACTATTTCAGAAATGCACGCGCTACAGCCTTAACACGACTGAACGGATTTTGACATGTGAGGTGTCGTTGAATTTGTAAAAATTATGGTAGTGACATAGGCTATATTAATTTTCAAAACGGCGGCTGCAAATGGGGGAAAAAGGGGAAATGTGTGTATATCTTTCTTCTGTCTTAGCAGTATGGGTATCAAATGAAAGGTTGTAAAAAGACCATTTCAAAAATATAAATATCATATCATGTTTATATTGCCGTTTTAACAAAAAATGGCATAAAGTGTACCGAGTCATTTCTATACCATAAACTAAAACAAAAAAGTCTCAAATAAAGTTATTATTATAATAACAAAAACCCGACTGCATAGAAGTTATGAACTGAGAAGAGAAAAACAAGGATCACTATATATATATAAAATTCTAAATACTTTATGGTGCTGCAGGCGGGGACAAACGTAGTTTTGGTAGATCTTTCATTCCCCGCAGAAAATAAAGTTTTTTGTCCCCGCTTGCATCTCCATAAAGTATTATATATAAAATATATATTGTGATCCTTGTTTTTCTTTTTTCAGTTCATAACTTTTATGCAGTCGGGTTTTTTTTTATAATAATAATTTTATTAATATAATTTTTAGTATAAGTAGGGGGGTTCATAAGTTCGTATATTTATATATACGAACGTGTATGTATATTTTTTATTTTACCTGACTAGTATCCACAGTAGGTATGCTGTGGATTTGACTGCGGCTCTTTTTTTTTTTTTTTTTTTTCTGGCGAGGAGGAAAAAATCCCTCCGGACTTCTGCCTCTCGGCAGGGTATGTCCGACTTGCACGGACTAAAACGACCTCCTCAAGACTCCGAGGATTGGCACGGTACCGCAATGCATTTCTTCATGCCCCCTCTTACATATTTTCTCTCTTCTTCTTCTCCTCTTTTTCTCTTTCCTCTCTCCTCCTCATTATGCACCTTAGCATTTCAGCATATGTGTGCCAGTCTTCCTCATTGCTGAGCATACGCGCTATAAGGTTTTGGGGCCCTACATCGCTGTTTGCTCCTTGTGCCACTAGTCTTAGATCCGCGCAAGCCGGACACTCGAAAATTGCGTGTCTCGGGGTATCCTCTTCTCCGCAGAAGTAGCAAGCCTCTGTCGGGGTTTTCCCAATAGCAAACAGATAGGTATTGAACACCCCATGGCCGCTAAGCGCCTGGGTGAGCCATCGATCCACCTCTCCGTGTTTTCTATTTAACCATTGTTTCAGATCGTTGATTATTTCCCTCGTCCACGCTCCTTTCCCTCCTGCCCTCCATGTGATTTCCCATTCGGTAACAGATTTCTCGCAATTCCTGTACTTTTAGCTCTTTATTTGCAAATAATCGGGCACGTTCCCTGATCATTTTGTCAATGGGGACAAGGCCTGCAATTACGAGTACTGCATCCGTGGAGATTGTTCGGTATGCTCCACAGATACCAATAGCCAACCGCCGCTGTACCGCTTCCAGCTTTTTTCGATATAGCTCTACCCTCATTGCTTTATCGAAGATTGGCGCCCCGTAGAGAACAACAGAGTGGGCTACTGATGCCAGAACTCTTCTCCGGCTCGCTCTAGGCCCGCCTTTAGATGGCATCAACCGATAAAGTGCCTCCGTCATGTTTTGAGCCTTTTTTGCCACCTCCTCTATATGCTTTTTATAGTTCAGATTCTTATCTAGCCATAATCCCAAGTATTTAACATGGTCTTTTGGAGTGATTATGGCTTCCTGAACTATAAATCTAATCGGGTCTAGTTTCCGTCTCCCGCTAAAAACTATCGCTTCAGTCTTTTCTGGAGCTAAAGACAGCTGCTTTCCAAGCATCCACTTATTTATTTGCTTTAGCGCCGTGTTGGCCTTGACCATAAGTGGTCTTTCAGTATTTGCGACGACTACTAAGGCCAAATCATCGGCAAAGCCCACTAGTTGGACGCCCTCTGCAAAGTTTATCCGGAAGACCCCGTCGTAAAGGATGTTCCATAGGGTTGGACCAAGAATTGATCCCTGGGGTACCCCGCAGCTGACTTTTATCATGTCCTCCCTTCCTTTGATGTCCTTTACCTTGATGTATCTCTCCTCTAGGTAGCTTCCAACAAGGTTTTGTATGTACCCTGGAAACTGCCTCTTCCTTAGTTCCAGCAATATTTCTTTCCAGGGCGCCGAGTTGAAAGCGTTTCTGACATCTAAACAGATCAAGGCGCATAGTTTCCGGTTTCGGGAAGTACCTTGCTTAGCATCCATAGCGATTTTCACGACTTTTTCTATTGCCATTAAAGTAGAGCGACCCTTCCTAAAACCGTACTGCTGGTTTGAGAGGCCACCGTGCTCGGGTAAAAGCTCCTCAATTCTGTTCAATAGAACTTTTTCCAAAAGTTTTCCATAGGAATCCAACAGGCAAACGGGTCTATATCCAGTCGGGTCATTCATTGGTTTGTTCGCCTTTTTCAGCAGCACTAGGCTAGCTATTTTCCACGCTAAGGGAAAGTTGCCGGATGCAAAAGCCTCGTTTAAGATATTCTTAATTTTCTCAGGTATCACCTCGACTGCGATTTTGACTATCTCCGGAAAGATCAGGTCTGGTCCAGGTGCTTTCTTTGCTTTAAGACTCCGTGCTGCTAATTTTATTTCCTGCATGGTTATCTCCATCGTTTCAGGATCCTCTACTACGATTCGGCAGAAATCCTCGTGTGCTGGAAATAACACATCCGTCACTGATTTGATCAGGTTCATGTTTAGTCCTGGAGGACTGCATCGTAGCTTCTTAGTTACAATCTTATAACCAAGCCCCCATGTGTCCTTATCCACTTCCTCGCAAAGCCCTCTCCATTGACTCTCCTTCGATTTTATTATGGCTAGATGCAAGTTAAGTTTTGCCGATCTGTATTGATCTCTCAATGTATCCTCTTTTACGCCATTTTCCTGTCCGATTGAGTCTTCTTTATTACCTTTTTACCTTTGCCTCGTATATTTTCTACGACATGTTGTACATAGTTTTCTCTTTTGTCTTATATCTTCATTCCACCAATAAACCGGAGATTTTTTGGGTAATACTTTCTTCGGCATCGCTTTATTGCAGGCGGTTGAAGTAACTTCTGTCAGTTCAGCTGCAGATTCAATCTTCCCCTGTACTAAAATGCGTTCCAGCTCTTGTCGGTCAAGCTTATCCAGTCTCCATCCCAGTGGTATCTGGGTAGGTGGTTTTATTTCCCTCAAGTTCACTTCAAATTTTATATATTTATGACCACTCATGCTATCTTCCTCCAAAACTTGCCAGTCTGTTATTTTTGTCTTCAGGCTGGCGCTTACAAAAGTAATGTCCGGAGTAGAATTTTTTGCTCCTCTTTGAAAAGTTGGCTTTAGGCCCACATTGACAATAACCATATCAGCGCTTGCTAGAAACTCCATAATTAGGCGTCCTCGTGCGTTTTCGGTTTTGGTAGACCAGACGTTTGAGGCTGCATTAAAGTCTCCAGCAACCATTATATCGCCTTGGTGAGCCTCGATGCTATCAAAGAGTTCGCTCAGATCTTTCTCGAACTCTTCAAAACTGTAGTTTGGCGAGAAGTAACAGCTATACATGATAAGTCCGGACAGGTCAATTGCAACGAAGCCGTTTCCCTGAGCCACAACTTTTATCGGCATCCCATTGTTAAGCGCAACCACAGAGGCATCACCTCTCAAATCCATTAACCAATTTTTCGCATTTGCTATCTTTCTGTTTGGTTCCGATATGATAACTATATCGATGTTATGTTCTCTTGCAGTTACCTCCAGCAGGTCGTGGGCGGTAACTGCAAGAGAACATAACATCGATATAGTATATATTGACTGCGGCTCTATCTTGACAATTTAGTTGTACCTATGCATTGCTGTATTTCTATCTGAGGTATTTTCTTGTTTCATCCATTTTAGACCGTGTGTGTGTAGTGATGTACCTAGTGATTACACTCAGGAGCAACGAAATCGAGTCAACAAAATAAGCATTGCTGTTCTTTTACACTATATCAATTGTAACCAAGGTATGTTTTTACTGACTTACTCAAATATAAACGGTGTTAGGTAAACAGTGCTTTTTTCCATTTAATAAACATCTTATTTAATACTAAAACCAATTAACGACGATACATAAAAGACGTGCGTGATTTGATTTCATAACTCCCGAGTATATTTACGCACTTAGCACTTATTCAAGTGCTTGTACTATTATGTATTCTATAGTGACTGTTCGACACATGTTTACAACATTAGGTATACCTCTCATAGAAGCGTAAACATTATTAAACACAAGCATACCAGGAAACAGAAACAAAATACAAGTAGGACTACGTAAACGTATAATTAAACTGTAAACAAAACCGCTTCAAGTCTTTGTAATCAAGAAGCAAAGGCGACAACTTGTTTAATTTACATAAACTGTTTACCGTAGACGCGGAATCTTCTAACTATGCATTCTATAGTTTTGACGACCTTTGATGCAGTTGGTAGGTTTTTAGATAGGCCCTGGATTCGATTTCCAATTTGGGTAATTTTTAAAATTAGGATTTAAGTTGCTTTATTATTATTTTTTTACTGACTACAAGTTGGCCCTTGACTGCTATCACACCTGATGTTCAGTGATAATGCAATCTAAGACGGAAGCGGACTAAATTGTTAGGACTTGGATGGAAATCCACACCCCTTGCGGTTTCTACACATCGTACCGGAACGCTAAATCGCATGGCGGTACGTCTTTGTCGGTAGGGTGGTAACTAGCCGGCGAAAAGCCTACCGCCAGCCAGACCAAGATAAATTAAGAAAAATCTCAATTTGCCCCGCCGGGGATCGAACCCGGACCGCGCATACTATTGGGCCACGGAGATCGTCACGTATTTGTATGTTTGTTGAATTTAGAAGTATGCCTTCCATCCATATTTACTAAGAAGATCTGGCAATTTCAAAATTAGTAATCTTAGTATTTTTTGACAATTTGAATACAAACAATAGGTACGTCATTATTTTCTGATTCTTTAATGAGTATTTTAAAAATGGAAGGAAATTATGGTCAATTTTTTTTTTAAATTAACAATTTAACAAAAAATTAACAATTTTGCATTTCCACAGTGTGTGCATTCCAGGTATTAATTATAAGAACTCAAGAAATTTTTAATTTTCAGTAAATCTTAGCTTGGAGTCGGGAAGGTGGTGTTAAACCCCGTACCTCGGAAAACACGTTAAACCATTGGTCTCGGTCAGTATCCTCAACATTTGTAAGTGATCGTTAAAAAATTAAACATTTTCGCCCTAATCTCGCCTACCCCATGCAGGTAGGCGAGCTTAGGGTGACGTGGTAGGTTTACGTTCCATATCCCCTCTCTGACGTAACTGAGGCCCAGCCCTGTTAATTACCATTAATAGGCAAAAGATGATGTACAGAAAAAGAAAAAAACAACTAAGTAATTATTGTTAACAAAAAGTAGACAAATAAACTAAACTCGTATTTACATAATAAGTGGTATAATTACGTAATGGTCACTTAAACTATATGACTGAATTACTAAGCCCGTAGTCGTTACCCAGCGGAGTCGTTTAATAGGCAACGGGAAAGAAAAACACGCTATTAAATTAATGGGCATACGGGATAAAGTCTTGCTTAATGACAACTAATTAAATCGTGTAACAGTTTGGTTAACGTTGTAAGTAACTGTATATTAATGTAGCTGCCTCATTGGTTCTTTGGTACTATTTATAACGAGGTCCAAGATTTGGGTCTCGTGTCAGCAAATAATTATCTTCATTTATTTTTTCAAGAGAATCTAAATCGCAGCCTGGAGTAAGGTTGCAGTCAGCCACTACTTTCAAAATATAGGGAAATTATAGGTCAAGGTCGTTAGCTGTCACTTTGCTTAGATTTGTCTTTATAATAAAATGCTAGAGTATGTCTATAGTTACAAATGAATCATTCTCGAAAATCTGACAAAATTTTGGCTTACGAGAGGTTACGACTCAATTAATGTTAGCTTGGGCAAAACAATAAATGTTTTTATTTAATTTTCTTAATAAGGGAAATGTTAACGCGGACAGTGTGGCGGACATCAACTAGTTTAGAAAATATACAGAAAATATATCAAATAAACATAAATACCTACACACTTATACGTACGTACGTAAATAAATACGTAGATATCTACTATTATTTATAAAGAATATAAAAACACTGTGTATTATATCAAAAGTACAATTATTATCTCTAATGGACAGCCTCTCGACCGCTACAAGATACGGTTTGGCGGAGACGTGACAACAGAGCCGAGAGGGGTTTCCTCTTAGTGGGGGGAATACCTTTTGAATAATGGCCACGGTCTGCCCCCGGCGTAATGACACTGGAGATCGGGTTACGTGATTCACTTATTACTTATTACACAAATTAGAGCTTTATTCAACTCTGGTAATTGTCGTTGCATATATTATAAGAGTGTTACGCGATCTTACATGAACTTGAGCGAAGCAACGCATTATGCATACCCACTCGTATACTAATTGCCACGTTTTTATTTCTTATTTTGACTAAATATCCTTTTCAGTAATAAAGATGTTAGTTAGTACACAAATCAACTAAGCTTAAGCTTTACTCAACTCTGGGTTATTGTCGTTTTATATTTTATATGTACGACAAAGGTAAAACAGTCTCATTTGATCTGCAAGTGGCAGCAAAACTGATAAGAGTAACGCACTATGAAAATTTTTTTTATTTATTTATTTTACTTAAACATCTATATTGCAAATAAATTATTGAAGAATTAAAAGAAAAATGTTACAATATACAATTATTTGCAAAGGACGACCTTATCACTAAAAGTGATCTCTTCCAGGTAACCTAGATAAACGGTAATTAATTGCAATAAAAACAATATAAATTAATGTACAATCGAAAAGTTACATACATATGTTTTTTATTTGTTATTTAGACTGCCCTTTGTAATGCTAGAATTATTTTGCACAGTAGAGCTCTACGGATCTTTAACAAATATTAGCCTTTGCAAATTAAAATGTACAACGAGAAACATACGTACAAATGTAAGGTGAAATAAAAGAACACTTCTGCCTTATAAAGTATGACTAGAATAATTACATCTTAATTAGTGTACCCAGGCCCAAAATTAGTATTCTGGGTAAGGTCAGCTCAGATCAAAAGAGACCTAAACTTAAAACAAATATTTGACACTGGCTTTTCGAAAATGTCTTTTGTTCTGGTGATTATAATTTGACGACCTCCGTGGCGCAGTGGTATGCGCGGTGGATTTATAAGACGGAGGTCCTGGGTTCGATTCCCGGCGGGGCAGATTAAGAGTTTTCTTAATTTGTCTTGGTCTGGCTGGTGGGAGGCTTTCGCCGTGGCTAGTTACCACCCTAACAACAAAGACGTACCGCCAAGCGATTTAGCGTTCCGGTGCGATGTCGTGTAGAAACCGATAGGGGTGTGGATTTTATCCTACCCCTAACAAGTTAGCCCCCTTCCATCTTAGATTGCATCATCACTTAACATCAGGTGTGATAGCAGTCAAGGGCCAACTTGTAGTCGATAAAAAAAAAAAATAACTATTACTATTTATATTTCTGGGTATATTTTTGTATACTTACTTCTTACTGACCCTTTAATTTTATTTTATTTTATATACGAAACAAAGTTCCGTGACAAAAAAATACTGCATTTATTTATCTAAATAAATGCAGTATTTTTTGTCACGGAAAAATTAACCGCTTTCAAAAATTTCTACATTCTACATTAAAAACTTTTCTGAAAAATACGATAACCCTATAGTTACATACATGCAAGTCAAATACAGAGACCTAGTCCTTTTTCCAAAGATTTTTTAAAAGAAATAGATAAACAACCGCCGGAGATTTTTGCCAGGCAACCTTATCATTGGGAACGAATATGTATGGTTTACAGGTTGGTAGCATGTAATGTTAGAAGCATTCAATCAATTTTATATCCTAATATCGAATTTTAGGCGGCCCCAAGTGAGACATATAGCTACATATCGTTTATGATTAAGCCAACAACGTTGAACTAATCGTTCTAATAGGATGCTGCATGCTGGAGGGAGGCGGAATCAATTTAAGTGTCGGAAATTGCTTCATTTAACGCTACTACTGACAAAACAGAGCTGACAAAGTACTTGCCTATTTCCTGTGTTGCCATGCGTGGCATTTTATCTTGGGAACATGTTTTGGGACTACATAAAATTTTAGTGAGTCTCATTTTCTCAAAATTTCAAAACTTGTGAAAGAGCTTAACCGGGGAAGTATTACCGCCTTTGCATTGCTAAGTTCCGGTTGGAAGGACATGGTTGCTTGTGTAATCACAGACATATGAGGCTTCAGAAAGAACTACGCCACAGGTTGATGGATAAGGATACTTTCTACGGCATGTTTGGTGCATGCCTTGCGAGGTGTTGCTCTGAGGCGTGATGTCTTTTCATTTCGCCACACTTTTTCACACTGCGTTGGCCATCGGCTTGATTCATCAATGATTACTATAAAAATTTTACAATATACAAATAAACACGACATAAAAGACAATAATTTTAACATTTTATACCACAAAGAGGTACCCAAAAACTAATTATAAAACCAAAAATCAAGGGAGAAAACCAATAAACACATGATACAACTAAAACATTAATACAATTGAAAATGACGAAAGCTTTCCTGTTTGTTATTTAATACAAACACAGTCTCCATTTTTCATTACCGTTTTAAATATTTACATCAACTATTTACTTAAGCTCCACGATAAAAATAAGTTATGTGTAATTATCATACTTTCACAATTTGCACTCATACAACATATTTCACGAGTCGTATAATAGAGCAATTTCGCAAGAAATGTTTTGCTTCTATTAAAGTAATAGCTTACACTGCAAGATGAAAGCCTACATTTTTGATGAAAGGATATTTAGGTGGAAACTCAGAATTCGCTGTAGTTGGGCGAATGAATACATTTTTCAAAACCATCACTTGAGACGCTACATACAAACTTGAGAGTAAGAATTTATTTTTACACATTCATATCTCACGTGTACATACCGACCAATTTCCCTACTTCACGTTAATATTATTTTTCACGGAGTATTTCTAGGAAGAATATTTCATAGACCAAAGAATTGAATCCAGGGCCTCGCAAGCCACAAGCTAACCACTGAGTCAAGGAGAAAATTGCTATACTTAAATTATGATTATGTTTAAGTCTTACATTTCTGCACTCCTTTTTCGTGTAAACTGGGACCTTTTTTATAATCCTCTGTCCACATAATCTATACTAATATCATAAATACAAAAGTAACTCTGTCTGTTTGTTACTCAATCTTGCCTAAACTACTAAGCCGATTTAAATGAAATTTGGTTCAGATTATATAGTCTAGAGCCTGAGATCTTTCTCATGCACACATCACATAGGCTACATTTTGTCAAAAAATACGCGCGGCGGGAGGAGTCGACGCTTGATTTCATTTTTGTTCAATACTACTTTGTACTTTAGTAATGGGAAAATAGGGATGAGTTTGCCATTTGCAAAAATTAAGAGGCGTTGCTTTGCTTCGCCTCTGCGCTAGTCTGAGTTAACCGAAACCTTTATGACGCCTGCCTATACACTTTATTAACTAAAGAAAAACTGTCATTACAAACTATATGTGGACAGTAAAACCACAGGTTTCCAGGTAAAAAACGGCTTAATTCGGGAAAGTAGCTGGTGACGCTTCGGCGGTTGGCTTCGGAGTCGTTTCTTTCAAAAATGTGTCAGTTGAGTTTGACATCTGCCAAAGCTGTCACCAGCTACGTTCCTTTTTCGGCCCTTTATTAGTTTAAATATATATAAATTACAATAGTTATAATTGCACGTCGCGTACAGGTATTATATATATGTACCATTCTTCATTGTTTAATACATGAATAGTTTGATTAACTAAAATGTCAATAGAGCATTTCATTGGCGTGCCCTAATGCGCGTCTAGTAAGTTCACTTGTTACGCTATGAATGTTGATTTGTTATCAATCACATCTATTATTTGTATGATTTATTAGAGGGCACTAAATTTCTGATTGTGTAACCGTAATATTACTGACTGCCTCGTTGTCCAGTAGTTAGCTTATGTGGCTTCGATCACGAGGTCCTGGGTTCGAATCCTGGGTCGGGTCACGGAATAATTCTGACGTTTTCATTCTTCTATAAAATTTTCAGGACATTCCAAGCCCGGAGTCGGGAAGTTGGTGGTGTTACACCCCCGGTCCCGGTCACGATCGTCAACATCTGATAGTGATCGTTAATAAAAGAAACATTATCACCCTTAGCCCGCCAATCCGCATTGGAGCAGCGTGGTGGGTGTACGCTCCATATCCCCCTCCTGTAAGGAGGGAGGCCTGGCCCTGTAGTGGACCATTAATAGGCTGATAATGATGATGATGAATATTAAACTACCAAACTAAAAGTTTGACATCGTAGATAGTATGGAATTTAATAAAATGCAACCATTATTTTTCAATTCTGTCCATCACTTATATTAAAATGACGTAAAAATTAATAAAAAGACATAATTCCCTTTAATATCACTAAACAAATCATACAAAAATTTAATAAAATGCATTTGCGGTTTTTTTTATTAAACGACTTCAAAAAAAAGGAGTTTCTCAATTCGACCGTATATATATATATATATTTTTTTTTGTTTTTTATGTGTGTTCGCGCATAACTTCGTCGTTTATGAACCGATTTTGATAATTCTTTTTTTGTTGGAAAGTAGATAGTCCGGTGGTGGTACCATGATAAGGAAACCAGGATCTAATGATGGAATCCTGGAGAAACCGAGGGGAACTTTCAAAAATTGTAGGGACAACAAGTACGTTTGTTAATTTTTCCGATAAGTATTTAAAAGCACTACAATTTGATGAAGGTCTGGTGTCGATCTGATGATGGAGCCGATCTACATATAAGAGAACTCCTTGACGATTTACTGCATTTACCTTGTGTTTGGGCTCAATTAATTTGTCTTGATAAGAACTTTACATGTAGATGGGCTGTGATTGTCATTGAGGGTCTGGTGATGAAGACAAAGTACAGTTAAGGGAGCTCCGTAACGGCTTACAGTAGCTACCTTGTGTTTGGGCTTGATTAATTTGTCTCGATGAGAAATTTACATTTAGATAGACTGTGACTATCATTGAGGGTCTGGTGATGAAGACGAAGTACAGTTAAGGGAGCTAGGTTACGGCTTACAGTAGCTACCTTGTGTTTGGGCTTGATTAATTTGTCTCGATGAGAAATTTACATTTAGATGGACTGTGACTGTCATTGAAGGTCTGCAGATGAAGACGAAGGACAGTTAAGGGAGCTTCGTAACGGCTTACAGTAGCTACCTTGTGTTTGGGCTCAATTAATTTGTCTCAATGAGAACTTTGCATTTAGATGGGCTGTGACTGTCATCAAGGGTCTGGCGATGAAGACGAAGGACAGCTGAGGGAGCTCTTTAACGGTTTACAGTAACTACCTTGTGTTTGGGCTCGATTAATTTGTCTCAATGAGAATTTTACATTTAGATGGGCTGTGACTGTTATTGAGGGTTTGGCGATGAAGACGAAGGACAGCTGAGGGAGCTCTTTAACGGTTTACAGTAGCTACTTTGTGATTGGGCTCGATTAATATGTCTTAATGAGAAGTTTGAAAGGTTATAGTTTCCAGTGGGTTTAATGTTTACTAAGTCATGATCCGATAAAGAGATCTACGCAAACTTGAGGAAACGCTTCAAACTTTATAGGCACATTTAAAGGGATGTCGGAATGTTATAACTAGCTAGTGACTATTGGTACTTATGGTTTAGTTCGAGTAGGTTCTATAGTATGTTCGTTTTTGATAAATCACTAAAAAGTATGAAATAAAATTTTTTTAACAAAAAATAAAAACGCCTTCAAAACCCACTAAAAAGTAAAAAATAACTACGTCATTTACTTAATCACATTTATGAAGTCGGTGCCACCCGAGCTTTCTACTTTAAAGACTTTACCTAAACTTGGATGGCACCGACTTCATAGATGTGATTAAGTAAATTAAAGTAAGTAAATGACGTAGTTATTTTTTACTTTTTAATGGGTTTTGAAGGCGTTTTTATTTTTTGTTAAAAAATTTTTATTAGCAATCTATCACTAATCCATTGAGTACAGATACCTGCAGAATCGAGCAGTGAATCGAATTTCATAATATAACTAGCTGACCCGGCAAACGTTGTTTCGCATTAAAAATTAAAAAAAAATTTAGATGAAAATTAGATCGTAGCCGATTCTCAGACCTGTTGAATACGCATACAAAATTCGGTAAAAATCGGTAAAGCCGTTTCGGAGGAGTACGGTAACTAACATTGTGACAGGGAAATTTTATATATTAGATGTAAAAAATATATACCCCAGTTTAACATCAAATTGAAAACTTAGATGACAATCTCAAAAGTTCGAACACGATCTTAGATGCACTAGCCAACAACAACTAAAACTACATTATACTTTTGCCGACTATAAATTCTTATATATTTCCGTCGCCATAAAAAATTGCTCGTAACATTTCACTTTCAAGCGGTCTTTATATTATCTTTGCTTTCCATAGTTTTTATTTTCTGAAACAAATGAGCTCTGTCCCATTTCATAGCTTGTTAGATAGGTACGCATTGTATATTCCGCCTGAAATGTTCGTATTTTTTTCAATTTTCAGCCGAAATTATTCCGTATGAGAGATTCTTTTATAGAGCGACTTTCTCATAAGTCATTGTTGGCTTGTCTCATAAGTCGTACTGAAAAATTGTTTGTAAATGCAATGTGATAATTAACATATTGTTAAGTAACTTTTAATTAAGATTTTTATAATTTATAAGAATCTTTTTAATAGGCAGACTAATGTAAAAACACATTCTTCAATAAAATATGAATGGCAAAAATACTTTCGACGGCCTTCGTGGCGCAGTGGTATGCGTGGTGGATTTATAAGACGGAGGTCCTGGGTTCGATTCCCGGCGGAGCAAAATGAGATTTTCCTTAATTTGTTTTGGTCTGGCTGGTGGGAGGATTTCGCCGTGGCTAGTTACTACCCTACCGACAAAGACGTATTTAAGCAATTTAGCGTTCCGGTACGATGTCGTGTAGAAACCGAAAAGGGTGTGGAGTTTCATCCTTCTCCTAACAAGTTAGCCCGCTTCCATCTTAATTTGCATCATCACTTACCTGACAGGTGTGATAGCAGTCAAGGACCAACTTGTAATCGTTAAAAAAAACTAATTATTGCCTCTGAACGCAAAATTAAAAAGTAAATCTGGTTTTGGATTTCTGTATATGGAGTACTGTTTAAAATTTCATTGAAAATGTGTTATTTTATCATATTTTGATATTATCCTGCAAAACGGTTTTACAAACAAGCTCGATGTGAAACTTACTTAGTTTACTTTTGCACCTTGTTTAGTTAAATTAAACTGAAATAAATCCCAAAAAAAATTAAAAAACTAAAAAAAACTCGTAGTTTACAATTCCTGTTCAAATACAAGCAAACTATTGTTCAAGGTTTCTCACATTTAGTAAGCCTTCATAGCCAAGCAATTTAACGTTCCGGTACGATGTCGCGTAGAAACCGTAAGGGGTGTGAATTTTCATCCTACTCCTAACAAGTTAGTCCGCTTCCATCTTAATCTGCATCATCACTTAACTGACAGGTGTGATAGCAGTCAAGGGCCAACTTGTAGTCGATAAAAAAAAAAGTAAATTTAAACAAATTGAAACAAAAGAAGCGACAATTTTCTAATTTTAAAGCTAATATCACACACTGCTAACAAAAAATAACAATACCTTGCTCGTTAAGTCGAGCCTCAATCTCATGCCAACACATAAAAGAGTTTTTAATCAGCACTTAAAGGCACCCTGCTGGGCGTTGAAAATGTGTTCTTGAAACATTCGTAAAATTTAAAATTGTATTCAGTATTATTTCAAAGTAAACTTATTTCAGTCGAATAAATGCGTACATTTATTTCTTATTATTTACTTTTTAACCGACGAAAAAAAACGGAGGAGATTCTCAATTCGACACGTATATTTTTTTTATGTATTACCACGCATAACTTTTTTCAGAGTTGTCCGATTTTGATAATTCTTTTTTTATTAGAAAGGGCACGGTGGTTCCATGGTGGACCCATTGTCATCATGTTAGGATCTGATGATGATATCCTGGGAAAATTGAAGGAACTCTTAAAATTTTGGAGGCACGCTTACAGCGATTTCGGTTTTTGTCTCGGTATCGATGGCTTTTTGGCTACTAGTGCCGTATAATATACTATGACAGTATAGTACGAGTACGTTACGTGGCGATAAATCACTAAAAAATAAGAAATAAAAATTTTTAACAAAAAATAGAACCGACTCAAAATGCACTAAAAAGTAAAAAATTACTGTCATTTAGTTGCTTTAATTTACTTAAGCATATCTAGGAGACGGTGCCAGCCAAGGTTTCTACTTTTCAGTACTTTACTGTACTTTACTTTACAGTTCCTTTTTTGTTATTTTTTTTTGTCAATGTTTGTTTGTTAGTTTTGTGTAAAATATAATTTGAAAAAATATATTTAAATATTAAATAAAAATAAAATATATTTATTTATTTAATGCTTTATTTGCACACCAAATCAATACACTGTAACACAATGCAATAAGAGACATTTTTAATATAATATGGATGCATAAAGAGACGGCCTTATCACTTAAAGCAATTTTTCCAAGCAACCAATATATTTTGAAAATTAAAAAAAAAATTGTAAGCTATTTTAAGTGTTTACATCCAACGGATATATGCTATTATTAAGTGAATTAAAATAAATATAGGCACTCTGTCCTTTAGAAACTTAAGACTTTACAGTATTTATGTAAAATGTTTGGTTAAAACCATACGAACTTTTTCTTCAATCGCTCTATCTATTGATCAAAACCGCAATCAATACAAGATCTAAACGTACGAGCGGTTGGAAGCAACTTTGTTTAATGTATTAAGAAAATAACTAGGATAAAAGAATAGTAAATAATAAAGTACGAGTTCATTAAGCTACCACTCAAAAAACAGTTAAAGAACACCTCCAATTGCGCACGTTAGCAATGATTCGAGTACATCTCAACAATTCAGCGTCGGACTGTATAATTCGGCAGCGATGTCGCCAACTGGCAAACGGGACTGCAACGCCGGCCAAACTGTCCCCAACCGCTTATAATGAGCCGATTGTTGAATTACCTTTCATTCATATACCCCTCCTATAGAAAAACAACTGCTTCATCTAATAAATAAAATTTCCCTGTCACAATGTTAGTTACCGTACTCCTCCGAAACGGCTTTACCGATTTTTACTAAATTTTGTATGGGTATTCAGCAGGTCCGAGAATCGGCTACTATCTTATTTTCATCTAATTTTTTTTTTTAATTTTTAATGCAAAACAACGTTTGCCGGGTCAGCTAGTTCTCATATAAAATCTATCATGCAGAAACACCGCCGCAAACAGAAAGACTGCAAGAGTTCTGCGTTCAGCGCGACATTCTTATAGTTAGAGAGTTTCAAAAAACACAAGGTTTCCGATTTTAATAATAAATTTTGCAATGCTGTTTTGTCAATCAGTTTTTTCTAGTTCACGGTTAATTACGGCATTAAAACAACGTTTTTGAAATCTGCAGTATTGCCAAATATTTTTTTTTATAAAAAAAATATGAGATGCCGAATTTATATATATATACATAGTACGTTCCATAGCAATGGTAAGTCAGACCGTATACCTGGATATTAAAAACATAATATCAAAGTACAATTTCGGCACTGACGTCATCGGGATCGTGGCCTAGCGTTAAGGCGCTCTAAGTGCCCGGATTGCCAGAGAGACGCGGGTTAGAATCCCGTCGGTACCGCAATTTTTGATATTATGTTTATTCTTAGATATAAATGGTAAGTCAAGTAAATATCTATGGATATATATATATCAACAGGAAATTGTAAAGTTTAATATTTAGCAAATTTACAAACCGAAATGTTTAATGAAATAAATAATGGTCCACTCCATTTTATGTCCCGATAAAGTGCATTAAACTAAAGTGAATAAAATTAAACGTTTAACTGCCATATGATGTGCAGTAGTTAAAATTACTGAAGCCTCGAAAATTATTCAAATGTGTCATCAAGTCATGACAACTCCATTAGCGATGAGTGCTGAATGCATTTCGATTAACAATCGTGAGCCACTGAATGTCTGTCTACTGATAGCAATTACTAACTGTTGCTTACATACGAGATCACTCTGCATCAATATTTCGATATCGATTACATCAATCTTCGATCGATTGACGATTAGTTACAATTAATATAAGTTTTATGAGACACTGTACATAATTTAACAGTGCGTTTCTTCTGTGCAGACGTTCTTTGACTCTGAATAATTCACAATCGCGTTTTTGCCCACTACTTTGTCCATTTTCCAAAAAAAAGAAAAAATAAGCCATTACTGACTCATGCTCACATACGAGATCACCGTTCGTCAATATATCCATAGCGATTACATCAATCTTAGATCGAATGATGATAATCAATTAAAGACAATTAATATCGGTTTTAATTGTTTATATCGTAATACCCGATTGCAATCGCATTAGATTTGGTCAAATAGTAATTTTATTGAAATTTTATCTTTTAAATCTTCCAGAAATTATTTATAATTAATAACGCTGTTTAACACCTTTGCAAATATAAAATAATTGTTATGTGTATATTTGCGTCCATATATAACGTGTTCTTAAACTATTTTTGCGACTATGATGAAACTTTGCTAAAATATCGTCCACACTTAAGGAAGGGTTATAGAATGCATATATCTATTTTATAATAGCTGGTGTATAAATTTTCAATAGCATTGTATAGTCCAGTCAAACAAAGTGTAAATACAATTTTTACCATTTTTTAGATAATTGCTTGCTCCAAATTTTGTTTAAAAATCCGTTTTCACAAACTCATATCTCGTATAATTTTTTACACACACGAGGTAGATGAGGACTTTTGAATATTTCATTCTTGTTAAAGTGTACATGTACGAATGTCTATTTTAACCAGGAAGTGAACATATATTTATCAAATATCAAAAATAATTACAGTTACTCGTACCATATTATGACTAGCGGACGCCCGCGGTATTACGCGCGTAGTTTCCTTTCCTGTAAGAATATCAGGATACAAAATTACTCTAGTCTGGCTATCATGTACAAAAAGAATGTTTACAATTCGACTGTACAATTCGATCAGAACAAACAGGCATACAGACAAAATAAAAAAAAAATATTTTATGATTACAATTTTATATGCATTTAGTAAAAAGCTGTTAATTTTAAATTACAAACGATTCAATTTTATTTAAATTATTTGAATAAAAACCGTTACACATTTATAAATTGCCTTTATCCGTTTATAATTAAAATCTGATTCTCAATAATACGGTAGTATTCTCTTTAAACTCGCGAGGTAACTATGCGATCATATTAATTCGAATAATAATCGCACCTGAGCAGATAATAAGCAATTATTAATTGTTGCTTCCATGGAACTGTATCTCAGTAAACGGTCAATATTTCAGTGTAATTTGCAGTTGAATATTCACTGTTTATAAAAAGATTATATTGTATAATAATACACCCACTTTACTGTGTAATTTATGCTTAACTTACATTATTGGTCTGCAATTAAATTATTTATACTATAAGTTTTCTAAATTTATATTCTTGCATCTTAATATAATTAGATAACGCGGATTCGTTTACATATAGAGAACTTTTACAGCAAACCTTCGAACACAGAATTTTATATCATAATCAAAATATAAGTTTAATCGATTGAGTAGTTTAAACTTGAAAGCGTAACGAACAATCAAACACATTTTCACAAAAACAATTTGTCTCTTAACTAACAATATAAAACCTCGTAGTTTTGCTCTCATGTAGGATGATTATACGACCTACTTTGAGTGGGACAATCCTACTATCACTTTACCGCGCGAAAATAAAAAAAAAACAATTTGTTATCATTAAGTAATTGTTAATCTATTACCTTTGATTATTTTCGCTAAGAAAAACTTGTAAAAATCAATAACATTTTTTGTATTGTATTCAATAGGAAATTTCTCGCTCAGATATAAAAAAGAAATGGTAACGTAAAGCTTGCGGCACGTTGAACAGTGCAATCGAGACAAGAAACTTAACACTACTCTCGAGGAAATTCACGTACAAAATGTAAGGCAAGCAGCGTAATACTTACACGTCCTCAAGACCGTAAAAGGCCCGTTTACATTTTTCACCGTGCTAATTTTATTTGACTCACCCTGAATATATTATGCCCTATTATAACGCCCCTCCGCAAGCGTTTAAAGCCAACAATGAGAATTTTTTCCATGTTTAAATTGTTAACATTAAATTTCGCAGTAATGTTAAAAATCTGATACCATTGCCGTTTTATTGCTCATTAAGCTTCCTTTGTTTTACTTTTAAATTCTAAGCACATTCTTTTTAGGTGTTTTATTAGCGAAATCCCTGCACTGTAGGTGGCGTGGCCAAATATTAATTATTTTTTATACGTGTAATTAGTTACCTTAGAACTGATTTTACTACTTTGTTTATTAAATATTAATTATGTTAATAAATAGTTAAGGCAAAAATCATACGATTGCTCATGAATAACGTGACCATACGTCCCGCTTTAGGCAGGACATTGTCCCACTTTAGGTACTACTTCTAAAAAAATCTACTTAATTTGGTTTTTAAATGAAAAAATAAGAATAGAATACATTATTTCATTTTGCTGCTAGACCAAATTATTGTAAGTATTTAAAAATTAAAAATCCTTAATAAAAAAAATAAGATATCCAAGGTTTCTTAGATATCTATCTTAATATATGTATTAAACTTTCTACTATTGTATATTTTATTCCGAGCAAATGCCCTAACTACTTACGTTTCAGCAGTCGTATCAGGAGTAATTGAGTCAAAGAACTTCTTGCAAATTATTGCATAATTCTACCTGAAACAAGAAGAAAATGTATTAGTGCCAGACTATTAGCAGCTTTTCATTAGAAAAGAAATTCTAGAACAGAAAAATTCCATTAATTACGCTCTCGCTTCGTAACTGTTTTAAAATAAAACGAAGTACAATATTTTATGTGATCATAGTATCAGGGGTTAAAGTATGAAATTGCCGATTTGTACTGAAATATAAATATTCGTTTTTTTTTAAATTTAACATATTTATTTAATCAAAATAATTACCATTATTATCTATACATTGCTGCCATCTAATAGGAAGCTCATTTATACCTTTGCGATAGAACTCTGGTGGTCTAGATTCGACAAACTGTGTGAAAGCATTTTGCACTGCCTCCTGAGAAGAAAAGTTTTTATCACATAGAAAATTGTCCAAATCACTAAAAAAATTGTAGTCCGTTGGAGCAAGGTCTGGCAAATATGGAGGGTGACGAATGGTTTCTAATTGCAGTTCCTGTAGAGCTAAAACGGTTTCTCGTGCTGTATGAGGTCTCGCGTTATCATGGAGCAATAATGGTGAAGATCGATTAATAAGTCGGGGCTGTTTCACTGCTAGTTTCGCTATCATTGTTCAGAGTTCGGCGCAGTAGACATCTGCCGTTATTGCTTGATCAGATCGGAGAAAGCTATAGTGAATAAAACCACGCTGAGACCACCTAACAGTTACTATTACCTTTTTATTGGTAAGCTTTGCTTTAGGGCACTGTTTCGGCGTTTGACCTGAGGTCAGCCATTACATTTTCCGCTTACGATTATCGTAAAGAATCCATTTTTCATCACATGTCACAATTCGATCCAATAATCCTTTATTTCTGTATCGATTCAACAAGGCAACGCAAGTTTCAAGACACGTTTCTTTCTGCAGATCAGTCAAATCATGAGGCACCCATTTTTCATATTTTTTTATTTTATTGATTTGACGCAAATGAGTCAATATTGTTGGTAAAGTAACGTTAAACCATGCCACTAATTCCTGGATAGTTTGCCTCGGGTCGGCTTCCACCATCTATTTCAAATCATTGTTATTCACCTGTGTGGGCGGTCTTCCACGTGGTTCGTTCTTCAAATCGAAGTTTCCATCACGAAAGCGTTTAAACCAAAATCGCACAGTGCGTTAATTAGCAGTCCCCTCTCCAACCCCTCTCCAAACGCAACATTAATATTGCGAGCTGTTTCTGCCGCGTTAGTTCCGCGTAGGAACTCGTATTCAAAAATCACACGAATTTTCGAAGTTTCCATCTTTATTGTCTAAGCTGAATAAAAAAATACAACTGAAAGTTGATAATCGAATGTTTGCACATTTTTTAAAAGAAGAACTACACAGGTACCGTATGAAAAAAGTTTCACTTTAAAATCTTAAACCATGAAGGTTCTCTGTAAAAGTACCTATTACAATAGAACGGCAATTTCATTCTTTAACCCCTATTATTTCCTTACCAAATAGATAAATTGAGATGTTAAAAGTCATCCTGAACTGCCTTATTAGTTGTTTGTTTCAACCTGTGTGGTTTCAAATCACGAGGTCCTACGTTCCAGTGTTGAGTCGGGCAACGAATTATAGTGTTTCTTTGTTCATAGAAATGCTCAGTAAAAATTTTAGCTCGGAGTTGGGAAATCGGTGGTCACAGTAACAATAACATCTAATAGTGATTGTTAAATCTCAAACATTGAATGCCGCCAACATACAGTGGAGCAGCGTGGCGGATCCAAGCTCCGTATCTCCGCTTCCATAAGGATATAAAGACCTTCTCCGGTAATGGCGAC
This sequence comes from Mycalesis mineus, assembly GCA_034621355.1. Classification (NCBI taxonomy): domain Eukaryota; kingdom Metazoa; phylum Arthropoda; class Insecta; order Lepidoptera; family Nymphalidae; genus Mycalesis; species Mycalesis mineus. The sequence goes on from CM067885.1 coordinate 7,150,049, forward strand.
CTCCGTGGCGCAGTGACATGCGCGGTGAAGTAAAAGGTTCTGGGTTCAATCCCCGGCGGGGCAGATTTTTCTTAATTTGTCTTGGTCTGGCTGGTGGGGGCTTTCGCCGTGGCTTGTTACCGACAAAGACGTACCGCCAAGCGATTTAGCGTTCCGGTACGATGTCGTGTTGAAACCGAAAGGATGTGGATTTCATCCAACTCCTAACAAGCTAGCCCGCTTCCATCTTAGATTGCATCATCACTTAACATCAGGTGTGATAACAGTCAAGGGCCAACTTGTAGTTGATTAAAAAAAATAGACTATTAAAATAGACTGATAACGATGTTTTAAGTCCAAAAATTTTTAATAGGAGCTGGGTATTTTGAGCAAGAACCAATGACATTGCTACAATGCAGATTGATGGGCACAGTTTCAACATTAAATGTCAGTTATCAGGACCAACAGCATAATGTACTTTTGAGTGATGTAAAACCACTAACAAATACTTTCAAACTTTAGCCTGGTACATACTAAAAAGCTTCTAGAAAGAAAAACCTAAAACTTAGGCTTACGAGACCTTCAAAACCAACCAACCTAGGTCCACAAGGCAATTATATACTGAAAGATGTAAAACAAACGTACATAAATACATAAAATAATTATAAGAAACATTTGAAAACCTATAATAGAAACTTTTTTGGAAGTGAAAACTTCTTATGAGAGAGCAAACCGCTTCTTTACGTAACGCTGTACGGCGTCAGTCTCTTTAACTTCCCTTTCTCTCACGCATACGGCAGCGTTAGATAGCCCCTTTGCTCAGTCATATTTAAGTTATCACTTCTGTCGAGCGTCCCGAGGCGCATACTTTGTTTTTTTTTTAATATTTTTAGTACACCCACCTGAAACCTATGGATAATATTTTAAAAACAATGGAGTCCATTTAAATAAGATACTTATTGAAAAAAAGACAATCTTTTTAATAACAAAAACATTAACAATAACCATACCAATGCATAGTCAGTAACAATTCAACAGTTATTTTACCTCCTCAACTTGTCATCACTTAAAATGAAAGGCAATTATTTAATAAATCCGCCATATTGAATCTAGGTACCAAATTACCAATTGACAATCCTTAACAATTATTCAACAATGCCTTCCAAACGCCATCGCTTAAAGGTAATTATTTAATAACTCCGCAATATTGAAAGCAGCCAGAATCAATAAACAGATAGGACATTAATAACCTTACTTTTAATCAACGAAACTGCATGACATTATGATTCAGACCTTTCAAACTGAAATGGGTAGAATTTCAGAAGCGTTCGTCCGTTTCAATCCAATAATAGCGCGTTTCGATCGGTCCAAGTTTAACCGACCCGGTTAGCTAGACTGCCTGCCTGCAACTTTAATGGACCCATCGTGTCATTTGTTTTTAAATATAAACCACTTCTGACCCACTCCGTCCGTGACAGGCCCCGGAATAATCCACCGGTTCAAGCCGAATACATTAATGTTTCAGAGCGGCGGATTTAGAACACTAGTGTATGAAAAGTGGTTCTAATATTGAACCAAAAATCGTTGCATTTAAATAAATGTTTTTGCCAATTATTTATTTTGATGAGGAGAATATCTATATCATTTTTATTGGCTGTGTATTGTCCAGTTAATTTCAATCACTTTTCAGTGCGACGGTTCATACGTATTTAGCTTTACATAAATATCTTAGGATTTCACTAGATTCACCAAGGTATGAATCGTTTGACGGACAGAAAGACGACTTGTGATACGGGTGTAGGTTTAAAAGGCGCTAACTTAAATTCTAAATGCTTTGCTTACAGAAATTTGAACTTTAATTATAGCGTCATTAGGGATGCATTTAGCAGATCCGTCATACCCAAAACAAGAATGCTATAATCCGAAATGCAAACTGCCGGTAGAGTTCAAAATGGTTGGCAGGGCATTATGTTGGTATACCTGTCGCATATCTAACTTCCGTTCCGAAGCTACCACACAATGGGCTCTAAATAACGTTCTGGCATTGCGAAATTCATTGAATGCCATGGTGGACAATTGAAATCATAGTATAGTAAGATGTTCTAAAACTACAAATTAAGTTACAACTTAATCATTTACGCTAGTGGAATTACATAGAAGGCTTTTAGATTCCTACGAATTTGCAACCAAATCTCAGTCATGCACCTCTAATCATTTAAAGTGCTTGCCCTATTCCAAACTTGCAATTTTAACGGACAGACACTAGGAGTAGAGATATGGATCATGGACGCTACAGTGTCGGTGTAGGGGCAAAATATTTTTTGCTGTCGATCACTATCCGAGATTAATTGAAATGTTCGGAGCTGGCTAGTCAACGTGCTTTTCGAGGCACGGGAATATAAAACAACCAACTTTCCAAGTACGTACCAAAAGTTTTTGACGAAAATTTCTTATAAGAAACAAAAGCTCTATATTTCACAGAGTGAAGGAGGCTGTTACTTTATATGTCATTCACTTATACATATCTTTTGGTTGGATACAATATGTTATATTTAGTAAACCAGTACTTGAGAGAATAACCGCAACTCGAGTACCGATATAGGTGATACACTTGCGTATGTCAGTAGGATAAACTTGATACTCTGTTTAACACTTGATATTGTAGATGACAAGGCAATCGACATAGCGATATTATGTACAGACATTAAAAAATACTTGTAGTATCCGTATGACAAAGGCAAAGGTTGCAATAATATTAATTTTGACGGCCTCCGTGGCGCAGTGGTATGCGCGGTGGATTTAAAGACGGAGATCCTGGGTTCGATTCCCGGCGGGGCAGATTGAGATTTTTCTTAATTTGTCTTGGTCTGGCTGGCTTTCGCCGTGGTTAGTTACCACCTCACCGACAAAGACGTATCGCCAAGCGATTTAGCGTTCCAGCACGATGTCGTGTAGAAACCGAAAGAGGTGTGGATTTTCGTTCCACTTCTAACAAGTTAGCCCGCTTCCATATTAGACGGCATCATCACTTAACATCAGGTGTGATAGCAGTCAAGGTTCAACTTGTAGTCGAAAAAAAAATATATTACTCAACACAAAAGTAAATATCTTACATCCGTTATGATACCTAACTGCATAACCATTATATTTAATCAATTGTGTCGAGTTCTTATACACATTATATTTCTTATTGTCATACTTACAAAAATACGTATACATTACTTGTAAACCTTTAAAACAGAGAACAATTCTTCTGGAAAATCATAGCTTATTTAAAACTTGAATAGTGAACGCGAAGCCGCCTGCAGTTGGCGATAGTGGCTAAGCCTTGCTCTGTGCCACGTTTGAGCCAACTAGTCGGCTTCCGTTCACCATTCAAGTTTTAATACGCTCCTTTCCTTGTGTGCTGTTTTACGGCTTACTGAGACCTATTTTGACGTCATAACACTTAATAGTCACAATTGATTTAAAACTGGAGGCAGTTAGGTATCAGGATGTAAGATATTTACTTTTGGTATAAAGATATTGGAACTTAGTTTGAAACTTTGACGATAGCAAAAATCTATTAAATATTATGCCTACAAGTTACTAGGTAGGTATTTCAAATTTTGAAAACCTCGTCTTATATCCACCGCGCATACCACTGCGCCACGGAGGTCGTCAAATAAAATGTATTTGTCATTTCATTATCATCATCAGCTTATTTTAATGGCCCTGATTGTGGCTTGGTATACTTCTTTATAGATGGGCTTAGACCTAATATAGTCTCTGGCAAAGAAGCTTAGAGTGTTTAAGTTTTCAACAATAAATATTAGATGTTAATGACAGCTTACAGGTATTCACAATATTACTTCATTTGTATATTAAATGTTTTAGTGAAGATTGAATCAAGAGCAAGAGCAATAAATATAGAAAAAAATCGTTGAATTCAGTTTCAAGTGAAAAAGTATAGAAATTTAATAAATTAGTATTTATTTAAGCAAAAAATAACAATAAAAAAAAAACAAGAGTAATACATTTCTGCTAAACAACAATTGCGAAGTAGATCCATTCAATACCTTCTTTTCTATATGGAAATCAAAGAGTATAAATAAAATTGTAAAGTAACACGTTTTCCCTATTGTTCCTATTTTTACAGTTCACGAAACGGTGCTTTAATACTAACTGGATAACATTTTATATGCACGTTTTATAGTTTACAATGGGAACATCTGTAGCGAGATTTATAATGAATAAACTGATGATTGTATCTTGCCATATGATGTAACTGCTAGTCTAGTTTTTACTTTCCGTATTAATGCAATAAATCTAACAGTGTGTCTGTTTGTTGTACTCGTTGGAAATTACGCTAGTCATATTATTTGGCAATTTATTATTGATGATTTATTTATCTATTATAAATACAATTATTATTATAGAAACAAAAAACTCTACTGCATAGAAGTTTAGAACTGAAAAGAGAAAAACAAGGATCACTATATCTATATAAAATTCTAAATACTTTATGGTGCTGCTGGCGGGGACAAACGTAGTTTTGGTAGATCTTTCTTTCCTCGCAGAAAATTAAGTATTTTGTCCCCGCTTGCATCTCCAATTTTGAGACTTTTTGTTTTAGCTATGGTATAGAAATGACTCGGTACACTTTATGCCATTTTTTGTTAAAACAATATTATAAACATGATATGATATTTATAACCTTTCATTGGATACCCATATAGCTAAGATAGAAGAAAGATATACACACATCGCCCCTTTTTTCCCCCATTTACAGCCGCCGTTTTGAAAATTTATATAGCCTATGTCACTACCACAATTTTTACAAACTCAACGACACCTCACATGTCAAACTCCGTTCAGTCGTTAAGGCTGCAGCGCGTGCCGAAGAATTGGACATACATACATACATACATACGCTCGAAAAACATAACCCTCCTTCTGACGCAGTCGGGTAAAAAAGCAACGGTTTCTATAGATAATTTTAATGTTGCGGATATTACAGTATATTATATTAAGTAAAGTTAATAAAAACGTGCGAAAGTTAAGTACGGGACTTTCATATTCTGTTTTTATCGAGTTCTAAGATGTATTAATACACTAGGGCTATAAAAGTTTTATACGCTTATTTGCAGTGTTATAATGTTTATTACAAGTGATCATAAAACTTGTGATTGCTATTTAATAATCTTTACCGTTTCAAAAGTATAAAATGTGGATAAAGGTAAAGAAACTGCAACTAGAGTTAAATATAAAAAGAAAAAATAAACAGAGTTTTTTTTTATAAAATATGTGAAAAGTAGGCCATTAATACAAACCGGAGCTCGGATTCAGATTACTAGGTATATAACAAATCGAGATCAAGGTCTTTTCTAAATTCTTTTGTAATAAAAATTTATGTGGATCTACACCAAAATATAAAGTGGATCGCACATTGAAATAAGTGGCGGACAAATCGCACGTGTTTGACGTGTACGCATTTTTATTTATTTGAAACCAGATTTTGAGATTTACGAAAAGGATCATCTAGTCGGATTTGCCTACCTAGTAATAATGTTTAAGATACTTATATAAAAACGTTAAGAACTATTAATATTGTTAATATCTTTGTCTATAATTGAGATCATTGTGACAACAAAAATGGTATCAACTATCAAAAAATTGCCAAAGATCTGAGATAGCAACCTTTTATTTTTTTATAAACTACAAGTTGGCCCTTGACTGCTATCACACCTGATGTTAAGTGATGATGCTATCTAAGATGGAACCGGGCTAACTTGTTAGGAGTAGGATGAAATTCACACCCCTTTCGGTTTCTACACGACACTATACCGGAACGCTAAAACGCTTGGCGGTACGCCTTTGTCGGTAGGGTCGTAACTAGCCACGACGAAAGCCTCCCACCAGCCAGACCAAGACAAATTAAGAAAAATCTCAATCTGCCCCGCCGGGAATCGAACCCAGGACCTTCGTCTTATAAATCCACCACGCATACCATACTTTCTCCATATTTAAGTACGAAAAAATCCATTATCTAAGCTTATTTCGCCTCTGTGCGGCATTTAAGCATTCCGCACCTCCTTTTTTCTTAAGGCGGTAACAATTTACGATCAGCTTTGTACTTTACTCTTAAAATTAGATGGTCTCTGGAAACATCCGTTCAATTCTAGAACTCGTCACGAGTTTTCACTAATGGTTTCGTATGTCATGCGAGCTGACATGACTCAAAATAGAAACTTTTTCGAATTGTTTATTAATTGCGCGCAGTTTATTTAAAGTTTCACAGTTGTGCGAGCGTAATATTAGCGTAGAGCGGAATGGTGTAAATAGAACATGACGTTTGAAGTCAATTAAAACAAATTAAATTAAAACAAACATACATTATAAAAATAAACGTAAAATGTTATGCAACTATGTATTTCATTTTTTTTAAATAGCCTTTTACAAACAAACGTACCAATAGGTTTGTGGTCACCACCATCGTCATCATGACATCAGCCGATGTAGAACTTCTAAACACTACAATTCTGACCCTCATAAAAATTTTCATATAAGTACAGGCAATTATTTGAGAATTTTTCACGTTAAACAATATAATTGTTTAAAAAACAGTCAAAATATGTTCCGCATTACGCTTTGGTCTTTAAAATTATGCAACTTATAATGTGAATTTAATTCATACGACAAAAGATTGAAATAGTTATTAATTTTGTTTAATAAACATTATCGTGGTTTAGGGCTTGCACGCGGAAGAAGTCGCAGGCGTTCGCTAATATAGAACAATCTATACTAATATTATAAAGAGGTAAAGTTTGTAAGTTAGCATGTTTGTAAGTATGTAAGTTTGTAAATAAAGTTCTGTCGGGGCTAATCTTCGGAACTACTGATCCGATTTTAAAAATTCTTTCACCAGTAGAATGCTACGTTATCGGTGAGTGTCATATGCTATATTTTATATTTGTATTGTATATATTACACGAGTTACCACAGTTTTTCACAGACATTCTTTACTGATATTCTTTGAGAATTCGATCTTTGATCATTTCTTTCAATTTATTTGGCATGGCAGACCATATTTATATAATATACGAAAAAGTTTGTTCGTTAGTTTAAACGGGCTAATCTCTAGATCTGCGTGTCGGATTGTAAAATTATTTTGTTTATTATGAAAGCTAGACTCAAAAGTGAAATAGACTAAATAATACAAGCTATACACATAAGCTTGTCATTAATATATATTGTTAATGTTGATGTACTGTAATATCGTACAATGTTTAACAAAAATGTAGATCTTTAGTACATGGGACGGGACGGAGGATATTGCTTGACGGGAAACTATAAAAAATTTGTGCCTCGTGCGTCGGAGAGCACGTTAAGCCGTCAGTCCCGGTCACTGTCAACATCTGATAGTGATCGTTAATAAATGAAACATTATCACCCTAATCTCGCCAACCCGCATTGGAGCAGCGTGGTGTGTCTACGCTCCATATCCCCTCTCCTATAAGGAGGGAGGCCTGGCCCTGTAGTGGGCCGTTAATAGGCTGATAATTATGAATAAAATATATTATAATATTTAAAAAAATTTGTTTGTAAGTCATAGAAGTTTTACATCTATCTAAAATGTGCCACGACTAAAATGTCTCAAGTTTACACAAAGGTGTTAAATACAACACCGGCCATCATCACTGACCTCGACAACACAGTATTCAATAACATGTTCTCAGGTTTTACTTAAGCGTTCTAGATTTTTACAATGCACTCAGTAATATTATGTTATTCTTGCTCATTTCAAATAATTTTACTTCCTTTAAAGCAATGTCAGCAAATTAACAGTTGTATGCTATATAGCTCCTGTTGTTGCGTTATTGCTTCTGTTCAAAGGATTATTGGGAAAACGTAATTTCACACTCGATTTAGGTTATTTTACCAATTATTTTATTATTTACAGTAATTGGTTGTACAATAATTTAATGCTTATCAGGTACATGTATTATATTCGTAACATGCTGTTTGTTATTAGCTTATACTTTATTTCCCTAGTTTTATATTTTTACCATTAACTACAAAGGGCCAGTATGCGAAAGTGAACGAGTATTACCTCCGTCCTTATCTTTAGTAAGTGTAAATGTTGTCAGATTTTTTAGAATGATTAGTTTGTTTTCTATTGTTTCGATGGCTTAACCGATATTCATATTTTTACACTTGTATGTTTCCACAGTTACAGAAGAATAGGTGAAGAAAGAGAATTAGAGACGAATAGCTGACACTATCGAGTTACAAAAACAACGGAAAAGTGCTAGTGTAGTCGTTATCTATTAAGTATTCTTGTTGTTAAAGTGGATAGATGGTGGCTTCGATCTGGGCTCGAAGCCTGGGCCCAGTAGTAAATAATTGTGAAATTAAAAAAATTTAAATATCTTTAAATTCTCAGGCTAAGCCGGGAAATTGGTGGTGTCGTTAATAAATTAAACATTATCACCCTTAGCCCGCTACCGCGCATTGAAACAGCGTGGTAAGTCTTATCTCCATATAAACTGTAGTGATCCTTTATCCTCACTATAAACCAGTAACAGTGTAAATTATATGTAGAATATTAACCTGTTCGTTTATAGGGTAAAAATGATGAAAAGTCATAAGGAAATATTGGCATTATTTCATTAAATACCACAATAGGTATTCACTTACAGCGGATAGACACTAGGTAGATACACAGCGCGCCCACTAGCCTATTTTCTGCTATAATGTCTGTCAGTCTGCCTACCGGACAATACACAGCTCCTTTCTATTCAATAACCGAGCTAGCTTCATAGATATTTTCAAGAAAAATGTAAGATTATTTTCTCTCCAGGCACTTCACTTAAACTATCTTAGAGACAAACTTTGCATAATTTTCTCTGCGAGCCTAAGATTCAAAATGAGAAGGAAAATATACAGCACTTGTGTCTCAACGCGGGCATCTCATTTAAAACACGGTGGCTTACGTTTTTAAAGATGTTTGTATAAACGGCAAATGATATGTTTACACGACGTCTTTGGCCGCTATTCACTGGGAAACCTCGCAACTAGGGCTTAATGCATCGTCATGGAAATACAACAAGTAGAGTTTGGAATATAACCAATCTAAATATATCTGCAACCTCCGTGGCGCAGTGGTATGCGCGGTGGATTTATAAGACGGAGGTCCTGGGTTCGATTCCCGGCGGGGCAGATTGAGATTTTTCTTAATTTGTCTTGGTCTGGCTGGTGGGAGGCTTTCACCGTGGCTAGTTATCACCCTACCGACAAAGACGTACCGCCAAGCGATTTAGCGTTCCGGTGCGATGTCGTGTAGAAACCGATAGGGGTGTGGATTTCATCCTACTCCTAACAAGTTAGCCCGCTTCCATCTTAGACTGCATCATCACTTAACATCAGGTGTGATAGCAGTCAAGGGCCAACTTGTAGTCGATAAAAAAAATCTGCTTCCATCATTAATCTACATAGAGAAATCCCTTGATCATATTACAAGGGAATCATTTATGTATATAGCGTGAAAGGCTGGATCGATACTTTATTATTGTGACTGTTATCGCCAGAAGGATCTTACAAAGACAACAATTAGAAAGTAACGCGAAAAATTAGAAAACTTAAAAAAGATTAGTAAGTATTTTATGGATATTTGTTAAAATATTAATCTAGTTATAGTCCGGTACCTACAGCTCATTTGACATGACATATGATGAGCTCAGAAGACATGATATATCTCGTATAATAATACATGTTATGAAAGATGGCACTCTAGACATATTATGTCGAGCGTGTCATCATCCTGAGGTGTCCCTCAGGCATATAGTTTCCGGGTGTCCTTATCTTGCTAACGGCGAATACTTGAAAAGACATAATCAAGTAGCCAGGATAATCCACCAACAACTTGTTCTTCAGTACGGCCTTGTCGATTTTGAGATACCTTACTATAGGTACGACCCAGCGCCAGTTCTTGAAAATAACAGTGCATTGCTCTACTGGGATCGAACGATTATCACTGACAGGTATTTTGTAGCCAATAGACCTGATATAGTGATAGTCCATCGATCAGTACGCCGTGCAATAATTGTTGATATTACTGTTCCTCATTACGATAACCTCGTGAAAGCTGAAAAGGAAAAAATATCAAAATACTTGAACCTTGCTCACGAGATTACCGCCATCTGGAATGTTGAATCAACTATTGCTCCGATAGTCATTTCACACAATGTTCTTTTTGCGAAAAGCTTCGACCAACACCTTAAGAAGCTTTCGCTTAATTGTTGGATCAAGGATGGATTATATATTTATTTGTATTATATACAACATACGCTGTCCCCTTGCCTAGGGGACAGCGTATCACAAGGCGGCGTTGGATTCCTCGTTAATAGAGCTCTCGTTGGTAATGTCACTGAGATATCTAGTGTATCGACACGAGTCGCGTATCTTATAATAAAACTAACAAAAAGATACTCTCTTAAGATTATCCAAGTATACGCACCCACCTCATCACACTTAGATACTGAAGTCGAAAACATGTACGACGATATCAACAGAGCCTTAAACAACACATGTAAAGCCCATTTCAATGTTCAATGTTATAATGGGTGATTTTAACGCGAAAGTGGGTTCACAGTGTGGTTCTGAAACTGTAGTAGGACGACATGGACATGGTACCAGAAATGCCAGGGGTCAAATGTTGGTCAACTTCCTGGAGGCTAACAACTTTTACTTAATGAACTCCTTCTTTAAGAAAAAACCACACCGAAAGTGGACATGGAAGAGTCCTGATAACATCACAAGAAATGAGATAGACTTTATCATAACAGATAAACGCTACATATTTAGAGATGTCTCTGTGATTAGCAGGTTTAATACAGGAAGCGATCACCGACTGGTTCGAGGCACTCTAGATATCAATTATAAGCTAGAAAGACGTCGTTTGATAAAGTCTACTCTTCGGCCAACATGGCTTCAAACCGAAGCAGGTGCAGAACACTTTCAGGTACAACTAAAGAACCGATTTGAAGCCTTGAAACCCACGATCGACGTTGACGAGGATTACGAGAATATGGCAAATGTCATCCTCGACGATTTCCAACCGCCTGAACAGGCCGGGTTTCGAAGTGGCTACAGTACTATAGACCACATACACACATTGAGACAGGTTGTACAAAAGTCTCACGAGTACAATCAACCTCTGTGCCTAGCTTTCGTAGACTATGAAAAAGCTTTTGACTCCATCGAAACCTGGGCCGTTATGAATTCACTGCAGAGATCCCAAGTAGATTGGCGATACATTGAAGTGTTGAAATGTCTTTACAGCGCCGCCTCCATGTCTGTTCAAGTACAAGGTGCGTATACAAGACCGATCCAATTGCATCGTGGAGTAAGACAGGGGGATTTTTTATCCCCTAAACTGTTTTCTAATGCTTTGGAAGATGTCTTTAAAACGCTTGATTGGAAAGAACACGGCATTAACGTCAATGGCGAACACATCTCGCACCTTCGTTTTGCTGACGATATTGTCATCATTGCCAGGTCTCTGCAAGAACTCCAACAAATGCTGGATAGCCTCCATACTGCCTCTCAGCGTGTTGGTCTCCGGATGAACTTAGACAAGACCAAGGTCATGTTTAGTGACCTAGTCGCTCCGGAGCCGATTGCAGTTGATGGAACTACTCTCGAAGCTGTTTCTGAATATACTTACCTTGGGCAAATTGTGCAATTGAGTAAAAACAGTTTTGAGAGAGAGATCGATCGGAGAATTCAGTTAGGCTGGGCAGCGTTTGGTAAACTTCGCCGGGTCTTTACTGCGCCTATACCACAATGTCTAAAGACAAAAGTCTTCGATCAGTGTGTTCTTCCCGTCATGACTTACGGTGCCGAGACGTGGACACTGACGGCAAGGCTGGTCCACAAACTTCAAGTCGCTCAACGTGCTATGGAGAGAGCTATGCTCGGAGTTTCTTTGAGGGATAAAGTCCGGAATGAAGTAATTCGCCAAAGAACTAAAGTAACCGACATAGCTGTCAGGGTTAGTACTTTGAAGTGGCAGTGGGCTGGTCATGTCTGTCGAGCGACCGATGGCCGTTGGAGTCGCAAGGTCCTGGAGTGGAGACCGCGTCTCGGCAAGCGGAGTGTGGGGCGTCCCCCGACTAGGTGGAGCGACGATCTCCGGAGAGTGGCTGGCTTTGATTGGAGACAAAAAGCCAATGATAGAGAAGGCTGGCGCTACTTAAGAGAGGCCTATGTCCAACAGTGGACGCATGATGGTTGATGATGATGATGATGATGATGATGATATACAACATTGTTAAAAATTTTAAAAAAATATGTAAATAAAAATAAATGTCTATCGATCACAAATTAGTAATTTAAAAATACCACAATATACGGAGAATAGCTCCAATATGTTTAAATTCCGAATTTCCATACAATCAAGCTAATACATCCTATCTAATATCAAACATATTAAGCTCCTTTAAATTAAGTATTTCCGTCTCCCCTAATTACTTATCCTCTAAGAGCTTATATTGGCTGATGGCAGCTAATTTCTAAGCGGATTGGAAGTGTCTATTGGCTTGTCATTTATCACATTACTGTAATATTCAGCATAGCTGACACCGAAGTGCGCTGTGAACTGATGAGCATGGCATTGCTAATAGTCTATGCCAAATATGCTCAAGTTATCTATAGCCACTGCACGTACGAGTTTGAAAAACTATTATTTTAAACTATCGCCTATGACAGTTTATAAACTACGTTATACTTGATGATGATAATGAAAAAAATAACCTGGCTGAGTTTGGCTTGGCTTTTCGAATCAAAACGCGTTTTATATTACCTTAAATTTACTAATGAGCTTAGTTGTCTGAAAGCTTTAGGTCTGAAAGATCATTCCATCGGAATTTCTAGGAAGTAAAAAATGCATAGCAGTGGTACTTCCCCACGCTTTGACACAAAGCGCCAAACTACTTTACAAAATAAAAATCATTAATGCAAACATTTTTAGGACATTTAAACGCTAAACACCTTTAAAACAGAAAAAGACGTTTTACGATAACAAAAAGCAGCTTTATTGTACCTTTCTTGTACCGCGGCTTCAATAATATAATTATGCTTATCTTAAATACATACGCGTAGATTGCTTTATTTTGTTAAAGATTAGACTCGACACCGAAGCAAAGGAATCACATTTCATACAGTATCAGTGCACGGTAGCTGCGTGTTTACTCGACATTTATTACTTAACGGACGCCATTGAGTTTTTATGCATAGTTAAATTCCTCCAAAAGTCTTATAGGGATCGGGTCTACAGTAAGTAAAATAAACTTGCAAAACTATTGGCTAAATATTCAAGATGTCCCCTAAATAATGGATCACACTTAAGGATATATATCACCTAAATATTTAAAACAAATTTGATTACATTTCAAAAACAGCTGTTGGGTGACCAAGCTATAATCTTTTTCGGATTTTTCAATTTTTTCTGCCCTACATCACATTTTCCAATACTGAATCTGCTGTAATTAGATTTTTTTTATTCAAATATAACAAATTAAATTATAATTTTATTATGATAGGTATATACCATTTTTGTAAATGCAAAAATTCATTACGATCAGTTGAGTAGTTAAAGCCAATAAACTTCAAAAATCAGATGCCCAAGACCGGGCAAAGTGGGCTAGGTTATGCTGGAAAGCGGACCCCACCTAGTGGGATAACGCTAGGCAGAAGAAGAAGTTGAGTAGTTAAAACGTAACAACGTAACAAACAAACATACTGACATACACATTCATAACATTAGATAGATTACGTTCACGATAAAAAAGATAATTACGATTTAATGTACTGTATGCTCATACTCGCAGCTCCAACGCAAAGTGCAACTTTTTGAATCGAAAGCTTTTAATGCCGATAACATAAAGTTGCCCGCAGAAAACATTTCCGCCTTTAAATGAATCTCTCGTCGTTATTTTCACATAAATTTAATTTTACATCTACGTCGTCATAAATTACAGTTAAAATCACTATAGCCCACATTTTAGAAACTACGTCGTTAGTAATGGATTTAATCCTTTCACAGTTTGTACTGGAGTTGTAATTTTAATCTGAAACGGTTGTATTTTTTACCCGTATTTAAAACCACGGAATATAGCTCGTACTTATAGTCGACGCATTTTAAACTGACTCGTCAGGCAATAAATGACACTGACAGTAAAGTTTAGTTAATTAAACGCTCTATGCTGTTTTAGATATTCTATTTAATGAAATTAAAAACGCCTGGTTTTGGATATGATTGACGGTAAATCTTCGAGGAGTTGTTAAACAAAGTTATTTATCGCTACGACCGACCAATCTGACGTCTCAGTTTAAAATGCGTCGGCTATAGTAAGTAATTCATCCTAATCACCCGACTTTTAATCGCCCACCACATATGGAGGTTAGACCCACCAGTCTGCTCTAAAGCAAGTTTCATGCAAGACGGGCTTGGTGTGATTTTGTTTAATTATTATTTAAAGACTGTAAGTGTTAATGGTAATGGCCGGGACTCTACAAGGCGTGATGATGAAAAGCCGCTGGACAAACGAGGCTGTTAAATCCATCAATATATCGCAGAATACCAATTGCAAGTCGGTACCATATAGTCTGAATACTTTCTTGGTCTGTTCGGCTATTTATGATTATGAGATTTACGAAAAATTGATGATTTAAAAGTAATGTATTTTTAACTTCTGTAGGTAATACGATAAAAATTTTGTAACAAAGTAAAAGTTAAGTAACACCAAAACGTTTCATTACAATCAAAAACGTATACATCAGAACGTAAAAGAATTTGTTACCGTAAAGGATTACGTTATCGCATCAACCACAAAACAAACCAGATAAGAGGCTACGAATTACGTATGTGTGACGTTATCATTGTATAACAAGCTTAACGGTGTCTCTGTGTGCGCACAGAAATATTCTAATTTCTAAGAGGTCAACGGTCCCTATGATAATACAGGGTGCTGTGACAGTGATCGATCAGACGGAAGACCTCGGCTTATGCAAACATCTTTGAAGTTTGAGTCAGTAAATCTGTGAAAAGCGAATTACTAGCATGTCACTGAAAGACGGATTGGGGCGGTAGACTAGCGTTGTGTTCCAATCACCTGTGTAACAGGTATGTACGGTCCCTCTAGAATAATAAATACCTACTCTACTAACAAAAACTGTAAAAAAATTGGTCTATTAATTTATGAGTAAGAGAGCTTTAAGAGGCCGCGCAGACACAAAAAGTTAAGGAGTTCTGACTTTTGCGTTCTGTGTTCCGCATTTTTATAATGTTTTAGTTTGTCATCCATGTGGTTATTACTGAATTTCCCGTGCATTTTATACACATTTTAGTAACTAAAATTCATAACACAGACTGAGTAAACAAATATTGTTGTAAATATGAATACAAACCAATACAATGAATATGCATTTTATTTCAGCTAATACATTCAAAATTCGATGTATGTTGAATCAATGATTATTTGTAGAGCATAATTATAATTTATTAATTTTAAATATGTGCACTCTGTATCTCAATTTGTATGATGCAATATTAATCTAAAGAGGAATTCCATTATAAATATGCAGCACATATTCATATTATATACAAGTATAATATAAACCATATTCTGCCTTGTTGTCAAAGCCGATCTGCCGGTCTTACATACTATAAATTGCTTTTGTGTTCAAACAACCTACCAGCTTTTATTGAAAACCCACGCAATACTACAGAGATCTTTATAAACTTACAGTAAGTACACTCTACAAACTGTTATCAAAATGACACTTTTATTATTAAATGGAAAAATATATTTCCTTTAAAGGATTCGTGAAATTGGTAACAAATTTCAAAGAAAAGAATAGACAGGTATTAAAGGTCAAAGATCAAAGAAAATTCGTACTGAGATGGATGAGTGGGCGGTAAATCGTAGGGCTGAGTAGTTACTAAGCGAGTACGTTGTAGGTACGACCTACCTCAATGAACTTCAAAGATCTTTGACCTTTAACCTATTAGTAATAGTATATTTGTACATCGACGGCCCATTAAACTGTCCTCTATACGCAAGTATATTTTACACTATTAGTTTTACACCACAGTTTCATCTATGTAGATATTGCACTTGCATGCAAAGAAAAGAAGTTCTGCGTTCTGGATTCTAATTTCTGCGTTGCGCGCTTGTAATGTATGGATTGCTCGTTCTTTATTCCCTGTAATATAGATATTACAATGTCATAACACCGCACTGCGCAGATAACCCATCTGGGTGGTGCTATAAAGTTTAAAACGTAACGCAGAACGCAAAACTCAGAACTCAATACTTTCTGTTTGCACCGGAAAAATATATTATCAACTCTGAAACCAAATATAAAAAATGACTGCTTACATTATATAAACTTTTATACAATATACACTGAAGAACCTTTATAATATATAGGTACATTTAAGAGAGACCTCTCGAGTTGACATGAAAAGAAATTGCGTGTACTGATTTTAGTAATATAAAAAGGGATAAGTGGACAAGCGCCCGGGCGACTGAACAAAATTACTCTGCTCATTGTTGTCATGGAGAGAGTTTGTCCTTTGAATTAAGCTTAAACTATAACTACATGAAAATCTATTGTAAAAATTGCTACTGCTTGTAACAGTAGATTTTACCCGTTATTTTTTATATCATACGTTATGGAAAAAAATGTATCGCATTTTCAGCCTGCAACCTAATTTGGTTCTTCAGTGACATTGGACACCGGCAATCTAAACAGCCTGCTGAGCTTTTACACCGAGCTGGAGTATTACAGCAAAGACCTAAAGGATCTAGTTCCACAGCCGAGGCGGACATGGTCCAAGGTCTGTTGGCAAGGCATTAGCTTGAATTTCATTTATAATGAATTAAACATTATTATCGTAAGCCTGCCAACCCACAATGAAGCAGCTTGATGGGTTTAATTCCTATATCCCCACTCCTGTAAGGAGGGAGACCTAACTCTAGACTAAAAATTATGACGAAACATATGACTGACAGTTTCTACGTGACATCGCTTACCACCCAATATAAATTCCATAAACTAGATCTAAACAAATTTAGAAAATATTTTTTTCTAAATTGAACTGTGAGTTCACGATTTATCTTATAAAGCAGTGCATAAACACTCGCTAAGCCGGAAGTTTTAATTATATCAAAATAATTACAGTAATTATACAAATGCGTAGTGTTAACCTGTAAGGAAAAATGTTATTATAAATAAATACAATAAATAAGAAAATATATTATATTAACGTTATCAACAGTAATCTCAAGGGATTACACAAATCAAAGATATCTTACTAGTGATTTGTGGAATTACAATCGTACCTTGGAAAAAACTGGGGCAAATAGATAATAATTTAAAATTTATATTTAATTTATTTACCGTTAGTGTTTCAACGAAAAGTTAGCCCTTGACTGCTACTTTACTATTTGCACTAAATTATATACCTAATTATCTTCTTCATAATCCAGCGTATAATACATATAGAATTTACATTAAAATAGGTACAGACAGACATTCGAATATGAAGTACTAATTAGAATAAATAATATAAACTCAAATCGACCGATTAACCGAAAATTATCTTTCCATTAATTTAAAGTTATTGAAATAGCGTTTTGGAAATAAAACATCCAAAATGTGAATAACCTCTACTAGTTTTTGAGATATAAGCAGTTTATAATATATAAGTTATGTCCAAGAATTACTTCTTTAAATATATTAGATTAGAGATATGAATTAACCGAATGAACAGTCGGGTATCGTGCACAAAAGAAAAACGGAAAAGAAAGTGGCTTTGATATCACTAAAAGAAATTGTGTATATTAGTGAAGTAAGTACGGATAAGTGGTCGAGATGTTCTCTAGGGACCAGCGTAAATGCACTTCAATATAGTGGCTGTATATTGTAGATATTTTGTACTGTATATTGAACTATTATGTATATTGAATAATTTATAAGTCTGCGTATACTTCCACTTCCATGCCAATACATCTTTGATATATGTGTTTTTGTGACAAGGCATGGTGATCTATTTGTTAACGCAGGTGACGTAAATAAAAGAGATACTAGGAACATTGACATAATAATAGTTAGTACATGGACTTCGGGTGTAATGCAAAATTCACAACAAAAGTGTCCCGAGACATCTTATACTAGAATGTATTTGTATTTTTATAAACAAACTAAAACATTATAATATATGTCTAACTTTATTGTTACACAGTCTAATTTGAAACGGTTTAAATGCTTAAAAAATTCAAATATTAAACAACAAAATAACTCTATGCAGTCGTTGTTCTATAACATTATTGACGTGTATTCTCTCAGTAAGCTAATATGAGACTGAATGCAATTTGGAATCTTTTTCGCGTTTTAGCTCTCTTTGGGTTCGGACACTTTTTAGCGCTGACCCGAAGTCCATAGTATTAATATGTCAATGACTAGGAAAAAAGAAAGATTAGTGTTCATACGAAAACCAAATACGGCATTTTATCTCAAAAATAGTAATGCGATGACTATAAAGCTGTTTAATAAACTCCCACCAGACTTGCGTAAACAGCCACTACAGCTGTTTCAGAAACGTTTATACTCATGGTTGTTAGAGAAATGCTTTTATTCTGTCAAGGATTTTTTATAAGCTTAGTGTATAATTGTAATTTTATGTTTTATTTTGTATTTTTGCATGCCAGAAATGGTCGAATATTGTTATTAATAATATTAATGTATTCAGCAAATAAAGATTTGATTGATTAGTTGATTGAACTACGCTGTAGCTGATGATAAGTAACGATCATCATCATTTTCAAATTATTTTATCATCTTTTAGCAGGGTCCGATCTCCTAACCTACAGAGGAGGAGATAGACTCCCGCTGTTTCAATGCAGATTGGCGATTATGGATATTATGTTTAATTTTTCAACGATCGCCATCAGAGACACGGAGGTGCAACACCACTACCATTTAACTCTGTTACTTCTGACGACCTCGCGGTGGGTTTATAAGACGGAAGTCCTGGGTTCGATTCCCGGCGGGGCAAGTTGAGATTTTTCTTAATTTGTCATGGTCTGGCTGGTGGGAGGCTTTCGCCGTGGTTAGTTACCACCCTACCGACAAAGACGTACCGCAAAGCGATTTAGCGTTCCGGTACGATGTCGTGTAAAAACGGGGTGTGGATTTCATCCTACTCCTAACAAATTAGCCCGCTTCCATCTTAAATTGCATCATCACTTAACATCAGGTGTGATAGCAAGTCAAGGGCTAACTTGTAGTCGATAAAAAAAAAATCTGTAACGAAACTCAACAGTGTCATTTGCACTTACACTTACACCACTATTAGGTATTCAATATGACAGCGATAATTACTCTAGATAGAGAGACACAGCGACGAAATACCACACAATGTCGAGTGTCCATACACTTATTACAGAATAGCGCTACTAGGTTTAGAATTTTACCAAGAATTTCATGAAAGAAGGGAGAGCTAAATATTTCTAAGTCTGTATTGGAAATTCTTCCCTCCAGGTTAGACGTGGGATTTATAGACAGTTTTAACAGCCTATAATATAATAATTTATACCTATTTCAATCCTGAGTACACTGTACAATTATAACTTCGAAGCCATATTATGATATTATCTACAGCCTAGATTTATCGTATAATTTTTTATACCTATAAAATAAAAAAAAATTAACAAAAATAGAACCGACTCAAAACGCACTAAAAAGTAAAAAAATAACTGTGTCATTTAGTTGCTTTAATTCACATAAGCATATCTTTGAAGTCGGTGCCAGCAAGTTTAAGGAACATTTATTTAACGTAGTAAAGCAGTTTGTGGGTTCTAGGTAATGTCTTTAAAGTAGAAACCTTGGCTTGGTTTACCATATTGTAACCTGAGTTAGGTAAATAAGCCAACAGACGTAAGTCTTTATACAAACGCACATACTCTTTTATAAAGAGCCAAATTAGTCTATTTAAAAGCGACTGTCCTGAACAAATACTAAAAATTACAAGGGCGTTACTTTTTTTCTCTTTTTTTGGAAATAGCACGTAACCTTCTAGCAAGATCTGGTAAAATAGACGGTCTGTTTGTCTGTTAGTCTCTTTATACAAGTTTCGCAATACGAAAATATTAAGCTATTGGGAAACAGTGTCTTTGGCATTCAATAATCATTAGTTTAAAACTTTCGACTCTCTCTTTAGACTCAAATCCAAGACTCCTGTAGAGCAAGCGGTAACAACTGAGACAGAAAGACCAAACTTTTACTTATTCAAGTTTGAAAGCTTAGCAAAAGTCAAAATATTAAATAGTCAAACTTAAAACGTGACTACGCTTTTAGTACCAACCGAGTGTACTACATTGAATAATATTTGTAAAAAAGATAACGAGGGTACTGTAATGTTTATTTTACTTGGTAGACTGTTTGTTTTGCCGGTCACAGCTCCGAGCTTGTCGCTCGAGTCGTGCGTCTCTAATCACCGGGAATCCAACATCTGATACTTTGGAGAGCTTGTGAAGCAAAAGCGAAATGCTAACGGAAACAAATGAACTGTTGCTTACTGAAGGATTTCCATCGATGGCCGTTACAAGCGATTGACGCCCTTCAGCGATGATATTAAAGTCTGTTTTAGTATAAAAAGTTGTAAAAGCAAACAGGTCCGGTCGATTTCAACGCACTACATTGCATTCTATTGCGGCGTGGCGCAGACGGTCGGAGACATTTGACACGTCCTCGTTGACAGTAATATGTGTGTAAACCGGGGCAAATAATGCGATAAACAAATAATGTGCCTCGTTTCGATATTATTTCGAATGGGAATATTTGCTTGTCAGCGCGTCAATTGTTCAGGTAACAAGAATAACGATTGATATCTTCAAGGATAATTGCAGAGAAATTGCAGTGTGAGGAATATGAGGTTAGAGAATCTTTACTTATCTTTTAAAAAATATAAGGTATTCAAAGTTTTTTTTATATTTTGTTTCGCTCAGTAACAACGTTTTCAAAACTGGACTGTGAAGTTTAACAGTGACGACTTGGGAGGAGCTTACCTAGAAGGCGCCTATGCACTTTCATTTTCCGTATTAGTAAGTATTTCATAATAACAACATGAGGTTTTCGACGAGAATACGTTTTTAAAATTGCTTCCATAGTAGTAAGCAATACAAAAATTTAGTAATAACAAAATCGGGGTAGTTAATTTGATGATGCATTTTTAATATCCCTCCAAAATGTTATCTAGACCTATCTAGTATTGCACATACAGAGTTAAAGGATTTTTTTAGGATAAGTGAGGACTCTGATACTCTCCTATACATCGCAAGGAAAGCACCGCCCGCCATTTTGAGGTCACATTATTTCGTAATTTAAATTTTTGAACTACTTAAAAAAATGCATATATAATCTGTAAGTTTTTATGTATATTTGTCCGCGGTTATCTCGCGTTGTGCTGAACGACTCCATTTTGATGCGGTTATCAGAAAACTGTTGTAACACTCAAGAGAAAGTTTTAATCGACTTAAAAAGAAGGTTCTCAGTCTGAAAAAAATATTTACAATTACTATTACGAGTATAGATAAGATTTAGTAATAAAATGCTCTAGAAAATGATAGAATCTATTTGAATTTCTATTCGTTTCGTTTATTAGTTACACGGTTCAGTTGAAGACGTCCCCTTCCCTCACTTTGACGCCCGCGCCGCCTTCAGACGACAGTAACTCGCTTATCGCGCCTCGGAAACTAGATTCCTACGCTGATTGGATGTTTATTTAAAAAATTATTAAACTATGTTTATTTACAAGATTAAATGTACATTAATATAATGTAATGATTGCAATAATAAACAACAGGGACAATAACAGGGGAAATATTCGTCAAGAGTCATTTATCAAATCAAATTATAATTCGTTTATTTCATGTCAGCTCGGATTTTGTAATAAACGATTCCCGTGGCGCAGTGGTGTACGCAGTGGATTTACGAGACGAAGGTTCTGGGTTTGATTCCCGGAGGAGCAAATTGAGATTTTTCTTAATTTGTCTTGGTCTGGCTGGTGGGAGGCTTTCGCCGTGGCTAGTTACCGCCCTACCGACAAATACGTACCGCCAAGCGATTTAGCGTTCCGGTACGATATCGTGTAGAAATCGAAAGGGGTGTGGATTTCAACCTACTTCTAACAAATTAGCCCGCTTTCATCTTAGATTGCATGATCACTTAACATCAGGTGTGACTGCAGTCAAGGGTCAAATTGAAGTCGATAAAAAAATGTCAAATTCATCTTTTTCTACACACTCTCTACCCTCTCCCTCTCTTCTCACTCTCTACCCTCTCTATTAAAATACACACTGCATCAGCTTATTATTATTAGTACAATTGTAATTTTATCACATATAACATACACACAGCCTCCCTTTTTTTAGGAAATTTGTTAAAAATAGGAGGAAGTTATTTCCATGTCAAAGGTAATCCTATAATTTGGAAATCACTGTATACAATTATAACTGTAAATGCATAAAATTTTGAACAATTTTTGTTTATTGTTATTACTTCTCGTATAAAAACGTAAGGATTTATTTGTGACGTTTCACGAATTCAATCCTAGATAAATGCAGCGGGATGGAACCGAGACACCTAAAGGCCTGAGGGGTGTCAAACTGGGGAGATTCCTCGCCACCGGAGATTGGGTCGCAGCCTCCTGCGCAAGCTGCCTAACTGAATAAACCAGATAAAAATTTCAATGATATAGCTACCCTAAGATACACAATAAGTTTAAAGTCTAAAGAGACTAATTCTTCAAAAGTAAATTGTACCAACAAGTGAAATGGTAAATTTTGTAAAAATTTTTTATTCAGAGAAAATTTATTTCAATGATGAAAAGAAATGAAATTTTAAGACATAAGTAATTTTAGAATTATAAATTTTAAATTAACCCTAACTTATATTGATTCGTCGTTCATTCATTAATATTTAATGAATTAACGACCTCCGTGGCATAACAGTACGCGCGTTTGATTTTCAAGATAGATATCCCGAGTTCATAAAAGGTAAGCTTCATCAAGGCAATACAAAGAGTTCCCTTAGCTTACACTAGAGCGGCCCTAGGTTCGACTTCCAGCTCGGAATAATTTGGGGTTTTATATTTTCCAAATTGATTTAAGTCTAACTCGATGATAGGCTTTCGCCGTGACTAGTATACCCTACCAAGTAAAACCAGCCCACTACTACTGCATAAAAATTCAAATTCAAAATTCAAAATCATTTATTTCAAGTAGGCTGTTTTACGAGATCACAGTGCATGGTCATTTTGTCAATGAATACATAAAAAGTTAAAAAAGTCCAAAACAGTCGTTTTCCTTTTGTTCTACAATGTTAAAACTTTTGTCAATTGTCGTCTTTACTTGAACTACATTGACATATTAATACTATGGACTTCGGGTCAGCGATAAAAAGTGTCCGAACCAAAAGTAAGCCAAAACGCGAAATGATTTCCAATCGCAATTCAGTCTCATATTAGCTGACTGACAGAATACACGTCAATAATGCCGTAATGTGTTATAAAAAACTTGTAAGAACTACCCGAGTAAGGTGAGAAAAAAAGACGGTGTACCATATTTTCAGTAAGTAAATATTTACTGATGATTTTAAAGTATTATTTTGCTTAGAAACAGGCTATTTTATTAAAATTTTTATAAACTATAGAAACGAATTGCATAACCAACCAAAATGAACAAAAGTATCTATCTGTCCTTTTCCCATACGCTATCCGCGTATAGGATAGAAGGAGTGCAATATGTTTATCTAATTAACCACATTTAGTTCGGATCTGCCGTGAGCAATAGAATGTTTTAGAACAACGACTGCATAGAGTTATTTTGTTGTTTAACATTTGAATTATTTAATCACTTAATTTTTGAATGAAAATAATTTGATTATTTTCAATTCAAAAATTTTTATTTTTTATGTCAAATTTTATTTTTTATGTCATAAATATTAATCAAATAACTTTTACCATAATGGTATATTAATTTGATAACTATAAGAATTATCTAACGTCATTGAAGTAAAAAAATATATTTTCAGTTTAATTAAAAAGAGGAAAATATCGAGAACTTAAAATTTCAAAGTAAAGAACTATGTCGAGTGGCATATCATTTTGTACATTAGTGGATTTGGTTTGTAATTAATTATTATTATAACTAATTATTATTTTATACAAGATAGTTACAACAAATATTATTTGGTACACGATTTATCCCAGCATATAGAGGGAGGGATCAGGGATATGTAAATATAAATTAAAATTTGCTGTAAATATAATATATAAATATAAGATGCCTAAAAAATTTGAAAGCTACCGACTCCACACCATTTATGTTGTCCTATTTTCACGAGAAGCTGTCATGTCAAAAAAAGGCTGCCATGGTAACCGTCAATCGAACCTGATTACTTATTGCATGCAATTAGACCGTTGGAAATTAGACTGTATAACAATTCGATAAGACATACATTACAATGTTATTTTGTGTATAAAAACATAAATACATCCTAGTGTGTATAAAATATCTTGGGACACTTTTGACGTAAATTTTGCATTAGACCCGAAGTCCATAGTATTAATATGTCAATGTTGAACTAGCATTATCTATCATATCTCAGAGTGACGGTTTAGTATCATTCAATACCCACAATATGATGTGCACAGTTCGCTATATCACTTCAAAAATCATCTGTAACAAAGAACTTTAATACAAATTGAACTGAACATCTTCGATTTATCATATCAATTGAAAATATCGAATAAACTTGCTCCAGGCAACACTTTTAGCAAACGTACAGATCGAGCGCCGTCCCGAGAAGAGAATTTAATCTCACGATATAAAATCCGCCGCAACGCATTTAGCTCGACTCAAAGTTTAGTTTGATGTCAGTTCGTTTTATATTTATAGCATTAACCAACACTTAATCCACTAAAATAAAAGCTTTGAGTGAACATCCATAATATTATTATCTATTTATATAACAAACATATATTTGTTATAGAAAATAAAAATTTTTAACAAAAAATAGAACCGACTCCAAACGCACTAAAAAGTAAAAAATAACTGTGTCATTTAGTTGCTTTAATTTACTGAAGCATATCTATGAAGTCGGTGCCAGCCACGTTTAAGGAACATTTATTTTACGTAGTAAAGCAGTTTGTGGGTTCTAGGTAACGTCCTTGAAAGTAGAAACCTTGGCTGGCACCGACTCCTAGATATGCTTAAGTAAATTAAAGCAACTAAATTACACAGTTATTTTTTACTTTTTAGTGCGTTTGGAGTCGGTTCTATTTTTTGTTAAAAATTTTTATTTCTTACTTTTTAGTGATTTATCGCCACGTAGCGTACTCGTACTATACTGTCATAGTATATTATATAGCACTAGTAGCCAAAAAGCTACCGATACCGAGTCAAAAACCGAAATCGCTGTAAGCGTGCCTCCAAAATTTGAAGAGTTCCTTCAATTTCCCCAGGATATCATCAGCAGATCCTAACAAGCGGACAATGGGACCACCTTGGATGTATGCCCTTTCTAATAAAAAAAGAATTATCAAAATCGGACAACACTGTAAAAAGTTATGCGTGGTCATACATAAAAAAAAAAAAAAATATACGTGTCGAATTGAAAACCTCCTCCGTTTTTTTTCGTCGGTTAATAAATAAGACTATTTTTAACCTTAGCCTAACATTTAAATTAGTTGTTTAGATATAATATACTTAGTTACTTAGGCTGCCTCGTTGGTCTAGTGGTTAGCCTATCTGACTTCGATCACGAGGTCCTGGGTTCGATTCCTGGGTCGGCTCACGAAATAATTCTGAGTTTTTCATTCTTCTATGAAATTCACGGAGTCCGGAAGTTGGCGGTGTCACACCCGCGTGCCTCGCAGAGCACGTTAAGCCGTCGATCCCGGTCACACATCTGATAGTGATCGTTAATAAATAAAAAATTACCACGCTAAATCCGCCAACCCGTATTGGGGCAGCGTGGTGGGTCTGCACTCCATATCCCCTCTCCTATAAAGAGAGGCCTGGCCTGTAGTGGGCCGTTAATAGGCTGATAATGATGATGATGATGAATATACTTAGTTGTAGTTGATGGTTCAAGTAGATTAAAATTAAAAATATACTACTAATACTAGGCAAGTATAGCTATCGAAACAACATTTGCCAGAATTGCTTTCTATTGTAATAAAAAAGGCGATTTATCGTTTCGCAGCTAAGAAGCATCTCGATAAAATCAGCTTTCAAACAAAAACAATCGCATCTTAATCGAAGCTCACGATGCCACAGACAGTCACTTACTGATACGCAAATAGAAATTATTTATCTATTATCTATTTTACGTCGAGAATTAAAACTATCGTATATTAATCAGAGTAACACTGCGGTGTCCTTCAATACGCTAGTATAGCCGTCAAAAAGCGGCATCTTATTTTTTTTGCCTACAAAAAAGTTAAACTAGTTAAAATAACTATACGGTTAACATAATTAGCGTTATTCATTAAATATCCATTGGGCTCGGGATTCATTTGGCTACCACACGGAACGTTAACAAAAAACATACATACACTCGGGAGCAAAGAAATCGAGTCACCAGCATCTGTCATGTTTCGTCGTTAATTGTTTTTATTATTTTGTATGATTTTTATTAAATTCAAACAAATACTGTTTAGAAGTTATTTAATATCCCTTAAAATTAAGTATTTGAAATCCAAAACTCTTAGTATTAATTAATTAATAATATTTTCATACAGACTCGATTTTTTTGCTCTCGAGTGTAGTTCATTAGCTCATGTGACTTCTCCTAGTGTCATGTTCCAAAGAGCAGAAAAAATAGTACGCATGTCGCCTCGCACTCCTTTTTCTTGATGGCGGGACGTCAAAAACAAGCATGCATGAAGCTGGACATCAATCAATGTTTTGTTTTTATTTTGGAACGCTTGCCGACAATGATTGCCGCGCTTTGTGGTTGTCTATGTGTATCTGCTGTCACGTAAAAGGAACGTTTTGTAATAGGATTATGAACCGATTGCCTAAAAGGCTTGTAAACTTCAGCGTGTTGGTATGTTGTTTTTGTATACCTATTTCTCTAAACTCGGCAAACCTACAGATACGATGACCGAGCTTTGATTAATAGATTTTGATTAATAAATTATAATATGAATTACAATTATATTTAGCAAGATATTTTTTTATACTATGAATATATCAAAAATATTTTAAACATCGCGATTTCATAACATTATATTATCTTAGTCTAATAATGAATTGATAGTAATTTTATTATGCTCGTACACTTAGCCCACGGCTATTTAAGCCTCTACAAAAATTATCTTAGCCTACAAAATTCTGTTATACAAAAATCCGATACCTATTTTAGTTTGGTTTGCATTTTATTGCATTGTAAAAAATGGATTTAAATGTAAACGCATTAAGTTTCTCGCGCAGGTGGAACGTTAGTGTTCCATTTATTTGACACCTAGTATACCTGCTCCAGTACAAACTGAATGAATGTTACAGCGGTTTGCCAGCTGTTGTTTTTAATTAGTATTCAGATATAAATAAACCTGAACATAACGTCGTAACTAAACTATGTAACAATAAATAAACTTAATTAAAAACTTGTAACATTATAGTTTATGTAAGGAAAACAGATCCTATAATGATGACAATGGGACCACCTTGAAAGTATGCCCTT
The DNA here is from genome assembly GCA_034621355.1 of Mycalesis mineus. Classification (NCBI taxonomy): domain Eukaryota; kingdom Metazoa; phylum Arthropoda; class Insecta; order Lepidoptera; family Nymphalidae; genus Mycalesis; species Mycalesis mineus. Next base: position 7,177,826 of record CM067885.1, read on the forward strand.
TCTAATAAAAAAAAAATTATCAAAATCAGTAATCAAACTCTGTAAAAAGTTTTGCGTGTGAGTTTGTCCGTGCACCGGCACTCATCGTTCAGCGCTCGGAAATCTTTTATTATATTTTTAGGTAGGTAAGTACGAGTATATGCGTAGATGTGTTATTAATAAGAAAGTTAACAAAACATGTGAGGGTGGTTACAAAATAATAGCGAATACTGGTGCCTCGCTGCACTGATGTGACGCATTAGACCAGTTTAAATAAAACATGAAAAGTCCAATTAAAATTTCATTCCTGTAAGAAACATTTCATGTCAATGCTGCTTCCCAGGCGGCCCGTCACTACCAACAATTATTATCTTTATATTTGTGCCAATATCATAAAAAATATATATCACAAAATCACACACATAAAATCATAAAAAATTTAGAGTCCGACCGAAACTGGTTTTCCGGCCGAAACCGAAACCGAAACCGAATAATCGGCCCTGGCTTCAGTTTCGGCCGAAACCGAAACCGAAACTCATGTGGTCAAGTATAAAATTCCTTAAAATACTGAAATTTGATGCATTTTACACATTATGCTGCATTAACTGAGTAAATCTTACATTAATGACTAAGTTTTGTGGAGCTATCCGAACGGCGCACGACAATTCCCGAACATGGCCGCCATAGTGTTGCCGCGAGAAACGAAGTTAGACGAGCGTGCACGACTACTTCCGAAATCAGTTTCGGTTTCGGCAAAAGTTTCGGCCAATTTAGGCCGAAACCGAAACTGCTGCCGAAACTTGATTTTTGGCCGAAACTCGGCCGAAACCGAAGCCGAAACCGAACTTTCGGTCGGACACTAAAAAAATTATATTATAAAATCTTCCTCAGGAAAAGCGCATCCGAAGTCTTTGAGTTTATCGCTAACAAACAGACTTAAAGACTCAGCGGAGAGCTTTAATTTAGAATTGATGATGAAAAAACGTACATACTCAGAGCTTTAAACGCATAGACTTTCTATAAATAAATGCACACATACTTTAAATATTTTAAAAAGAAATCTTTTCTTTTGCAGTAACCTACTTGTGAATAGCGGAGAGTATGCATTAAGTGTATGAGTATTTTTAAAAGCAACATTTGCGTGGGGTAAATGACAGATATTACCTAGTAACATTGCTAGTAACCTTGGGCCTAAAGCGTATTTACGGTATTTAGCGTAAATCTATACGAGTAACATATCCATTGCCAACTTGCATGAAAATAAAATTTCATTATCATTCTCGTTAGCCTATGTTACTTCGGTCAAGAGGTTCCGGGTTCGACTCCAAGGTCAAGTCGCTGAAAAATTTTCCGTTCTTTTGAGAAATTCTAATCCCGGAATCGGAAAGTAGGAGGTATTACAACCCGAAGAGCACGTTAAACCAGTCCCGGTCGTTATCACTATCAACATAAATGATAGTGATTGTTGCTGAACTAAAAATTATCAACCTAAGATCGCCAACCCGCATTGGATCAACATGGTGGATTTAAGTTCCTTATCCTCGCTCCCATAAGGTCTAGTGATTTATTTATTCATTTATTTGCATTCCAATTTACACATATGTCAAATTAGTATTATAAATAGTATGTCAAATTGGAACCCCGTCAGGGGCACTGCAAATGGCTTAGAAGGGAGACAGCGCCATGGTATCATTTAGGAATTCGTCAACTGAGTAATATGCTTTATTTAGCAAGTAGTCTTTGGCAGTTTAATAAATGTTTCATCATTTTCAATTTTTTTTTATTCTTTTATCGGATTTTATTATATAGCTTTGCAAGCATTGGATTAGGGCCGGTACTATGTATTTTGTGGTTTGATCCCTGTAGTTGTAAATCAAATTTGCGCGCTTGTCGTAAGTTATAGCGCCGCGACATATCTTCTTATTTGGCTGCTTACGCACAAATTTGATTGATTCTAGTATGTATATACACGTCAAAGTTAATATTTTTAGGAATTTGTAATTTGTAAATGTGGTACACAAGTTTCACAAGATTATTCGAAATAAAAGGAGGTTAAAATCTTAGTTATAGGAATGATGAGCTACTATTAGCACTGTTTTGACTTTTCACTCGGTGGTCGCTAATTACAGGTGATTAAGAGCCATTGTGATTGTTTTCGCTAAAATATTTCTAATCGGAAGAGCTCAGAAATGTGGTGCTAAATACCTTTAGGGAAAGAGTGAATAAGCATTTTCTAGGCAATCGCGTCACATATTAGAAATAATTATTCCTGGTGACATCATCAGGCGGAAAAAAGATGATTATAATGATGACAATGATTTTTACTGCAATAAAAATCTTCACGCAATAAAATCTGTATTTACTTATAATAATTTTTATACCTCAGCTGCACACCTAAAGCTGTCAATCGTGATGTGTCAAATAACATTTCGATGTCAGGGAACATTTTTCTTGATAACTTACAAAACTACAGTATGAAATGTATATTACACAGTTTGACGACCTCCGTGGCGCAGTGGTATGCGCGGTGGATTTATAAGACGGAGGTCCTGGGTTCGATTCCCGGCGGGGCAGATTGAGATTTTTCTTAATTTGTCTTGGTCTGGCTGGTGGGAGGCTTTCGCCGTGGCTAGTTACCACCCTACCGACAAAGACGTACCGCCAAGCGATTTAGCGTTCCGGTACGATGTTGTGTAGAAACCGAAAGGGGTGTGGATTTCATCCTACTTGTAACAAATTAACCCGCTTCCATTTTAGATTGCGTCATCACTTAACATCAGGTGTGATAGCAGTCAAGGGCTAACTTGTAGTCGATAAAAAATAAATTACAGATTTTCACACTTATTTTAAAAGAGCATGTTGGGTTTTCCGGCTCTTCGCGGTAGAATCAGCCGCTACTTGTATCGGAAGTATTTGTAAAAAGTCAAGTTACTAGCAAAGTAACTTTATAACATTGTTACTAGGCAACTCCTCAGGGACACGTTTAGATAAAAAGCTTACAAGAAACGGTTATTAACGGTATATCTTTAAATTCTTTGCTACCTCATTGGTTTTAGCTGATCATATCATTGCCATCTAGTCAGCCCTCACATCCTATGAACGAAGAATAACTACTTGTCATATCTTAATTTACTTCAAATCTAGTTCGATCAAGAAAAAAATTCTTCAGCCTCTCACATGTTATTATTCTCTGATCCTACTCAGGCCATTTTAATTTATAAACTAAACACTGACTGTCCATCGATCGGTAAACAAAGATGTTTTATAAAAATGTTTGTGTTGAATCTATGTACATTTATTAAATGTACAATAGGTGGCGCACGAGTCGTTATTTTAGCAGCATTGCAACGCACGTCTTGTTCAGCAAGTAAATTAATAATAATTGTCCTCTTGGTTTGATTTACAATATTAACCTCGAGTTCAATGTAATCATATTAAACAACTCATAAATATTTTATTATGGAAGACGCATTAGATTTATAACTCGCTGAAGCTGTTCTAAATGTCACTTCGAAGCAAGTGTGACATCGCGCTTCATCATGTCAGTGATAAACTGCTATAAAAATATTGTTTGAACAACAGGATTTTTTCGCTATAACGAAATATCGCTGATCTTAAATACATGATTTATTACGTATTTAAATTCCTTATTCCTTCCTTAGTACACGCATTGGTAAAAACTTTACGTATTAGTAAATCAAAGTAAAAATTAATAGTTCATTAGATCGGTAAAAAAGTGTTGTGTAGTAAAATAATCAATTTTTTAAATTATTAGTAATTGTGGTCTATTTACGTACCTATGTGTGAAAATGCAATTTAGGAAAAAACTGTGAATTAAGAATATGTGGCCAAGTTTTTACTTGTTTATTTCAATATTTAGTATTACAAAATATCGGATTACGTTTCACGCTCTACATTTTTGCCCAAATCTAGAATTCTTAATAGTTCGTCAAAAGTGTAATGCAACTTTGCACTACAATTAATTACGTTTAATGAATCGAGTATAATGTACGAGTAACTTACAATTAAAGAATATCTCAAAGCCAAACTTAAAATGTTATTAAAAATCTCAATCCCTGTAACCTATATTTCCTCTTATATTTATTCAATATACGAGTACTTACTGAACCTGACGGTTTTAACGGCTGTGACAAAAATCTAAATTCTCTCTGACACATCGTTCCTTAATTATTCCTCATCGTCTGATACCTGTCATGAATACCTATAATAAAATAGTAACGAAGTCAATTATTTACATTAAATACTTTTTGAAAAAGTAAGTAGTATGTATTATATACTCGATACAGACCACAAAACAATGTTTTTTTAAATTTTAATCTGTTTGTCTGTTCGCACATCAATTTAAAACTACTGGACCGATTTTTATACGGTTTTCAAAAAGGGATAAAGCTTAGCTCTGGGTAGGCTTTGTTTCATGGAGATCGGACTTAAGAAAAAATAATTGTTCCAAAACAACTGAATTTCAGTAAAGACGTTGCCGCAACGAAGGCACTGAATGAAATTAAATGATACTTGGCACGATCAGAGTTTATACTACAAGAAAGGATATAGGATACTCCGTATAACGAAAATTATTACCGTTCCCTTAAGAGAAGGGTTGAATGTCCACGCGAAGTCACGGGCGTCCACTAGTTATGTATCAAACTTCTTTATTTTATTACGCAAAACAATTTTAAGTATCTATAGTAAATTTATAGAGGCACTATCTCTCAATATTTATACGATATACCCCACAATATATACGCTCAGTCTGACAATAAAGTTCATTATTATTATCCTTTCTACAAAGATGGCAAACAATATCTTCTAAGGCCTGGATCTGAGCCAAAATTTGATTTTAATGACGACTTATAGTTGCGTATGTCAGCTTATCTAGTATCTTCTTTTTTGCATTATTCCTATTGAATAGCTCTCGTATTATGTTTCGTGCACTGCAGAAATACACCCAGCAATTAGCATTCTTTGTGCACGTACCCTTTTTTTCATAGAGAGCGCTTTTTGGTTGATTTAAGCGCGTTGAAAATAAACAACGTGCTAAATTTAGAGCAGGACCACATTTTATGTTAGTTCAGCCACTGCAGTATATCATCTGGTTTTGTAATGGATGGTTTTATTGAAATTGTAATAAAGAATGTTCATGTCGTAATTTTAAATGATTTGTCTTGCGCCTCGTTCTTTGTAATGGAAATAATAATGTAATGCTTAAAATATGAGTTAAATAGTTTAAAAACCGTTACACACTGTGCTCTAATTTTATTTTTGGTCTGATCCAACAAATTTTAAATTTAATGATCCATTGTGTATGTAGATGCATTTGTCTATATCGTTTATTCTGTAAGAGGTAAGCAATTTGACAGGGCTCTTTGAAATTAGATTTTAAAATTTATTGATGTGAATTAATTAAAAAACATATACATTTATTTTAGTGTTCACCATATTTGTGGCCGCTTTTAATTTAATTTAAACTTCTATGAGATGGGAGTTACAATCTTCTACAAAAAACTACGATTTTTTAAGTCAACCTCGGTCTCTCTGACATTTATTTATTATTAGATTAAGAAAATATATTATTCCCGGGTTAATTGAGGAAATACGCATAGATAGATTGTCTTATCAAGTAGGCCCTAAGTATAAAATTATTTGAAAATAAAAAGATGTCATAATTTGCAAACGTTAGAGTGCGTTCGATAAGTGGGTGGGTGGTTTAACATGGGTGGATTTAAGGGGCGAATAAACCAATTCCTGAAAGGCCGGCAACACATTAGCAGTGCCTCTGGTGTTGCAAATGTATATGGGCGGCGGTAATCACTCAACATCAGGTGACCCGCATGCTCGTTTGCCCGCTTTAATAGCGATAAAAAAAAAGTATATCTGAAATAAGTTGTTAATAAATGTTAAAACTTGTAAAATAATTAGTTCAACTTTTACTTTATCAAAAACAGAATCTTTGCTGTTTTGACGAAGATATATTAATAACTGTAAGTGTCGAATTATATCAAACCTACTTTTTTATATCAGTACCTAATATAGACAAAATTATTTAGATTCAAAAATGAACATTTTTCACCAGTGTTGAATATAAAGAAAGATAGATCACGTTGAAACGTTCTGTATATCCAGTACTAGATATGACGTACGGAATGTACATGTACTTGGAGTTTATAAAAATGTTGTTGTCTTTATTTTTGAATAAGCTGTAAATATCCTGACCTATAACTCAACGAGCAGCTCAAATCGCCGGCGGAATATTTATAAATACGGTAGCGAAGTCTGTAATGCGGCTCGACAGACAGTTGCTAAATTTCAATGTGTTCTAGTTCGGATTCCTTGCTTGTTTGTAGCGTGACTGAGAAACTTGACGGTTCCTCTTTGGGACAAGTCACTTTTGCGAGATTAAAGCGCGCCGTTCGCTTACTAGCGAAATGTTTATTTAGCTGCTAGTGGGTTTGACAACTAATAATATTTTTTTTGTATTTACAACTATGCACTGTATTGACTTGAAAAGCATAGTTACTCATTTTGCATTGTAAACGTAATCATAAATAAAGTATCGAAAATTTCGAGTATCAAAAAATCCTTTAGTAATATCTAAGGAACACGTATATAAATTTTCGTAATCATAACTACTTTGTGCTGTTGATTTATTTCTCAGTTAGTCATGTTATTAAGTGTTAATTATTCCCTAATAAGGTCTTCAAGACGATAAAATAAAGTAGTAATTTCATAAATATTTATCTTACTGAATAAATCTGTTATCAAAATTATTTTATTTTATAGATGAAATCATACGAAAGCATTTTAAAGCACCTACGGAAAGCGTGAACTCACATCGTATTTATTCTTAGAGCTTCGGAAATACCCTAAATCCGACGTACATTGTAGACCATATTACTCTGAGCACTTCCATTTCTACCGATATGGACTGTTCAGCCAAATTTTTAACTTATGCCCATATGAAGTGAATACAGTTTATGATCGCGTAGCCCATTCTCCGAAAACGCCTTAGCGAATCCATATTGCCATCCATTTGGCTGCAAGAGTTGTTTCCGGATTATTCGATTCGTGATGACTCACGAGGAACTATTACGGAATTGTAGGAACGTGTATAAGAATATTTTGTAGAACTTGGGATTTATTAAAATAGAATTTCGTTTTCGGCACAGTTGTTTTTTCATATTTACTGTAAAATATTGGTCAATATTTTACTGTATAATAATAACAAAAAGTATCAAAATACTTGGACCTTGCTCATGAGATTACCGTCATGTGGAATGTTGATTCAACAATGATTGTTCCTATAGTCGTTTCAGTCAACGTCTTATAGCGAAAAGCTTTGACGATCATCTTAAAAAGCTTTCGCTTAATTGTTGGATCAAGGGTCGGATACAGAAGGCAGTAATTCTTGAAACGGCGCGTATTGTGAGGAGGTTCCTCACTCTGGAGCCCTGACCACCGGTTGCTTGGACCCCCGGGCCCCGCAGCAGGCGGAATGGATTTTTTTATAAATTTTTAATAGTGTTTTTATAATTGTTTTATAAGCATTGTTGAAAATTTAAAAAGAAATGTAAATAAATAAATGATAGACAAAAAGAAAATATTGTTATCTTTCTATTGGTTGCCAATCCTCTGATATGAATTAAGGTATTAAAGTCTTATGAATCCAGAATTGGAAATCGTTATAATAATCATGAAATAAAATCTTAAAAGAAATTTTTCCTGATCTAAATTGATGACTCTCAAGCTATTTAATATTGCTCCATCCAGAAAATAATCCATTTTTAAATTCCTATAGGCACCCTAAAAACTCTAGGGACGGCAATAAAGGCGAAAAAAATATTTATAGCTAGTAATATGTTCGTGAGGGCATGCTCGCGAGCGTAATTGCGTTTCTAAGCGTTGTGACATCGTTCCTCGTCTTTATAGGGCAATTACTGCCGTTATCTGGCATTGATATTGCATCTAATTTATTCTGGCCCATACATACAAATAACATGCCAGATGCATTGTGCCCAGAATTCGTTTCTTTTCTGCTCTCCTCCTTATTATGAACATTATTAACATAAGACAACTATTTATTTTTTTGTCTTGCCAAGCTCAAATGAATTTAAAATAAAAGCTTTGGATTAATGCAAAATAGTTTGATTGCTTTTCCAGTATTTATTGTGTTATACTTATTTTCTCTACAGTTTGATTTTTGCTTGCCGGTTTCAGTGTATTAGATTGAATTTCTTCCCATAAATGTTAAACTTCACATAATTCTTTAACAAAAACATGTGCAAGACATATGAAACTTGCGCAATAAATAGATCACGCTGTGCAATTAATTGTTGCAATTTATATGATATCTAACAGTACCTAGCAAATGTTGCTGTGCTAAATTGGAGGGGGTAGGAGGGAAAAAATTAGTTTTACAAGCTAGTCACCCAATATCTAAAAAACAATAAAATTGGTTGAGCAATATATTTAAGATATTAAAATGCCGTGTACAGGCTTTGGCAAAGACTCTACAACTAAATTTCGTAGGGTGTGAATGGCGAATTAAAAGAAATATATCAAGAAATGTATAAAACATGTCACAGGCAGTCGCGAATAGAGAATATTGTCAAGCGAATTGCACGAACGACGGGCGGTACAAACTACAAACACACGTTGGCTTGAAAATTGCTCAAAATGCCGTCGCAAGCTACGCTACCGTTCGCTTTGACTACTTTCGCGGCCAGCACGTTAAAAAAATAAAGTCAGTTTTTTCTGCACACCATACCACCCATAGGAGGTACGTAGTCTTCTAGATTAATTTCTAGGGCTGTTTCTTTGGTTTTTGATAACAATAAAAAGTTATTGTCGTGTAACTAAAACGCTTCTCAGATAAATTATTACTTATTATATACAGTTTGAAATCCATTGCCTGCTTTGTTACTTTTATCATATGCTCACGAAGTTAAAGTGAGATGAAGAACATTTTATCATATGGAGGTCTAATTATGGGATGAGTATCATCATCATCATCATCATTATCAGCCTATTAACGGCCCACTACAGGGCCAGGCCTCCCTCCTTATAGGAGAGGGGATATGGAGCGTATACCCACCACGCTGCTCCAATGCGGATTGGCGAGCTTAGGGTGATAATGTTTCATTTATTCACGATCACTATCAGATGTTAATGATAGTGACCGGGACCGACGGCTTAACGTGCTCTCCGAGGCACAGGGGTGTAACACCACCAACTTCCCGACTCCGCGCTTAGAATGTACTGAGAATTTCATAGAATGAAAAAGCTCAGAATTATTCCGTGACCCGACCCAGGATTCGAACCCAGGACCTCGTGATCGAAGCCCAACAGGCTAACCACTAGACCAACGAGGCAGTCCCAGACCAACGAGGCTCAGTATGCACGGCTCCAATATTGATATTAAGTAAGTAAATAAATAGTTTATTCATTTATACATATATTTAAGCTATTTGTTTTTTGGACAATAATAGGGAAGGAAATTTACCTGCAAACCGTTAAATCTATTGTCTGCAGTATTAGCTCGTTTTATTTTTTTTATATTATCGCACAAGACGTCTACGACTGCTTAAGAATTATCACAAAAAAAATTGTTCTCTGATAACGCCTACCTTATCGCGAGTACATCCTGATTTTTTACCCACAGATTTGTCGACTCGAGTCAACAAAATGTTATCTTAAACACTCAATCATATTATCACTGTGACGACGAACAGTGTCGTCGTTCTGACGCCAGGTATTTCGAGGCTTATAACCTTACTGTTGCAATTGTTGTGAAACGCAAATAATGATTTAGGATTTTCGCACTTCACGTCACTTGTTGGCTAACAGCTAATTCAATGAAAGCTAAATACACAGACACGATTTAAACTAAACGAACGCAACGTAATATGACTTCCTTTTAACGGTTGGAATGCAAAACTAATTGATAGGTTAAGACACTAAGGTGTAGAATGCCCTTCCGGCCTCCGTGTTTCCTGCCACTTTTAATTTTAGGAACTTCAAAGAGTCGCATCTTTTTAGAAACAAACTGTGTCGTTTTAACATTTAATTTGTAACATTATAGTTGTTACAAAATGTTAATTAATGTATTGATAACCAACCTTAATTAGATGTTAGACAATTAAGTGTGAATTTATTTATGCGACATTGCCATTTAAAAATCATGTACAACGCAAGTCGGTACGTAATTGAAAGTAGGGCCAATTCAAATAGTTTTGGAATACTTAGAAAAAACACTCTTTTGCCCTTTATTTTTATCACATAGAACACATGATAAATAAACTCCTGAGAATAATTGCAACCTGTTGCAGTTCTAGTTTGAGCTATATAGCTGTGAATACACGTCCATTGATATAGTTGTCTCACACGAATATGACAAAGGGCAATGGAACATCAATAGAGACTTGATAATGATAAGCGAGCTAATTTAGATTCAGCTATTATCGTTTTACTGTTAGGGGTCCCACAGACATACTAAGTTGCACGACTAAATCGCAGAATATACTAATAAATATCAGCCTATTAACGGCCCACTACAGGGCCAGGCCTCCCTCCTTATAGGAGAGGGGATATGGAGCGTACACCCACCACGCTGCTCCAATGCGGGTTGGCGGGCTTAGGGTATAATGTTTCATTTATTAACGATCACTATCAGATGTTGATGACAGTGGCCGGAACCGACGGCTTAACGTGCTCTCCGAGGCACGGGGGTGTATCACCATCAACTTCCCGACTCCGGGCTTGGAATTTACTGAGAATTTCATAGAAGAATGAATAACTCAGAAATATTCCGTGACCCAGGAATCGAACCCAGGACCTCGTGATCGAAGCCGGATAGGCTAACCACTAGACCAACGAGGCAGTCAACTAATAAATAATGTCATAATTAGGTTAGCCTGCACATCTTCTCCAACTAAATAGTCCAACTTATTAATTTGGATACCGATTTAAATTTAAAATTCGTTTATTGGATTCATATTATATGTACTTTTAAAACAAACGTATGACTGTTTGCTTGTCTCTACCACTGACTCGGAAGGCAAATTACTATTAAGAAGAGCCGGCAAGAAACACAGAAGTTGCTCTTTTCAAGCAATGACCATTTATAAATATTAATTAAATGAAAATGTTGAATATGCCTGTAAGAAATGTCAGTATCAGCACTAGATTTTATGCTCAATTTTTTTTCCCATCGATGTATAATGCTGCCATTGTTGGCGTATCTCAAAAAAAAAATAAAAAAAATTGGTTGTCTGTAAAGTCGGTTTACTGACGATAGTTAAACGTGACAACGTCTTAAGAAAATACTGATGGAATGGTAGCATTTAATTGGTTATTAAAATTTTTAATTTAAGTATATTTTTATAAATATTAATTTAAATTAATAAAATAATTGATTTTGATTTTATAAATTTATATTTTAAATTTACAATAAATATATTAATTTTTAATTTAAAATTAATATATTTAATAATTATATTTAATAGACGGATGTCGAACGCTGCCGAACGCAAAGGCCGATTGTGCTTCTTTGTCGCTCGTTCCGCGCTCTCGCTTGCACTTCAAGCCTTACATGGAACGCCTCAAAGCGAGGTAACGCCGCATGAGTCATGTTTTTTCGTGCGTGCAGCCGACTTTATCGAATTATAAGACGTTGTCACGTCAAAATAAAAATAAATAAATCAATTAAATCGAATTAACAAAATCAGTTTATTACATAAACCACAACTGTAGGTATCAGAATCAAGATTCGCGTTCCATTACAATTGATAAATTGTTTAACTAACTTAGGTCTGTGTGCACCAAGGTGTCGGTTATCATAACCAACAGTTAACATAACTTTACTATAAATTTACTATTGACGACAATCCGTACGCCGGTTAAGGACGTAAGCTCGGTTAAGATAACCGCCCGGTTTACGTTCATAACCGGCGTACGGGTTGTCGTCAACAGTAAATTTATGGTTAGCTTATGTTCACCGTTGGTATGATAACCGAAATCTTGGTGCACACAGGCCTTAAAATTAATGTAAAAATTAGTCGTTCGACAATCGGTCAACTTAGAATTGTATGTGTACGAGAGCTCTTATACTATTATACAACTATAATAATATGCCAAGCTATTAATTTGACAGCACCGTTTATTCTCAACACTACTCGTGTGTAAACAAAGAGTTCAATAAACCGTTGCTAATATATCTCGTACCTTGTTACTTTGTATTCGTGCTCTTTGATTTTGTAGTGTTTGCTCTTGGTTGTTTCTAATTTAAATAGCTATATTGTTTGGATGGTTGTGACTTAGTAAATAAATGTTATATAATATTATTTTTATACAATCTCATTTCGTTCAAGAATTATACATTTTGATTAGGGGAACATAAATACTGTGCAAGTTCATACAAAACTAGATTGTAAAATATCTACTACTAGAGAACCCGCGAAGTTTCCGTTCTCGTGCAAATTTCGGCCTATGAGTTATTTATATATATTGATATTTTATATATATTTTTATATAGAAGCTATATTATAATAAAGTTTTATCAAAATCCATTCAGTAATTTTTGCGTGAAAGAGTAACAAACATCCATCCATGTATGTACTTATACAAACTTTTGCGTTAATACTAATTAGTAAGGATGGTCAAGACATCAATTGCTTCTTTAAAGTTTTTATCTATCTCATCTTTTTCAAAATAATTTTAAATAAATTCTGAAGTAGAACAGCTAATCGCTTTCTCTATTTAAAGCGCTTAAAAAACAAATTGCTCTGCCGTGAATTGCTTTACGTCTAAACTTGACAGCAAATTACTACTAAAGTCAATAATCTGTTTAAGATCATGTATTTTGTGAGATATTTCTTTTACTACTATGTTAATATAACTATAATGAAACTAATATAATGAACTTAAGCATATCATTATATGCTAAGTTCAGATTCTTGCTTCCAAATGCGTTAATACCAAACTGGTGCGAAAGACATTTCGTTGTAAATAAATTCGCATGTTGCACCATTTTATGTTTCAGATGATTCGCAATATATTTCTGTACTAACAATGTTCTAGCACCATATAATTCACCGTTCCGATCATTGATTAGAGCAAAAAATCCATCTACGCGACACCGACGTTAGTTCTGAACTATAAACAAACGGTTCAATAGACTGGTTGCAAATATATCGCGTTCGTTCTATTCTCAATCTGATAGATGGGTCGGCTTACCCTGATTATTCACGATCACGGATGCAATCGAAATTGTTTTTAGACTAACATCGTATCGACATTATTCAATACGACATCGGTAATGCCTGTCGATCCGACATCGTCATCAATGTTTCAACTATTCAATATCGACTGAAATTCATCTTGTACTTGGTTATTTATGTCGTTTATTCGCCTATAATAGTTCTCTACAATATTTTATTATGTCTCTTAGCAACTTAACCAAATACGAGTATATAAACTAAAAGGACATTGCCAAAATTTGCCCCAGGCTGTCCAAACTTATGCTCATATTTAACTGTTTTATTTGATACACAATGAATTTTAAACAACTACCCATGTTTAATAGCAATCACTTGAAAATATATCAAAAAAATAAAAAATTTCAATCGTTTTTTTGTGTTCTGAATCACGTGACCGTCGTCGCAGTATGAAAAGTCAACTTTTTCAAGCTTCATAACTTTTTCCTGCGACTGCATAGCTGTATACAACTGCTTTGTTTTTCTGTAAATAGAAAATCTGCACTATTTAATGACATATAAATCATTACTGCGCAGCCTGGGGTACACTTCCATACAATTTTTGGCAATTTCCTTTGGAAATCTGTCAAAAGTTATAATGGTCAATATTATGAGAATTATGGTGGTAAAAGACGTATGTAACCGTATGTATAACAGAACTTACTTCGATATCTACAACATTCTTTCAAACTTTTAGAACCATTCCCGACGCTACACCCTAAAAATCAATTGCACCCTCTGTCTGGGAAATTACACCATCGCTATGCCTTAGATTTGTGTCTGTAAGTAAGAAGTATCAACCTCATTTTTTCCCTATTGTTTACTATTTAAAGTTAAAAAAAAAAACATATTAGCTTGATATTTATTTAAATTACTTTGCGATACTTTGTTTATAAATTAATGGATACGCCAATAGCTCTTTCTAAGAAAATTAATTACGCCACATTTCATCACAATTTCAACAACGTCTTCAACTTCACACAAACCATTGAAACATACTTCAAATCTTAATTTTCGTTAAATATTTAATACTTTGCAAATGTTTAAAATCATATAACGTTTATTTTTAATGAAAAGAATAAATCTTTGTAGTTTGATGATGATAAATGAAACAGATCTCAACACATATTTCACTCCGACAGATGAACATCCTCTGAACATGTTAATAGAACAATATTTAATTTTAAAGTTCCATTGATATATTTTAACTGATTCGGCAATAGTTGTTCTGTTATATGAAAATAGTTATACAAATATCGCGTCTGAAAAAGTGATAGATATGAGTGTCGGAGAGAAAAAATACTTACCAAATATACAAAAAATAGATTATACTCAGTCAAACTGTTTTGAAGGAGTGCAACCACAAACATCGTGACACGAAATGTTCATATCCGATACGATAAGTGTAATACCTAGCTGTAGAACTGTAATTCAGATTTCGTTAACAGTCGATCCTAAGATAGATTTTCTAAAATATCTCCAAGACAGATCCGTGATACAATAGATAGGTCTGTACAGTTATTGCGTAGTTCAGTGAGCCGTCACTTTCAGTTACATCACGATTCGAGATAACGAAGACGAATTGAAATTAAGTATGACGCGTAACAAATTATGCTCGCTCAGAGTGGCCGGTCTGCGCAAACGTTAAATGGGACAATTCAAAACTATACCACAATCACACTAGTATAAAATCGAAAATTTGTTTGTGTATTTGTTAATCTTTCACGCCGCAAGTTTTGACCCGATTTACCTGAAATTTTGAATAAAGATATTATTATTTATTACACACCCTGTGAAAGTACGTGGATCATATCGAAGGAAAAATTAGTCTTTGATAAAAGACTAGAAACGAAGTATCTCTAAAGGATATTGCCAAAATTAGCCCCAGGCTATCCAAACGTATACTCATATTTAACTATTTTATTTAAATTCACAATGAATTTTAAACAACTACCCTATGTTATGTTTCATAGCTTTGCTATGTTGTGTGTGTTGAGTGTGTTGTTGTGTTTGTGTCATGTCATGACATGATGTCATGTGTTTGCTATGTTTGAAATATTAAAAATTAAGAATTTCTATCGATTTTTTGTGTTCTGAATCAAGTGACCGTCGTTATAGTATGAAAAGTCAACTTTTATTAACCTTCATAACTTTTATCAGCGACTGCTTAGCTACAAGTAACCTTATTACTATTTAAATAGAAGAAAAAGAAATACAGAAGATCTGTACTATTTAATGACATATATCATCTCTGGACATCTCTGGGGTAGACTTCCATACATTTTTTACCTATGTCCTTTGAATTTAACATCTTAAAAGAGAGCAAAAATATACGTAAAAAATCCACGGTAACATCTGTAACCATTCCTTAACATCATTTCATTTTGTGTGCTTTACAGTAGATTATGCTTAAGTTGGAATAACATTGACTTCAATACATATAATTATTCATATTTAGAATTAATATTATAGTTACCTATAGCTAATATTTCATAAATTTGTTTTTTTTATAACTTGTTGCATACTGATATTAAGATACCTACTATTAAGTTTTCCAATTTCGTAAAAAATTGATTTGATTTAATTTTATTTTACATTAATAAATAATATCATAAAACCTTATTTCCACGCGGATCTTCGTATAACTCAAAATCAGAAAAATGGTTTTGAAAAATATTATTTTTATTTTTATTTTATACCACCGTTACTCGTTAGTAGATAATCGTTACGTACCTAATCTATATTGATATGAGGGTGTCATTTTTGTACACTAATTTTAGAAGACAATGTAATAATTAAAAAATGCTTCAAATGTCATTTCGTAATTAGGCGTCCGCCTGCGCTGTCCATTAAAGCATGTCCATAAAATTATGCAAGTTAAGTGTTACTTTCCTGTCACGGAAGTGAGTGCTGACATTTTATTTGTTATTTTAATTTGTTACTTTTGTGTAAAAGTTATGTTAATTATTGTAATTTAGATAAAAAGTTTCCACTAATGATGAATAATGTTTGTAAGATTTCAGACATTTAAACTTAAACTGATTTTTGAAACAGTAAATTGCATATATTAAATTAGATCAATTTTCTCCGAGAGTTTATTGCAAAAAGAAAAGCTTAATATTTTAAACTCAGGAACGCTAAATCGCTTAGCAGTCCGTCTTTGTCTGTAGGGTAGTAACTAGCCACGGCCAAAGACTCCTACCACCCAGACCTGGACCGTTTCAGAAAATCTCAATCAGCCTTGCCGCGAATCAAACCCGAGACCTCCAAATCTACCGAGCTTACTGCTGTGCCACGGAGGAAGTAATAATTATAATAATTCTTTTTTTACTTCATAATGTAGCAATATTGTAGCTTTCTATATGTTACGTCTACGCTGACTAAACGAATTTACAAAACAAGTGTACAAGTTAAGTGTTAATTTCCTGAGGAAGTTAGCGTTATTTCGCTGTTCAGTTTTTACTGGTTTTTTCGGGAACGAACAACGGCTAGCTTAAGATTGGTGTGTCCTGAATTTGTATGAATGCCACGAAAGAAACGACAATTATATCATTATCTGTAGCGCGTTTTGTAATTGCAGTATGAGTTTCGAATTCGTCTCTCTTTCTCTGTGCATAATACCGAAAATGGTAGAGATAAAAACGAAGACACAATGTCCATTTATGAAATATCGTTACAGAATAGCGCTACAGGTACCAAAATCACTGAGTTAAATCTTAATTTAGCTTAGTGATACATACTTACCTATACACGATTAGCTTTGAAGTAAAGTTCCTCAAAATTTGCTTCTCTTTGTTGTGCATACTTTTTTTTTAATGGCTACAAGTTCTGTAATATATTCTATAGTAAATGGGTTAACCTTCACACTTAAAGATCTGGTGTGCTTCATGTTATAAAACGGAAGAGTTTAATTGTTTGCCTGCTAATCTTTGAAACTACCAGTCGGATTGTAAATATTTTTTGCGTATAATAAGCCTGCCACATGAGAATCAACTTAGGCAAATTTTTATCATGATATTCCTTCGAAAACCTTTGATTTATGTGTCTAAACTCTAAAGCAAAAATAATTTATTTATTAAAACCCGGATGGTTTTGAAAATAATCGGGAATATTCTGACGTGAGTTAAGCCGATTAAAGAAATACGCGATGTACGCCGATTGTTAAATAAACAAGTTACGATTATTTAAATTCCAAAATAGGCATTTTATCACACGCACCCTTAGGCCAATGGGATGTTATTATAAAAAGAAAAAGCCAAAAAATTAGCTACACCCAAGCACTTATTTTTTTGTTTTTCACTCGCAAGCTATTAATCAATGGAGAAACGGATTAGGATAAAATAAAACGCAAGTCATTTTTCAGACACGTAATTTTTCAAAAGGATAAGCTTTGATTATATTATTTTTATGCCGTCCTTAACTTGCATTACATTGTCTCTAGAAATCTTTTTAAAATGAAAATATTTATTTAAAGCATTATATATTTTAAACTGTATTAAAATCAAAGCATTAATTAAAGTTTTTTAATTCTTAACTGTTCAATTACCTAATAATTCTTATTTTATACTGAAACCAAAGTAGACAAGGTAACTATTATTATTATTTTTACCTTTACATGGTACACGAGATTACCTTACCTATCCATTAATAACATAAATAATTACTGTATTATGTACATTTTATTTAAAGCTTATTTTAATAAATGCAATAAGATTATAACTGTCACCCAGACTTAAAATTCCTGACAAACTATTCTTAATTAATCTTCTTTATTAAATTAATTATAACTACGTGATTTTACGTATTATTGTGACCCTTGGCCTTTATTTTAGTAAGCTTACTTTACTATAAAATAAAAATATTAGAAATTATACTTCCTTTTCATTTGACGTCCGGTTGGGTTGTAACCACAGCCGAAGTACTAACAGATAAGAGTTGAACGTATTTATAATTTAAAGGACATAGGTAAAAAATGTATGCAAGTCTGCTCCAGAGATGCCCAGAGATGATATATATGTCATTAAATAGTACAGATCTTCTATTTAAATAGTAATAAAGTTACTTGTAGCTAAGCAGTCGCTGATATAAGTTATGAAGGTTGATAAAAGTTGACTTTTCATACTGCGACGACGGTCACGTGATTCAAAACACAAAAACACGATTGAAATTCTTATATTTTCAAGTGATTGCTATGAAACATGGGTAGTTGTTTAAAATTAATTGTGTATTTAAATAAAATAGTTAAATATGAGCATGTTTGGATAGCCTGGGACAAATTTTGGCAATGTTCTTTCATGATTAATAGGAATTACCACAGGACAGTAATCTACTCTTAGTAATTTTAATAGAAGACGTATTTTTAAAGCCTGTAATTTTTTCGTTTTACTTAACATGTTCACTGAAATGCTATAAAATTCGTGTGAACAAGTATCACATTAAATAAATGAACTACAAACGAGATAAAAAGAAGCGTGTCGCGGTTGTTGTTAGATCTAAATTTAATTAACTAAATCATCTCTCGACGCTGCGTGTGTTATGAACTCGAGGACTTTGATGACGGATAGACCACCACGGTGTTCTAAGCATCAAATGTTTACAACTCATAAGATACCCAAAGAGTTTTTCAAGTAACAACAAAAAACTAACGACGCATTATAAATTGTATTGGACAGGCTGGATTTATACATAGTCCAGTTATTTAAGGTTTTATCTGCGGAAAAATTCCTAGTGAGCTGAATTTTTGTATACACCTTTATTACGGCATTGTGATGAAGATGTGAAAAATCGACATTGATATCGTGCCGACTAAAAAAGCTATAAAGGTCAAAAGGTCACGAAAATCAGTTTTTCGCAAATATCTCGCGATCTATTGCTCAGAGGTCAATAAAGGTCATTATAAAAATTGTTTTTACACATGTTTCTGGATTTTTGTACATGATATCGTTTGAGGATATAATTTAAATATCTGTATTGAACCAGGAAAGTCTAGTTCTACCCCATCTATTCACTTCGTCTTATAATCTCTTTTGATTTAATAACTAATTTGTTCTGTAGGTTTGATAAAATATAAATAAATATTATAGGACAATTACACACATCGCTATATAGCCCCAAAGTAAGCATACTCGTAAGTAGCTTGTGTTATGGTTGCTATGATAACTGATATAAAATATTGTTATAAAAACCAAACTAGATATAACATTACTTTCTAAATCCTAATTATAGAACTATACATTATTGAAATGAATCAAATGAATTCTTCCATATCAATTTCTCTAAAAATCTTTGTTCGTTAATTAAATACTCAATCATTTTTTTTTTAATTAACATTCTTCAGTCATTTAACTTTCCTATTAAATCCATTTTCATTACACAGGTGTTATAAAATAAAGATTCCTGCTGCGTGTCGCTATTTTTCCTATAAATTCAAAGACTGAACGAATTTTCATCAGTTTTTCAACAATAGATAGAGTGATTCTTGGAGAAGGTTTTATTAAATAATATGTTATAGTTTTGTATAAATTGTCTCAAATATGACGGTAACTGTTGGAAGAGTCTCACCACTTAGGAGCTTTAATAGAAAACGCTGCCTAATCTATTAGAGATACATATAACCAAAATAATGTATTGAAGGATTATTTCTCTATAGTAGGCCTACAAAAAGGTACGCAGGATCTATCTCTTACGGATAGCTCGCTATACTTATTATTTCTTTTTCTTTGGTATTGGTATTGATGATCATCATCATTATTAACGGCCCACTACAGGGCCAGGCCTCCCTCGTTACAGGAGAGGGGATATGGAGCGTACACCCACCACGCTGCTCACAAGTCTCGGGCTCTGTTCGGAGTTTTTCTCTCAGCCACGCGATGGACCGGCACTCGCACGGTGAATCCATGGAATGCTAAGATATCCGTCTCTCTCTTCTTTTAAAAAGGATTTTTTTTCTGTTTCTTTGGTATTGGTATTGATGATCATCATCATTATTAACGGCCCACTACAGGGCCAGGCCTCCCTCCCTACAGGAGAGGGGATATGGAGCGTACACCCACCACGCTGCACCAATGCGGGGTGGCGGGCTTAGGGTGATAATGTGTCATTTATTAACGATTACTATCAGATGTTGACGATAGTGACCGGGACCGGCGGCTTGACGGGCTCTTCGAGGCACGGAGGTGTAACACCACCAACTTCTAGACTCCGGGCTGAAGAATGAAAAAGCTCAGAATTATTCCGTGACCCGACACAGGAATCGAACCCAGGACCTCGTGATCGAAGCCACATAGGCTAACCACTAGACCAACGAGGCAGTCACGAAGGCTGTTAGAGGTTTGCAATACACTAATTTGCTCGCAGGCGAAGTTGCGGGCATCTGTTAGTAAAGATTATTTATCAATCCGTCTTCTGAGGAACGCCTTAAATATTCAATTTAACAGAACTCCACTGAATTCTCGAAATAAATATCACTCGACACCGCATTTCATCAAAACCCACTTAGACGTCCTCTAAATAACTTATTTGTGTTGGTGTGAGAATAACAATCAAGTTTGTGGGTGTGCTGCTAAATGACAGTGTATTAATTTACGCTTTCAACCGTAAACGTGATTATTATCATTATGTAGAAGCTTTAAACCAAAAGTTATTATTTTTTTATTTTTTTTTATCAACTACAAGTTGGCCCTTGACTGCTATCACACCTGATGTTAAGTGATGATGCAGTCTAAGACGACCTCCGTAGCGCAGTGGTATGCGCGGTGGATTTATGGACGAAGGTCCTGGGTTCGATTCCCGGTGGGGCAGAGTGAGATTTTTCTTAATTTGTCTTGGTCTGGCTGGTGGGAGTCTTTCGCCGTGGCCTTCGGTTAGTTACCACCCTACCGACAAAGACGTACCGCCAAACGATTTAGCGTTCCGGTATGATGACGTGTAGAAACCGAAAACAAGTTAGCTCGCTTTCATCTTAGATTGCATCATCACTTAACATCAGGTGTGATAGCAGTCAGGGGCCAACTTGTAGTCAATAAAAAAAAGCTTTTTTTATTGCAAGAAATTTTTGTGAAGGAAGTTGAGAAGAAGGAAAATCGTTCCACTGGTTTTTGAATGCAACTTGAACAGACAAAAATTTTAATATGAAACACTTCCTTTATGAATAAAAATTTAATGTACAGAATTACCTGACTCCGTTTCTTTTTTATTATAATAAGTATAGATAGATTAAATGTCGGCAGGGCGGGAGGTCACGGGGGTGACAACATTTTGTCACGTAATCGGATTACAGAACCGGGAGCATCGTCTCCTGTACATTTGGACGCGACTTATTTTTTTCTCCCTTAACCAGCTTAAGCGGACGACAATCCTTATTTAATTTGAAAGAATATACCTTTTTTTGCGATTGCGAAGTGAAAGTTTGTTTCGTTTGGTATTAAATTAACAAATTTTGATAAATGTGATTTGACTACCTCGTGGTTTGGACAATTTTGAACTAAAATTGCATTATTTAGTCGTCTCTCTCAGTCTGTAAAATGAATGATACTATATTACTAAGCTCTACAAAAAAATGTAAGATTCAAAATATACGAAAAATAATTTACGGGGGAAATAAATTATGTAATTAAACTGTCGTAAATTACTACTTTAAAAGATCATCTACTGAATCTATTGCAGGCCTTTTTCAGTAGAATCTGTCTTTCAAATCGATTGTAGAGTCACTTAAAGATAAATTAAATAACATAAAATGTTAATTTGTCTAAAATTTTTACAGTGAAGTTGCTAAAAATAAACTTGACATTTCAAAAGTGCTTTATTGAATCAAACGAATTTTATTTGATTTGATGATTTAAAAAATAATTTAATTTTTTTCTATATTCTAAAATATTGACTATGCAATTACTTTACGATAGCAGTTGGTGGCAATGAAAAATAAATCTAAGACTGAAGCAGATTAAGGTATTTTTGGTTACAATATTTTAAATTCAATATCACACTCGGGAGCAAACGACAGTTTTAAGGGTAAATGAATCTTTATACAATATTTTTGCCCATTGAATGTAATCAAATTAATTTGGTCATTAGAGTTAAGTTGCTTGGTAAAATAAAAAAAATATATAAAACATATCAAGTAATTTTAACTCGCAATAACAGCAGACGTCTCTAGCGCGAAAAAAATGGCACATTTATTGCTGAACTTATATTTAAAGCAAGATTTACAGCAATATATGCAATTTTACGAGCCTTTCAGACTACAAAGTTTGTTGTCTATGGTTGTCGGGCAGACTGGCTGCGATGGCGTAGCATTTTGTTACACATAAGCCGATTAGCGAGTGTCGTCCGCCGCCGACTACTCGCCTTGTACGACGTCGGCATATAAATACATTTCCGCAGGATTTACGTACTTACTACGCTCTGACTGACTGTAAAAAAAATCTTCTGTATATATAATACCTACTTATCGTTTGTCTATTTCACATACTGCCTGTGTTGCCTACGATAGACCGACGCTAACAGGTAAAGGATTGTACCCCTCAACCTTGATTTATTAAAGGTTAAAAACTACCAGATTATAGAAATGTATAAACCTCATATCGCTGTATAAGTTGAAATTCCATTATTAAGTTTTACTATTAAATTATCTATCATTAAGAACCTGAATTGTTTTGTAGTAATAAAATATTACAATGTAATACGAAAAGTTAATAAAGTCGACAGTATTATTTTATTATGCGCACATAAATTCAAATTAACTCAACTCCGGAATGGAGAGATTAGAAAATAAAATTAGATTGTACTCACTCAAACATAGACGGTACCATATATGCATAAAGAAAATAAGGACGAAGGAAAACGGTGTGCCTAAATTCGCAGACTCCCATTACACGCACCAGTTGCCTTGCCTCAGGTTCACTGGCTAAAGCCCTTCCTGGATCTGCCGCGATTACATCGATGGCTTCCTTCAAATTTTACCAAATTTACGATTTAATACAGAGAATACTTCAATCGTAACATTTAGATATTTTAAAAATACATCAATAAAAAATAGTAAAGGTGATAAGTAAAAAATGTACAAAAAAGTGCAATAAAATCTAAAACTATTACAAAAATGGACTAACTAATGACAACATTAGAGGTAACTAAACGTGCTCTTATCATATAATCATGCATAGCGTGACATCGACCGTTAGACGCTCTAAACTAGAAGCACATAGCGGCTAGTCTACGTGTGAATACTTCCGGTGGTTCCCGGGAAAGATCTATTTATGCTTGATGTTCCGCACTGATCTGTTCGTGTCAAGCTTGTGGGACAGGGCACGAGCGGTACAATCTACAAAATATTTCTCTCCGGAATCACGACGGGCAGACTGTGTAATAATGGAGTGCCTCACTTACCAAACTTCGGAGGATGGCAACTAAGGTGCTCCACCACAATTACCGCTTGCGTAACCCTGGGAAAAATATTTTTCCGTGAATCTAACGTGTAAGTTATTCATATTACAGTGATTGGTTCTTATAATATAGGGCATTGTACGTCAATACTCCGTGAAACATTTGCTTACGGTGTGACTGATCTTACTACTAACATGCTCTGCTCTGTTCTCTAGATAAGTGAATATGGGGATTGTTTTATATCTGAGGGTTTCAACTATAAGTGGGTTGTAATACAGTTTAGTGTTAATTTACTCAACGGAAAACTGCTTTGGATAAATATCTACTTCAATGTAAAATTCAAAATAAACGTGCCGCTAGTCAGCACCTACTAGAACATAAACTCTATGACTCTAAAACACAGTTATTGGTACTATGTATACATGTTCTAACACACATCTCCTGTTACTAGACAATGTTATTTCAATAATACACAGACTGAGAGAGTGAGGAAATAAGAATTACTTGATTATGCTACTAAATACAAAATAAGTGAATTCAAATCTTTCGTATGTTATTACCATTATTAAAATCTAAAGGAGTAGGTATGCTATTCTGAATACCTGAAAAAAATGTTATTTTAGTTAGTTATATATAACAATAGGCATAATAACACTGACATAAATTTGTACAGATATAAAATAAGTTGGTTAATGAAAGATTAACGAATGAACGTGAATAACACTCACAGCTTGATATAGTTTGGAACTGCACCTACGATGCGAGCATAATCTTATCAGTGACATAAATATTAAGAAAATTATATTTTTTATTGCGAAAGTATTTATTATTTTTGCAATAGTGAATACTCACTCATTTCCTTTTGAAATTGTAATTAAACCCGACCCAGAGTATATTTAACAGTCTTACTAACGGAACAGGTACGTATTTGACGGCCTCCGTGGCGCAGTGGTATGCGCGGTGGATTTATAAGACGGAGGTCCCGGATTCGATTCCCGGCGGGACAGATTAAGATTTTTCTTAATTTGTCTTGGTCTGGCTGGTGAGAGGCTTTTCGCCGTGGCTAGTTACCACCCTACCGACAAAGACGTACCGCCAAGCGATTTAGCGTTCCGGTACAATATCGTGTAGAAACCGCAAGGGGTGTGGATTTCCATCCTACTCCTAACAAGTTTGTCCGCTTCCATCTTAGATTGCATTATCACTTAACATCAGGTGTGATAGCAGTCAAGGGCCAAAATGTAGTCAATAAAAAAAAACATTTATTGAAATTAAAAATCATCTCGAAATAGACAACATTACTGCGAATAATGTTAATGTATTGGAGCTTAAAATAAGTAAGTAAACTTTTACATTTCTACACAAGCACTTTAGAAAAGACAAGTTTGTCATTTACGCCAGTTCGGAGAGTATTACAATTTAATAATTAAATTGTATTATTTACTAGATGAGCCAAGCAGTTACTTCTGCGTACACCTGTACACCTGCATATCTTTTCCCATGAGTGTTACGAAAATCCGTTCTTAGTTGGCACCTACAATACGAAATGAAAAATTGTGCTTTTCAAATCAATCGAGTTTACCTATAGTTTTAGAGATTTCTTGATGAATCTGTGATATTTCGCTTATATATTTAAAAAAATATGTCAATTGTGTATACTGCATACAAATACTAGCTGAAAGGACATTGTCACAAACAAACGCGTATTGTGGGGTAACACGGACGGGCGCGGTCTCCGGCACTAGAGGTCGCTCATTGCGACTCGCCAATTGAGATAATCGCTGCAATGCACATGATTACTGACCCATTCATTGGAACTAGTCGTTGGTCCTCGATTTACTTATGTCTATGCACCGTCGAGTTGTGTACCTACCTATTATTATCATCAATGTTGATTTATATATTCTCATGAAATTCAAGAAACGTAGTTGAGGGAATGTTCTGCCGAGCAGACGCCATAACATTCTTGCACTTTAGAGGTATAGCTCATTACCACTGGAAACCCCTAATGAAAGAGCATTTCCACGTGATCAGATCGCGCGCTACGAGGAAACCGATACACTTATTTAAGCCTTCACCGTCCGTCCATCTCTACACCAAAATGGTCTTAACCCGCAACCACCTCAGCTATATTCACCACCATCTCATCTGACTGAGGCTAAATAAACTAAAGCCAATGCTCACTACCAGCTGTAATCCTTCCGAAAACCTTGAACATATTAAGGGCAAACGCCAGATACTTCAAGCAAAGGTCAATCCAAGAAATGGGTAGTTTAGATAAAGAGTTTTGTTTTGATATTGATTATAACGCTCTAGTTACAAGTAATATTGGTTAAAAACCATGGATGTTGTATTCTTCTACTTATCTTGTATCACCGAAGTACCTAGGTATATCATTCACATAGAGATACTCGATTTTTCTCAATCAAAACAACACCAACAGATAGATTAGGGACATTTATTGTCAATTACTTAACAGATCTGATATAATTTTATTGTCGTACACAGCAATAAAACTCAGTGTACCATTTAGTCGCGCATCGGTTGATGATTTACAACATAAGTTTCGTCGTAACCGAGATTTACGGTGTCGCACGGACGGCTATTTTTGACGCCGTCCGACTCTCTTCGCACTTTAAATATAGAATAACAATATGACGGATATTGTTAAACCGACATTTGGCAGCGTACGACCGAAACAGAAAACCATAGTTTAAAAGGACTGAAGCGTATCAGTCTTTTGTCCGCGCGCCGTAAACTCTAGAGTTTGACAAATGGCTGATGGCGTGACAGAAACATGCGTAAGAAGCACTTACGACAGGAAACGCTCGTTTTCTTTGAGAATTTGATCCTGATTATGACAAACATGCTCGGCGTTCCAACATGAAAAATGTAATCCCGATCATTAATTAAAAGCGACTACGTATATTTCACTGTTCTGAACTGTGCTTATATATAAATTTATATTCCTATCATTTCATTCATTCTCTAACGATTTTTTGTAACTTGATAGGGTTAGATTCGACTTCATATCTACTTTTCTCTAATACGATCCTATCTATAAAAAGGTAAAAAGATAAAATCTAAACTCACACTATCGCGTTATAAAAACATCGTTTAAGAATAAGGGTACAGATCAAAAGACGATATCAAGTCATAATGTAAATAATAACCTACCTTAGTTGATCGTCGCCAAGCCAAATAACGTCTCGATCATAAGTACGACTACGAGTTAAATAGATACAGCAATAAATTAACTCCTCTGTCAATTATTTTTTTTATTCATAAATGAATGTGTTATTAATTTCAGAACACAAATTGCGATTAACCATCTTATTATTAACACTAATGGCTGGTATAAATTATAATAATAAATTTTATTGATGTCGAGTGGTTGTTCATTAAATCTTCAAAGGATTAAGGCCTGCTGAATGTCTTTGACAGTGCCTTGATCTCGCTTGCATATACTCTTTTCACATTATTTCTATGTTATACCTATCTACGTCTATTGACGAGTGTAACTTCTTTGTAATAAAACAATATGATAATTATTACTTTAAGCTCAACAATAACCTCAAATATCTTATAGGTACACATATACAGGATGGACTTTTTAGAACATCGGTGCGAGAATATTTGAACTTGACATTTCAAAATCGTTTGATTGGCAGAGGAGGACCGATCCCTTGGCCAGCAAGATGTCCAGACCTAACACCAATGGATTTTTATGTGTAAGTCACCTAAAAACTTTAGTTGATGATGCTTCTCGAATAACCCGTGATGAATTTGAATAAAAAATAACAGCTGCAGCTAACGAAATGAAGAGAACTCTATCTACCGTAGTTATCAAAAGTGAATTGCGTCACAGAATGTGGACATGTATAAGAAATAGGGGGTCACAATTCGAACAAGATTTTTTAAATTAACTAACATGTAATTTAATTTTAATACTATTCTTTGATTGTTAGGAACATAAAGGTCTATAAAGGAACAATCAAAGAATAGTAACTTGATAACAATACCCATCGTTTCACTAAGCCTACTTGCCAGAATATCTATATCTTATTCTAAAGCTGGTTAAATGGAGATGTTGTTAAACTGTTTTGCAGATTTAATTACAAGAAAGATTTTATTTTATTTGTGTTTATTTTCGATAAATATAAAAATAAATATCATTAAAAATTATTTTTTAAATGCTTGTAATTTTTAATAATTTAAGTATTTATTATAAATAATTACAATGTTTTCTGACAAAAAACAACAAAAATACCAAACCCAAATACCTAATTAAAAAAAATTCAATTTATCAAAATTCAAATTCCTCACAAAACATTAATTTTCGGATACTATATTATATAAGAAAATCGATTAGTTTTGACCTCATCTATAACCTTTTAACAGGAATACATCATGTTTCCAATCATCCTGTATAATATAAGACGTAGGGTCTTACTTAAATTCAAGTCGCACACAGCTTTTATTTTTGTTTTATTAGAGGGAAAAGAAGAATATTGATCATATTTAAACACAATCCAAATATTCAATTTAAAACATATCAATATACGTGTCGGCATATTTAAATCAAAGCAAACAATTTGAGTACAAAATAGAATCTCGTAAGATAGTCTCTATTCACATTAATGTTCTAAAGAAAAACTATCTTTAGGCAAATGTAGGTCAAAGCTCGCAGGTAACTACAAAGGTTACTGCATTGCTAGAGATATTGAAGTAAATTTTGTATGAAACTGTCTCAAACGCACCATTACATAGGTACGGCCTCCCGGTACTCTACCTCTCCCTTCTTAATTTGATCGAGAACCATTTTATAAAAGTTTAAGCGTCTATCCCGGCCTTTTTTCCGGGCTATCTGAATTTCATCGGAATATTTGTTGGTTAAAGGGAATTCAACGTCCGTTTTCCACAGCCTTTGTTTTTCCCTTCACTCTGTATTACTTCCACGAAATAACTTTAAACCTCCGCCGCGCCAGTATTGTTTTGGCGATTCAATTTAAAATATCGAAAAGATGGAGTCATTTAAACAATATTAATCAATCGACATTTAAAATATTGTATAAAATGAAGAAAGAAAATGTTATTTGTGAAAATTCTTTTGATTATTTTACTGATGCTGACGATGTTTATTTGTTCGTGAATATGATTATACAGTTTCACAGTTAATAATTGAAGATGTTGATTTTTGTATTTCATCAAAGGTATAATCTGTTATCTTGTATAATAAGATGTTAAAGTCATAAATATTTCTAATTTTATTTTTATTTCATGACTTCCTGCAGCGGTTATTACTCATTTATTTTTGCCACGACTAGCGAAAATTCGTAAAGTTTTGTTCCTTTTGCATAACTTTTTCCTATCTCCTTTTTTATATACATAGGTTTAATTATAAACAAAATTTTGTGCCAATTGTCTAATTTTAGAAAACTACATACTGATTACTGATGGATTTTACTTGCCTTTATATTCTTCATATCTTTAATTATTTATTACGAGCAAACCTGGTGCAATTCATACCACTTATTATTTTCACACCATTTGTTCCCCTTAATCACCTGTATGTTAGTTTGTATTAGAAACAAAATAAAATTTAATTTGAATTTTAGCGAGATTTACAGTAGCAACTGTAATTATATATTAATTTGTATCTGGGATGTACTCAAACGGCAGGAAAAGGAACAAATAACTGTGATTTGCTAAATATCCCCATATTTTATTCAGCTCACATTTTAAACTAATTAATTCCTCCTGTATCATTAAAAAGCCGCATAAATCATGCTATTGGCGAGGATTGGCACAGACCGCTCAGCAGAAATGTCAGCGCAGAGTGAATGGACTCAGCTTTTGTTTGTTTATTGCTGCATATGTCCGCATGCATGTGCCAACTATATAAAGATCACAATTTTTAACATTGATTATATTTAGGTGACGCTAAAAGAAGCCTTAGTTTTAAAGAAATGTTATCAAAACACTTATCTATTTATCTCGAACATTAAAAAATTTAGTCACTACATCTATTTACAACGGCCAAACCTCCTTTTAAATGAAAATTTTTTTAACAAAAAATAGAACCGACTCGAAACTTCCTTAAATTTTCCCAGGATATCATCATCAGATCCTAACATGATGACTATGGGACCATAATGGAAGTGTGCCCTTTCTAATAAAAAAGAATTATCAAAATCGGACGACTCTGTAAAAAGTTATGCGTGGTATACATAAAAAAAATATACGTGTGAAATTGAGAACCTACTACGTTTTTTTTCTTCGGTTAAAAAGAATACATTAATATATCGGAAAATTTAAGCTATAATTTTTTTTACGATAGACGTAGATAGATTAAGATATTTAATAAAAAATTCGTTTTGCAAAAACAATTGTTGCTGCGCTGTCATACGTCTCGTATTCAGAGCGGACTAGAAATTTAGATTTATTTTGTAAAAAATTAGTGAATTGCCGTTAGAGATAGACAGTTAGTAACTGACGATGTTTCATTGTAAAATGATAAGCGCATATTGCATAACAGAGTTCAATAAAGTAAGTAATAACTGCGTCCGAGTATCAGAGTCTAAGTGGATTAGTGCATCGGGCTATCGGATGCAGGGCCGGCCAGCAGTGCGTGCACGCATCCAAAGGTCGTTTGCATATCTAACCGTCATTCAGTAGTGACTATAATGATGTCTTCATGTAGAGTTTTATGCCGACGCTTCTGTATTCATGAAAAAGAGAATATTCGAATGTGTGATCTAGCTTACGTTTTTATAACAGTCCTGTCTATGTACGCGTCAAGAAAATATCCTTTAAATATCTCAGTATCTTGAGAAATTATTTTCTTTATGACTAACGTAGCGTGTGTATCAGTTAGGTGATTACAGTCGAACTTATATTTTATGAAATATTGTGTTCTCAGAACTTACAATTACAAAAAGAAGTATATTACGTACGAATAATATAAGTTGTAATACTCGTAGTACGAAAAAATCCACGAAACGTAAAGAAAGGATAGATCTTAGATACCAAAATCAACATGACTACAAAAAATATTCAAAGAAGACAAATTTATTAACTACGCTTTTTAAAAAATAATCACTACTTACGGAAAATTAACGGTATTTTTTGTACAATACGACGACAACTACAGCTGATTTAAATCATGTGATCTCATTCCTAGCAATCTAGTACTTGTATATATCAAAACAAGGTACCGTTTCAATGTAATTAGTAGTGTTATAATGTAAACGTGTAAACGTTATATGGCACACTCACGCGAAATTCCGTCCATTGCAATTTCTTGTTAATTTTCAGAGTATTCGACCTTGTCGCTGTGTAAACGGTAACTAGCAACTGGCATGCACTTCATATTCACAAATATTGCTATGACGTCCTACTGTGCATCTAAACGCGTGTTTTTAAGCTGTTTTTTCACTAATCATCTCATCATCTTCAGTCTTATCAGCCAATTTTAACGGCTTCTACATCAGGACATCCCTTTTAAGAAGGGATATGTTCACGCAACACAATTTAAAAGATCGGACTAACTTACCTAGTTGTATATTGTGGGATGTTCTGTTGTAGTAAGCCGTTAAAATTTAAAAGAATGGACTAACTTACCTACAATTGGGGATTGGACGTCACTTGGTAAGTTAGTCCAATCTTTTAAATTTTAACTTACTACATCAGGACATCCCTTTTAAGAAGGGATATGGAGCAAAAACTCACCACGCTTTTCCATTGTAAGTTGGCGGGTGTATGGTCATTAAACGTTAACGGTAAGAATGTCAAGGACTAGCACCTTTGAAACTCCAATAAACTGCCAACTCTCCACAAACCCATGTCATCTTATTTATTCGAATGCAGCAGTGTACAAGGCAAAGATAGTTTCAAAATGTAATGTAGCATTATTATTAGATATTCTAAGTTATCAATATTCAGTTAAAATTTATATACAATCAGGTGTAGAAATATGATGTGAGAGATTTTTCGTAAAGATTAGTTTTTCGCGTCTCAATGACTAATGGCAAAGACATGACGTTGTAGAACTCATCTCTACCGACCAAGTAAACTATCTTTTAGGAACGACATAACGTGCAAAATACAAAAGGTAAAATAGGCTTAAATATTTAAAAAGTAATAAATACGTTGAAACGATATATTTCTAAAAGTATTCACAGATCTATAAACTTACGCAAAAATGTTTTATTAAAATGAGCCCTACGTTATTATACCTACCAAGTTAAAGGTCAAATTGAATTTTTAATTTCTTCTAAAATTCTTTCCGGCTCATTATAGAGCACATTATTATGGAAATAAATCCTTCACAAACAAATCTTCCCTTTCAGCCCAAGGATTAGTTTTTACGCGTCTACTAATACTTTATGGAAGTCAACGGTCAGGTGCAATTTATCAACACCAATAATAGAAACCGAGACAGCTCGAAAATTGTGCATGAAGCGTAGAATTGTTCCGAAACTAACTGCACTGCCTCAAATAAATCAAACTACGGGCTACTTGTCAATTAGAGCGTACTTAATCATTTGTACCACAAAAAGCGTCTAATAGTTTTACGATGTTAATTTATGTCGGGCACGGATTCTACGGACGTGTTTATTCTACTATGTTCATGCTCTTATCATGTTATGGAGACGCGTGTTTTGGCTACGCCCCAAGTACAATCTCTTAAATCAAAAACCCTGTTAAAAGCACCTCTCGTACCTTCTATTTAGCTTATTTGATTAAACGGCAGAATGTTCCCTTTTTAAACACATTCTGAAATTATTAACTAGGCATGGCTACGAGTGTTAAATGCCACAAGCAGATTGCTTACTTTTTCTGAAATTAAAGACCTTCCTTTAAACTTAAACTGTGCAAAATCTCGCACCATCACCGAATGAAATACGATAAATTTCATTCACTGGTTCTAACTGAAACAGTCCGTTATTACTTGGAACTAAAATTAAGGCCTAGTAGGTTTTGCCTCAGACATGCTTACACACTACTCTTGAGAAATTAGTTAGTCATTGTGCTAGTTTAAAAAAAATACGTAAAGTTTCCTTAACAGGAATACTGTACGGATTTTGTTAAAAAAATTTGAAACTCTCTTATTTCAAGTGGGATTTGTTTACAAGCACTTTTGAAACGTCAAGTTCCACTGTTTTTAGTGACTATACCACCGGCAGATTCCTGCTGAGAGCCAGCAAGAAACTCTTTTTAACCAATGATTACTGATAAATGATAGATACTTATTAAGTAGATAACTGAAATATGAAATTTCCATGAAAATAATTTTCCATGAAAACATATATTTGGGAAATTGAATAGTTTATTCAAATCAAAACATTTTGCTTCTTTTGATCTGTGAGGCAAGTGCGAGTTTTTCACCAAGCGACTGCGTAAAAACGTACTCACTCGTAACGTCAAATTATATAGAAAAAAAGCGTTTACTCTAAGCTTAACTAGGTGGCGCTACTCCAATCCCATATAAAATTTACGTTTACTGTTTTCGAAATCGACGCGGTAAAATCTTACACTAGCGACACTGATCTAGTCATTTAACATAGAAAGTTTGTACAGAATGCATTCCCATACGATTATATGATGAAATCACTTTTTCTTTCAGTAACTCAGTAAAGTAAAATTAAAAAAATTAAATTTATCCATAAGAAATATTATAAATCTTATCTACATATTATTGTATAACTAAGCAAAACACCACTGGCTTATGACAAGTACTCTACAACATTACTCTCGATTGACTTGTTGAATTTTGCATAGTTACTAATTTTGCGATGTGGACTAAGAACGAATTTCCCGCGTAAAGCCGCGGAGCACAGCTAGTTGTATTTAACGACATACAACTGCGTATAACTAATCAACAATTAGAACTGTAACTTTTGCCGATACAGGAGAAATATATCAACATTGTTTATTTCCTATAAGTATTTCGCCATTAGCCAGAAGTGAATCAGAAGTAGGGACATTAATTGTGATAAATGTAGCATGGTATCCATT
The DNA here is from genome assembly GCA_034621355.1 of Mycalesis mineus. Taxonomy (NCBI): domain Eukaryota; kingdom Metazoa; phylum Arthropoda; class Insecta; order Lepidoptera; family Nymphalidae; genus Mycalesis; species Mycalesis mineus. The sequence continues at coordinate 7,211,473 of CM067885.1, forward strand.
ACTACTATTTATTGACTATTGACGTATATACTCGTATAGATAGTTCAACTCATTTGTGCGCAAGGCGTTATGTGTGAGTAACACTTGGATACAGTGACTTTGTGTGCGTGACTCATATAACTCGAGCGACAACGCGTCACTGTCACACATGAAAGCTGTATTATTACAAGCACATGCACACATAGCGCTGAGCGCACAAATGAGTTAAACTATCCATACCTACAGGATCAGTGGCTCGGCAACGTGGTATTGTTTATTAAACAGAACTGGGTGGTCTGCAAAGCTTATGCCATTTGCTGTGAATGCTCTTCCGAATGGGGTCAGACTTCAATGAATAGTATAATTTGCCGTGTGTATTTGTATATTATATAGAACATAAGCAGGTGTTAGTATGTGGAAGTTCATTATGAATAGTGGATAATTTTTATTGCTATTTTTGAGCGAAAAACTGACGAAATGTAAAGTAAATCTTAAGTAAATTAAAGCAACTAAATGACACAGTTATTTTTAACTTTTTGGTGCGTTTTGAGTCGGTTCTATTTTTTGTTAAAAAATTTTATTTCTTACTTTTTAGTGATTTATCGCCACGTAACGTACTCGTACTATACTGCCATAGTATATTATACGGCACTTGTAGCCAATAAGCTACCGATACTTACACAAAAACCGAAATCGCTGCAAGTGCCTGTACAATTTGAAGAGTTCCTTCAATGTTCCCAGGATATCATCATCAGATCCTAACATGATGACAATGGGACCATCTTCAAAGTATGCCCTTTCTAATTAAAAAAGAATTATCAAAATCGGACAATACTGTAAAAAGTTATGCGTGGTCATACATAAAAAAAGAAAAAAAAGTAATATAAAAGTTGAGAGGTGTCAAGGGACACCCGGATGGAACGAAGTTACTTTCGATTAATTAGTGAAGGAATTGTAATAAAATTTTATTTTTTTTAAGTAATAATAATATTTGTTGTTGTACACCGAAACACCAAAGGGCGCCACGAGAGCGCGAGACAGCATACAGCGCGGGCGCCCCGCCGCTCACGCGCACACACATCAAAGGCGGCGGCAAGATCCTTTGATCAAAAAGTGTCGTGACAACTTTTCGTACGAATTTTTTCCGTCTAGCCCCCTTTCACAACGCGCGATAAGGAACTTCGTTCCAAAATATTTTTTCGAATTGAGAACCTCTTGCGTTTTTTTTTCGTCGGATAATAAATAATTTATTCATTGTTCAGCAGTGTTTCACTTTGGAACTATTCTGCCATACCAATATTTTGTAAAGAGAATATTAAAATGTTAGAGTAAACGAAAACAAGTGACGTCATTTAAACGCCACAGAGTAAGGAAAATTTTGACCCTAACATGATTTTACTGTAGATACTCATTATAATATATTATTGATAATTATAATACTATCTAATGCTGCAACGGAAAACTAGTGGCCGAGTGGTCTAACTAGTTTTCCGAGTGGGTTTTTACTAATTTATTATGAGTTCATATTTATTACAGTAGGTACAATTATTGAAATCTTTTCATACATAGCTATTAAAGCAAGCAAACCTAGTAAAACTGATGGGCGTTGGATTCTCAAGGGGTTCAAATAATGAACCCGTACCGAAAAACGTAGTAATCGGGCCCATAATAAGTAAACTGACAACATTAATTAATCGTGTCGCAGGGAGTCCCTGGACAAATGCTGCTTTGGACCATTGCTTTTTGAAATTCCTACAAAAGGCCTATATCCAGCAATATGATAATGATGATGATGAAACTTAAAAATACACTTTAAAGATTATTGACCCGAAACTCACGAGACGCAAACTAATTGTTATTAATATAAAAAAAATCGTGGTATAAAAACTGCAACTGAAAAAACTAAAAGTTGGCATGTTATCAATGGACAAGCTCACGGGTTAAGACGGCGTGGGCACGAAATTAGTCAAACCATTTCAGTTCGCAATATATTTCTTCGCATCGAGCCAATATTAGTGTGACGTTCAGATAATGTGGATACAAGGCTCAACTCACATTGAGCTAGAGGCGAAACGTCGCGACGCGTCAAGTTTTTTGCCTATTTTTTGAATATTCATCACTATTTTCCTATCATCAAGGTATAAAGTCGTATCACTTAAATGTCATATTTTAATTTTTAAGTAAAATTTTGTTGATTTTGAAGTTGATTGATATACAAATAACAACTACTTAGTTATATAATAGATCCTTTAGAGATATATTCCTTCAGATCTTTAGTTGATGAGTAAAGTAAAGTAAAAACGTAATATATTTGAAACTTTTCATAGTGTATAGTTTTTGTCCTTTCATTTATATTCATATTGAGAGAGCTGTGAAAAACTATGTAACGCGCCATTTTGTAGCGGCGGCCATTTCGAGCATATTTACATCATATAACCAAGAACTATAAAAAAACCTGCATCGAAATCGATCCATCCGTTTGAGCACTACAATGTAACGCACACAGACATACAGATATCGACGTCAAATTAAAACATCCCTGTTTTTGAATCGGGGGTTAAAAATAGTTCGGCGACGCAATATGAATATTATAAATTTCAGTTGAAAACCATAACGCGTCGCTTCGCTTCCACTCTGTTCCAATCTGAGTTAAGCCTAAATCTATTCAACAGTGATTTTTGGAGGCTATCTTCTTTACTTTCTACGGCACGTAAGACAGTAAAACTTAGTTTGTAAATTTTAAGTTCCATTTTAAAAAGAGCAACTTCGTGCTTGTAAACTGAGCCTTACCTGCCTGAAAGAAACGAATTTTAATTTAAATTTGAATTTCAGTTTTTTCGTTGTTACCGTTGGATGTTAAAGCTATCAATGTGCTATAAATTTGTGAACTTTAAAACTGTTTGTATTAAACAAATAAATTCCCAAGAACAACCGCACACTCGTAGTAAATCTCTCAACATCGTCAATTGGCAAGGATTAGCGTTGCATTACTGCATATTGTGATGCATATTCCGATGAAATGAACGAAGGCCGAAGCAATAAACTGTTAACATAATACGGGACGGCGAACACTCTATTTACATATTAAATCTAATTGCAACATATTAGTTTCAATATACTAACATATGAGTATTAACTAGCTATGTCTTACAGTTTTCCCTGTTTAGATCCCTTTACTATATGCACATTGAGATCAAAAGTGAAATGTGGGACTCCTCCAAACCGTAATTTATATTTGTGTAAATTTCATCCTAGTTTTCATTTGTACGTTTAGAAAAATCGTGAATCCTGTACCGTAAGAGTATCTATGAGAAATATGTTCTTTTTTTTATTTTTTTTTATCGACTACAAGTTGGCCCTTGACTGCTATCACACCTGATGTTAAGTGATGATGCAGTCTAAGATGGAAGCGGGCTAACTTGTTAGGAGTCGGACGAAAATCCACACCCCTTTCGGTTTCTACACGACATCGTACCGGAACGCTAAATTGCTTGGCGATACGTCTTTGTCGGTAGGGTGGTAACTAGCCACGGCGAAAGCCTCCCACCAGCCAGTTCTTATTGAGATTGAGGTTTGATCATCGTGAAATAAATTTCAAGTGAATCAAGTGTAAAGTGGTGAGTCAGTGATATTACTACAGTACTTTTGACCCTGGCCTTGAATCAGAATGTCCTGGATTTAATCCAGGTAGTTCTCCTTGATCTTCCCCTTCCAACATTCCCGTTCACTATCGTCTTATATATACCTTTCGTAAGTCTCCTTTCATCCATTCTCTCTACATGACCAAACCATCTCAGCTCACCTTTCTCAATTTTTGACCGACGAATAAAACGGAGGAGGTTCTCAATTCGACACGTACATATATATTTTTTTTATGTATGACCACGCATAACTTTTTACAGAGTTGTCCGATTTTGATAATTCTTTTTTTATTAGAAAGGGCATACTTCCAAGGTGGTCCCATTGTCATCATGTTAGGATCTGACGATGATATCCTCGGGAAATTGAAGAAACTCTTCAAATTTCGGAGGCACGCTTACAGCGATTTCGGTTTTTGTCTCGGTATCGGTAGCTTTTTGGCTACTAGTGTCATATAATACACTACGACAGTATGTACTAGTACGTTACGTGGCGATAAATCACTAAAAGTAAGAAATAAAAGGGTTCTATGTTTTGTTAAAAATTTTTAGTCATTACATCTTCGTTTATACCACTGCTCTCTTCTTATCACACTATTATTAATTCTGTCACTCAGTTTTACTCCACTCATACTTCTCAATGCTCTAATTCCTACTGCATTTGTTTTACTATCATGCTACCTCTAATCAAACGAAGCATGATATAGAGGAAGCAAATAACGTTATCATTACTATTCTCAGATAGTCGGATAAGAGGGGAGAACCCTTCTTTAAAATGCAAATCCGTAATCTACTTGTATTGCAAATAGATAACATAAAATGTTTCTTCGAAAAATCTTGTTAAAAATCCAGAAATGATAACAAAGATACAGATTCTATTTTTGTTGTCAGGTACTTTGATTACAAACTCTTTATAAGTACATATTAACAACGAGCTACCTACATTGGTTCCTCAGCGACACTCCATGAAGCCATCGGCGACCTGGGCGGCCTCCTAAGCTTCTGGAGCGAGCTCGGATAGTTGGAATAAACCAGAGGGGACCTACACCGGAGGAATCACGCACAACGGCCAACTTTTGCAAGAAAACACATAAAGGAGATAAAAACATTGTCCGGGGACATGATTGAAACATTAGAGTTCACACAACCACTGTACCGATTTGATTTTTGTATAGGAAAATACTTTTATCCCGGAAAAGAAAGAGTTTCAATGCCCATCCATATGTCAGTCCTTGGATACTTCCTTAACTTCTTCCACTTCCATTAATCCAATCATGCAAGTTCGTCGGTTTAGAGTACTTTTGACTTAAACATTCTTTAAAATATCCTCAATTTCAGTCCAGGAACATTCCCCTAGGCCTCCCCCTTCAAACATTTTCTTTACTTTCGCATAACTGAGTTAGCAATTATATTTGGCAACACAATACATTATCGTCGTATCATTGTAGATTATATAGCTTCACATCAAAAGTCTAAATCTAGATCTAACAGAAATAACATCTCACTGGTTTGCATTAACAAAATGAAACAGACGATACCCAGTCATAAAAAACGATATTCAGTATTGCTGAGATAATAATTACTTTCGCCGGCATCGAGTTCAATAAATTTTTAATTAATATTGCGCGACACAACGGCCTATTGATTATTACGATTATCAAGCAGAGCTTAATCCTCATAAAAATACACTGATTCATATAGTACGATACGTAGTGCGTAGTGAGTAAGTGCATTACCAATCAACGTTATCTTATCTTAAATTTTAAGCTTGCTGTTTGTATATGTGATGTTATTAGGTAAACGGAAACTAAAGGAATATGCATGGAATATTGAGAAACATTATGAAAATTTTATTTAGAAAGTAATTAAGAAATAGCAACATTGTATTAACATTGTTTAGAGTTGTAGACAATCTATGCTAAACTGTTTTTATTATCTATGGTTGTCTGCACTTCCTTCTTGTAATGGCCGTTCAATGTAAAAGTTAAGTACAATAAACTAAATAGTGAATTCTCGTTTGATTTTAACAAATAAGCAGCCCAGCCACTGCGCACGTATAATTTAACATGGAATATAGATTTTTTATGTTGGTATGTGATTTATGCGTTTAAAATAATATGATTTTAAAAATTAAGAGATATTTCTGATCAATGCGTAAAATTTCGTTGTTTAAATTTAAATATAGTACATAGTAAACCTGCTTCTAAGGAGGAAGACATGCACCCGTTGAGGACTGTTAATAGGCAGATAGTGGTGATTATGAGAGCAAATTATCAGTGAGATTTTCTTAATTCCTACACCTTGGGCATCTTTAAAATAAGAATGAATAGACAACTAAGCAAGCGCGTCCCACCTCAAACCACATCTGTACATATCATCAGGATACCTACCATCAACTATAATAGCGACTCAACTGTAGACCAAAACCGATCAGTGTGGCTAGTGTAAGATTTTACCGCGTCGATATCGAGAACGGTAAACGCAAATTTTATATGACACTGACACTCACCCATTTGAGTTTTCTCTCGATACTAGCAGGAGCGCTGCTTCAATTCCATATAAAATTTGCCTTTACGCGAATGTGAAGTTTTCGATTTGTTTTGGTGAAAGCTCACACTAGGCACTCAGCTGACGTTATTACGTAATAATAACCTAAACTGCATTTCAGTTTAGATCTACAGTTTAGTCGCTATTATAATTGACGGTAGGTATGCAGGTGCAATCGTGATCAAGCTCGAGCTTATTTCATATAAAAAACATTCTGTGGTGATTTTAGTGCCCCGCATAGGGATGCCTTAGGTAGCTCCTGAATTAGAGACTTTGTTTACGAGTATGGAATTTCGGCTTTGATTTTTTTCTGTTTTTACGTGAATTTTATTTTAAGTGAATACTAGTCTCAACAGCAGTTAAAGTGGCTGCGGTTAGTTTAGGTGATGATACAGCTTAAAATAGTAGCGAACTAGATTCTTTCTTTTTTTATAGTATATCGAAACACTAAATCATTCGCCGATAGAATAGTTTTAAAAAAAATAAAATTAGTTTAAAATTTACACGAAAAGAAACAAAAAATAACGGGAAAAATGTGAATGACACACGTAACAAAAACAGAAACAGCGTAATTCATAATATACCTAATAGTGCGACTCAACGGATTATAAATAAGAATTCACTATCTAAAGTAGAAGCAAAGAAATATAAAATATCTTATCTCGAAATATAAATCAAAAACAACGAGATATCAGTTAGACTGATTCAGAATCAAGGCCGCTGAGTTATAGAAACGAACTCGATTCATAAATAAAATATAGAGGGACCAGATGTGTTAACAAAAATATTTGGTTACGATAAAGACGGAATAATATTTTTAGATGAGAGTAAAAGAATGTGGAGTCGATTTACTAAATCCATATGAAAAAAATGTCTTTATTGTCTCTGCGTATGTTATTTGCAAAAAAAATAACGTTATTATTTGTCAGAGAATGCCTTGGCTCGTAATCGTACATCTTTATTCTTATCATGGTTGTACGAGCGTACTAGGAGTCAATAAAGCCATGTTTAGAATTCCTCAACTATAAACCACGGCTGAACAAAACGGGACTTGTATTTCGGTCAAAATGTTCTTATATCCGTCTGCTGTATATTTTGTGATTCTATCGAGCCAGCTGCGCCCCGGTAGATATTTACAAAATCAATGAGTGCAGATTGGATTCAGGAGCGAACACATATTGCCTATGAAGCGGCGTTGACGCAGAGACTGGAAATATTAGAGCCACTTTGGAAAACGAAACATTTCCGTGTGATAATTTCAGCCTAATTCTGCCTGTTTGTGATACACTAGTAAATCACCTTGGCTTTACATGGGTAACAGAGCTTGTACGCAAAATTTAAATGACTTAGTTTTTAACCGACGAAAAAAAATGGAGGAGGTTCTCAATTCGACATGTATATATTTTTTTTTACAGAAACGCATAACTTTTTACAGAGTAGTCCGATTTCGATAGTTCTTTTTTTTATAGAAAGGGCACACTTTCAAGATGGGGCACCGACTTCAAATTGCTTAAGTAAATTAAAGGAAGTAAATGACGCAGTTAATTTTTACTTTTTAGTGCGTTTTTGAGTTGGTTCGTTTTGTTAAAAAAATTTATTATACAGAGAGTTGCATTCTATCTGAATTTTATATTTATAGTGTATACCTATTACATATGAAGATTTTTTCTGACGTCATAGGGATCTTATCTTACCTTAATCACAACGTACTATAAAAGAATATTGTGATTTAGATTAGTAAGACTAAAAAAGTACATATTAAGTATGTGTGTTGCGTATGTAATTAATCAACTATTTTATCTTTTTATGATAAGGTACGTAAACAAATAAGTGCGTTTTTGGGTCGAACAAACTTGGTTAAGTAAAGCTACTTGTTGCATGTACTTAGTAAATTTTTTTTTATCGACTGCCAGTTGGCCCTTGACTGCTATCACACCTGATGTTAAGTGAAGATGCAGTCTAAGATGGAAGCGGGCTAACTTGTTAGGAGTGGGACGAAAATCCACACCCCTTACGGTTTCTACACGACATCGTACCGGAGCGTAAATCGCTTGGCGATAAGTCTTTGTCGGTAGGGTGGTAACTAGCCACGGCGAAAGCCCCCCACCAGCCAGACCAAGACAAATTAAGAAAAATCTCAATCGGCCCCGCCGGGAATCGAACCCAGGACCTCCGTCTTATAAATTCACCGCGCATACCACTGCGCCACGGAGGTCGTCAAGATGGTTGTAATAATCGTCAGCAATTATTTCTTTGCTACTTGTACAGAAAAAATTTAATCCCTAATTTATACAGACTAGTCCTCTATTTTTAAAATGAACTAACAGATTATATTAATTAGATACCAAATACAAAGGTCCCTAATTAGGCAAATTGCCATACAGCGATTACAAAAACAAGGAAAATAATACCCCTTTAAGATAATACATTCAAAAACTATGGAAAAAAATATTTGTTTACTACAAACCGAGCCATACAAGGTAATTAACGATAGCTTGTAAAAGTTTTTTTTAAATATAATTCATTATGGATTTAAAATGATGTACAAAGCTTATTGTGAGTACTTACTATTACCCCCTGTTAAAGCTTTTAGTAAGTTTATTCGAAGTCCCTACTACTACACTACCAAGTATTTAATGTAAACAATATAGAAATAATTAATCGGAATGTTTTTTCAAAACACACGAAATTACTATTATGACGTAGGTATTCTGAACCTAGATAATATATATATATATGTTAACACACGACATATTAATATTGAATGAAGTTAGTATTCGTAAGTTTCCAATTATTTAGATAAACTAATATCAAAATAGAATGACAAATATGACAGTGTGTGGTCGACAGAATCCGTCCAGTAAACACAGTGGCGTCAAAACGAAATAGATTGATACGCATATAAATCATGATAATAAATTACTACTGAACCATGCTAGTTAGGTAGTAGCATTCGCATAAATATATCGGACTTCAAGTATCTAGCACGCCACTATCACTGTACATTACATGTACAGATTAATAGTTTTATTTATTTTTAATAACTACCTATACCATAATTATATTTAATTTATTCTACTACTGATTAGATTGGATTTAGTATGACAAATTGTATATAAGAGATCGGTGTAAAGTAAAAGAAGATGTAGTGACTAAAATTAAGAAAAATATGCTTAGATGGTATGAGAACAGATTAAAGAAGATTAACAAGAGATATATGAATTAGTCTGAGCTTTTTCATTCTTCCATGAAATGTTCAGTTCATTCCAAGCCCAGAGTTTGGAAGTTGGTGGTGTTACACCCCTGTGCCTCAGAGAGCACGTTAAGCCGCCTGTCTCGGTCACTATCATCAACATCTGATAGTGATCGTTAATAAATGAAACATTATCACCCTACGCCCGCCAACCCGTATTGGAGCAGCGTGGTGGGTGTACGCTCCATATCCCCTCTCCTATAAGGAGGGAGGCCTGGCCCTGTAGTGGGCCGTTAATAGGCTGATAATGATGATGATGATGATACGACTGGAAATATTGGAAGGGGAAGGCCTAGGCGAATGTACCTGGACATTTTAAAATATGTCTAGGCCAAGAGTACTTTAAACCGACGATCTTGTACGAAAAGGTTAATGAGAGTGTTATTTAGTATTTCCAAATATCTCTTCGTCTGCCTTCCATACTTTTTATGTCTTTCCATTTGCAAATCATGTAGTTGTCAACTTACGTCAGCAAATCACCAGACTATAATCATCATTATGATCATCATCATCATCATCACATCAGCCGTTGGACGTCTATGCTGAACATAGGCCATTTTTCAGGAAGGAAGGAATATTAAAGCCCCTCATCCGTCTGAGGCCAGCGGCATCCTGCCTCACATGTATTGTCGTCATAACAGCTGATTGGGGGTCGACCCCCTGTGCTTTCCGGTGGGTGGCCATTCCAGCATCTTAAGCCCCCAACGTCCATCAACTCTTCCATCTATTAATAGTGATAATATTTAACCCTGGTATTAAAGTGTAAACCATAATACCTAAAAAAATATTATTACTGAATAAAAAAATATTAGCCCGGTAACTTAATAAAATCGGATCGTAACATCTAGGCATACTAATTTCATAATATACACACATAAATAAAACTTACAGATTGCCATGTGTGAGTTTGTTACCGAGTGACTGCGTAAAAACGTAACGCAAATTTGTATGGAATATTAGTAGCGCCATCTAGTTATAGCGAGAGTAAGCGCTTTTTTCGCTATATAATTTGACGTTATGAGTGACTACGTTTTTACGCAGTCGCTCGGTGAAAAACTCACACTTGCCCCACAGAATAGTTAGTATATACTAGTATAGCAAGATACGATCACGTATTATCCATATGTGCGTGTAGAGCAATAGTTATAAGCCGACTGATCCAATTTATTTACTTCAAAGCTGCATTTGTTTGTCTGTCAGTCGATAGTCAATACTCATTACCTGCCCTGCCTATTTGTACCTATTTGAATAACCGTTTGACTTACGGGTATGTAATGTAGGTATCTAATGTTATTTTCACGATGAACACGATCTTTCTAGCTCGGTTGGGATTACCTTAGTTATATTTTATTTTTATGGGGATTTTACATTATGTTGTTTGATGTTAGGTGGCTAAAGCAGTTACTGCTACTGGATTTACACTACACAGCTACTTAAGGAGTTATTAGCTAACGCAAACGCCAATCGCGCTAAGGAGAATATTTTTTTTTATTTACTACAGGTTGGCCCTTGACTGCTATCACACCTGATGTTAAGTGATGATGCAATCTAAGATGGAAGCGGACTAACTTGTTAGGAATATGATGAATTCCACACCCCTTTCGGTATCTACACGACATCGTACCGGAACGCTGAATCGCTTGACGGTACGTCTTTGTCGGTAGGGTGGTAACTAGCCACGGCGAATGCCTCCCACCAGCCAGACCAAGACAAATTAAGAAAAATCTCAAACTGCCTCGCCGGGAATCGAACCCGGGACCTCCGTCTTGTAAATCCACCGCGCATACCACTGCGCTACGGAAGTTGTCATTTATTACTGATTACACGGAATGAGGGACAAATTAAACGTTGTTATTGGCCACAGGCGACTAAGGACCGTAGTTTTTGGAAGTCCCTGAACAAGGCCTATGTGCAGCGTGGAAGTCCAATGGCTGTTGTGTTGATGATGATTTGAAAACTTGTTTTCGTAAATATCTATAGACATAGGGGTATGCTCTATGTCTATAGATAGTCGGAAATAAATAAATGTTTTGGAAAAAACCGACTACACTAATAACATAACTACTTTACCGTTTTTTGGATTTATCGTGATAAGTATTAGCGAATAAGATTAATCAAGGACAAATATTATAGTTAGCTGTGCCATAAAAATAAGATGAGTTTTACCAGGCTACAATCAATCTTTGTACCAAATTTTATGACAATTTTATTATTTTTTATTAATTATATTATTATACTATCTATGATTTCAATGAGACTGTCTATTACTTGAACCAAAGTTACGGTGACGCTAGGTTCTAAAAAATACCGTCTCAGCATTAGTTGTCGCTTCACGCCGACGTCAATTAGCATGTCGTTTGAAGATGCGCTGCTCTTTGTCTATTATTCCAGAATGGGGAAATGGAAAAGTTTATTAATGTAAATTATACTCAACAGCTCTAGTATTAGAGTTGAGTGTTCATGACACGGTTTGTGATATGTGACATTTCACAGATGCGACAGCGGGCCTCAACGTTGAAGTCGTGTGCGCGACATATGAGTAATGACAACAACGCAACGTACGCTCGCCTAACGATCACACATGTGCGTTTAGAAGTTTTAGATCTATGGAATGCAGTCCTTAGTTATGGAAGCCTGGAGAAAGGAGATGGTCCAAAAATGTATGGAGCTCAGACTCACTTTCTGTACATAAGTTGAAAAAAACTAAATGTATTAATAATCTAGTTTTGATTAGCCCAATCTCTGAATTCACTTTTATTTAGGCGAAATATAATTTATTCTCTCCAAAACAATGCAACACTTTACGTATAATCATGGCGGATCTTAGATAAGTTATATTATCTATGGTAGACATTCTCCAGGTGGCGGATTGATGGTGTTTTCACTTTTGCTGTCAGTGTTTATTGACGTATGGTCCAATTGATTTGATGGTTACTGGTTAGGTATAGGTATCTGAATAATCAGATTCAAATATTGAGTTTTGTTATTATTATAGCTAAGATATCTATGTCTAAAATGTATTATAGCTAAAAACAAAGCCCGGAACACGGAAGAAAAGACTTGTCAAAAATGACATATTTTGAGTTTGACAAATCAGTCACCGAATCTTTATAACCTACAGACTAATATTAGAAAGACACCATCTTTTAATACCTCAAAAACTAAGAATTTCATTTTTGACCAACTTTTTATATAGTTCGTTTCGTTCACTTATTTTATTTTTGATAAAATCCTTGTATTTTATCCATTTTAATGGTATGTGGTAGAAGAGTGAAGCTGAAATAGACCATCTCCTTGAGAAATAATTTTTGACGTGACAACGTCTTATAATTCGATAGAGCCAACTGCACGTACGAAAAAACATGACGTCATGCGTCGTTACCTCGCTTTGAGGCGTTCCATGTAAGGCTTGAAGTGCAAGTGAGAGCGCGGAACGAGCGACAAATAAGCACAATCGGCCTTTGCGTTCGGCAGCGTTCGACATCCGTCTATTAAATATAATTATTAAATATATCTATTAATTTTAAATTAAAAATTCAAAATCAATTATTTTATTAATTTAAATTAATATTTATAAAAATATACTTAAATTAAAAATTTTAATAACCAATTAAATGCTACCATTCCATCAGTATTTTCTTAAGACATTGTCACGTTCAATTATGGTCAGTAAACCGACTTTACAGACAACCAATTTTTTTTGCCAAGTTTCCGCTTGCTGATAATCTACCTGTAGTTCAGCCTATCGATTCTGATACACGGCTATTGAATGGGACATGGCTAGATTAAGATATTGTCGCGTTACACGGGCGCCAGCTTTTAGAAAACCTCATGGGTGCTCAATACACATGCTCATTTAATGACGTGAATGTGGCGATGTATTAAAAGAGAAATGCACTCTGATGGAGCGAGAAATAAATAAATGTCCTTAGTTGAGACATCGCATACATTGTGCTGGACCCAAACTAAGGTTTTCCCTGCACTGTGGAAACCAAGAACAACGAAGTTACCACAAACATCCAGACGGCCAACACAAATATTTCATCAACAAACATTTGTGTTGGCCAATTTTTGCTGCAGCCCTGCCTGCTGCTGCTAAGGCCGTGGGCACAATTCCCACAATTGGGAAATATTTGTATGATGAACACGAATGTTTTTCAGTGCCATGTGTTTTATAACACAAACTACGCTTAGTGCTCATTTTTTTAATTTATTACAAGTGAGCCCTTGACTGCAATTACACTTGATGGTAAGTGATGATGAAATTTAAGATCTAAGCCGACTAACTTCTTAGAAGTAGGTTGAAATTCACACCCCTTTGGGTTTCAACTGGCCAAGGATGAAGTCTCCAACAGCCAAAATATGACGATTTATTATTTATTTAATTTACTTATCATAGCTGAACTTTGTTGTTCATGTATTATAAATAACAAAACAAATATTGGCCCAAAAATTAGCTTCATACCCTTGCATCCTGCCTAGTTGTTCCAAAATATCGGACACTAAATCTTATCTTAACGCTTAGCAGTGTTATTTTAATTATCCCCCTAATATTCCAAACCTGAGCATATTTAAAAACTTCAAAAGTTTTGGTTAACCAACGCATCGTCATCTTCTGCTGTGCCTTAAATTGACCCTTCCATATTGAGAAAAAGTTTATAACTGTGTTAAAAAGCTAACAGGTTTATAACTGAAAGCAGTTGCTCCCAATTATCACGCAACGGACAAACAAACGCACTATATATGTCAACATTTGTTGGCGTAAAGCTTTTATGTGACCTAACTTAAATTCAAGAAGTCAAGGTAGAGTTAGTTCAAGCTTAAACAATTATTTAAGTTGGTATCTACTTACTTAAGTTGAGAAACACGTGGAGTTGTTTAACACATTGGGAAACTCACTCTGGTTCATTGAAAAGGTGGGGAACATATTTTCGCACATCAAAAAGAACAAGTGCATATATATATACCTACCTACTGATGCATTTAAAATAGAGATTATTATTATTACAAGATATATAAAGAATAAAAACTTTAAAATTACATTATGAAATAGTAAAAAAAAGTGTTTTTTTATTTTATTTGGTACTACTAAACTAATTTTAAGTCAAATTATTAATTTTAATTTATATTTTTTTATTCTGTTAGTTTCAAAAGAGCCTATTTAGATTTTATAGAAGTAATACTAACTGGGCATATCATTGAATTTTTGTATGAAAGATTTGGATAGTTCTTCTCTTTTGTAACGTTGTGACTCGTACTTTTGAAGGTTTTAATTTTAAGTGACGAAATGGCTCTCCCATTTTGTCACTTACAATAACTAGTTATGAAAATTTGTTATTGTCGAGTAGGTAAAAATGATCAAGGATTTGCATGTTTGACGCAACCACGAGACTTTACCAATATGTAATTGATACCCAGTATACCTAATGTGAATAAAATGTTTGATCTAATCCTAATATGACCATAACCCTCAAGAAGTTATACCTAATATTATTTGTTACATTAGGTTTACGCAGCTTAACCACGACGTATCCTTTCCTTATGAAGACCACCTAAAATAATCTCACCACATCAAACGTGAAAGACTCGTCATCTCTAACAAAATGGTCACAATAAATCACCGTCGTTACATGTATACTAGCCACATTGTGTGGTTTGACATGCCGGTTTGTAATGGACGTCAGAACTCTATCTTTGAAACAAAGTACTAACTGTTTGCATTTACTTACTTACCTTATTATATTATGTTGCGTGTATATCTATAGGTTTATAAAACTATGTGTGCAGTAAAATAGTAGAACAAGAGTGAATACAATAATCCGATTAGTTGCATCATTTACGATGTGTAAATGATATAACATCCCGAAACGTACCGATACTTTTTTCTTCATCGTTATCAGCCTATTTACGGCCCACTACAGGGCCAGGCCTTCCTCCTTATAGGAGAGGGGATATGGAGCGTACACCCACGACTTTGCTCCAATGCGGGTTGGCGAGTTTAGGGTGATGTTTCATTTATTAACGATCACTATCAGATGTTGATGACAGTGACCGAGACCGACGGCTTAACGTGCTCTC
This sequence comes from Mycalesis mineus, assembly GCA_034621355.1. NCBI lineage: Eukaryota > Metazoa > Arthropoda > Insecta > Lepidoptera > Nymphalidae > Mycalesis > Mycalesis mineus. Next base: position 7,226,968 of record CM067885.1, read on the forward strand.
CGAGGCACGGGGCTGTAACACCGCCAACTTCCAGACTACGGGCTTGGAATGTACTGAACATTTCTAGAAGATTGAAAAGCTCAGAATTATTCCATGACCCGACCCAGGGATCGAACCCAGGACCTCGTGATCGACACACATTTGCCAACCACTAGACCAACGAGGCAGTTTAGGGAATTCTGCATATGAAATAATTATTTTAAATTAAAAAAACCATACTAACATAAACAAATAGGGTTAACACCCTGAAGATTTAAGCAAATTCTTGTTCACAGATCTCCGTCAGGATTTTGCCTAGAAAGTTTTTTTTCTAGGCATACGAGTATATTCTTTCTCCCTAACTCCTGGTTGAAGGCATGATAGGGTTTTTACTAAACACGTTGTATATACTCCAGAGCAGCAACTTCTGAAATTTACTTCTAATAAGTACTAGACTTTTATGCCAATATTGTCATGATTACAGTATTAAAGCGAACAAGGCCGCAGAAAAGTTTTGGGGAGTAATTACTTTTACCGACCAATGACATTAGAGTGCGGTAAGAAATAGTTAACTATGGATTCAAAAAAAAATCTCATACGGTTCCGGTAAGATACGATACAAAAGAAATAAATAAAAAGAGTCCAAAACGTCTTTACCAGTGAGGCGGTGCCGGTAGCAAGTAACCACTGCTGACACCTACACCCTGATAAATTATAGGTATTATAATCTACAAATTGCATGAGACATAACATCTGTGAAATCTCCCCTATTGTATTTTAGTTCAACAATACAATCAATCTGTAACTTTGTCTATCTACGAGTCATCAAAGTGCATTAATGTAGGTACACGTATTTGTTTACAACACATTCAGTCGCCTATAGTTTGCTCCTGACGTTAATACGAAATTGCATTCGTCGATAGAATTAATTGATGAATGATTGATGACTATAATTGTATACATATCTAGCTACTGTTTATACGTATACGTATCTAGAGACAAGTCTTTGATATTAAAGACAAAATGCTTAATGTCTATCCTCAAAAAATAGAACCGACTCAAAACGCACTAAAAAGTAAAAAATAACTGTCATTTAGTTGCTTTAATTTACTTAAGCATATCTAGGAGTCGGTGCCAGCCAAGGTTTCTACTTTAAGGACGTTACCTAGAACCCACAAACTTCTTTACTACGTTAAATAAATGTACCTTAAACTTAGCTGGCACCGACTTCATAGATATGCTTAAGTAAATTAAAGCAACTAAATGACACAGTTATTTTTACTTTTTAGTGGGTTTTGAGTCGGTTCGACCAATGGCATTAAAATACGTTTAGCTCGAGCGCGATTAGAAATAGTTAATTATGGATTCAGTAAAAAAATCTCGTACGGTTCCAGTAAAATACGATACAAAAGAAATAAATAAATAGAGTCCAAAACGTCTTTACCAGTGAGGCAGTGGCGGTAGCTAAGTAACCACTGCTGACACCTACCACCTGATAAATTATAGGTTTATATTTTTTTATATTTATTATACATAAATACTCATAATATATAGATAAACACCCAGACACTGGAAAATATCCATGCTCATCACACAAACATTTTTCCAGATGTGGGAATCGAACCCACAGCCTAGGACGCAGAAGCAGGGTTACTACCCACTGCGCCACTCGGCCGTCAAAAAAAATATATACATAGGGATGAATGCTTACGCCACATAGGAAGTTAGTAACACGGTGAATTGACGACGTCATCGCCTAAACTCCAGAGTGGAAATTAAATGACGACCATCCGTTCGTTCCTGCAGTCTACGGTCTAATGCATTATTCAGCTTATGTTAAATCTCCGAATTAATATTAGACGAAGGGAGGTGCGTTCCTAGAAGTCGGAAAATAAATTCTGACGTAAACGTTTTTGGATTAGACGGATTTTATTTGTAATTTAAAATAAAACTATATTTAGGTAATAATTTTGGCTATCTGAGGAATAAAAGATTTTTGTTTTTCTAATTAGTGCGACAAATAGTATCAAAGATATAAAGTCAGAAGTGGATTTTAATAAGAGCCATTTAAGATTCAATCTTCAAATTCTAAGTATGATGTTATGACATGATTTTCTTATTTGAAGAATAAAGAATTACCTACTTAAGCTTGTGTGCACCAAGATTTCGGTTATCATAACCAACGGTTAACATAAGCTAAGCATAAAATTTACTGTTCACGACAACCCGTACACCGGTTAAGGACGTAAGCTCGGTCAAGATAACCGCCCGGTTTACGTTCTAACCGGCGTACGGGTTTAATATAAATTGTAAATTTATAGTAAAGTTATGTTATCCGTTGGTTATGGTAACCGAAATCTTGGTGCACACAGGCCTTAGTGGTGTTAACTAAATAAAAATTAACGAATTGAAACAAATCGTTTTAAAGTATTATCCGAACATTGTAGGTATCTATTTATCTAATATACTTGCCATTTTTTGGAAAAAAAAGTTCTATACTCAGAAATCCTATTCTTGAGTCTGTTCTCATATAGATGGAGTAATTGAAGTATAAATGAGAAGACATAAGGGATTCGAATCCTATTGTTAAATCCGTATACTCCATATAGGTGGACAGGCAGGACAGGTGACATGAAACGGGTCACAGCGTACAGGCCGCATTGACAGCGGCGGATTAATCATGTTAGAACCTTCAACATTCAACATCAGTCTGATGCTTAATTCTTTAGAAACTCAAAATAAATGATATGACTTGGGGTCATGAATATAAAAACATTTTTAGCACGTGGTGATACTAGGCAGTTACCAATCCTACTAATGGTTATTTATTATTATTATTAGTATGGTGATGCACTTCGACTCTTTTGGATCTTTTGTACTCGCCCCGCCCTTATCTCCTCTATATCAGTTCAAACACCTACTATAAGAGTTGGATGGTTGCTTTCAAGTTGGAGGCACGGTAATCTTCTGGTAGTGGATTTGCCACCCCTAGGAAATCCATTCGCTTTTTAGCCAGTTCGTCACATTCACTCAAAATGTGTTCCATAGACTCTGTGTCTTAGTGATAGGATCCTCCGAAATACCCATATTGCAGAGCATAGACCTGGTGCTATAATGGCCTGTGTACGCTGCTATGGCGTACCGTAATTGTTTCCTGCTCAGTTCCTACCAATGGTTAATGCAGTCCGAATTTAAGTAACAATGCAGTTGAGTAAGTCGTTGGAGATGCAACGGCGGGTCGCGCGAACGCGGCCCTGCAAACAATCACCGCAGTAATAACCGTAACGAGTTCAGCGTGATCCCGTTCCCATCTGTATTGTGTCGCGTCCAGCCGACCACGCAACCACCTAAAGCTCGCTTTACAACTAATACTCAAAGCAGTATTATATAAATTGCTTTATTCAAATTAGGCGCGTTTACGCGACGCTTTGAGAACGCACGTGAGTCGTTGCTCATTGTGAAATGGTGAAAAAATAATGAACTTTTAAAACGTGGCGACATTACCTCCGGGTGGTCTATCGGTACAATATTTTTTAATTAGGACCCATTTCTATGTATTATTGTATGAATTTCTTAAATTGAATCAAGTCCGTTCGTCTCTACATGTTTGTCTTTCGCCGACGAATGTGGAAAACGATCTACTTATTTGTATTATTGTTGATGGGGCATGTGCTTTACGTTTCAAAATCAAGAAATATTTCAAGTGTTTAATTAACTATCTGTTTTTTATGAGGTTGAATACGACTTTATTTCCAGAATTTTCGGAAAATTTACAATAATGCACACAACATAGTAAAAAATACAATTTTCTTATAAGCAATTCCATACAATAGGCCTAATAAATTTTGTAGAGTTTAATACAAATGTTCCATTAAAATAAAACGTTAATGCATGGATCAAGGACTCGCGCGCGACGGTGTGCATTTTAGCAATGTTTATTTCTGTAATGTTAAAGTCGGCCAGTTAAATCTTCGAGTCGCCGTGTCAATGATATGCCAGGCGCGCGAACTGAGCCAGATAATGGAGCTCAACCTTTTGTCTGCAAACTACCTCGGTGTGAAACGGCTTAAGTGTTCTCGCAACACAAATAATGAGTTTCTCCTTTATAAACAAAGTTATAACTAACCTTGTCCCGTTTTGCAGAAAATCGTTTCAGATAACAAAAAGTACCAACCTAGTAGACATAACTTGTATTGTGTATCAACTGCGTGAAAATGTAAACTGTACAAGTAAATAAAATTGAAGTGTCTGTTTGTGTTTTGAAATTAACAGCATTTCACTTAATATATAAACTAATATGAAAGTATATTATAAATACTATATATGTCTGTCATAAGTAATAACAATGCATAAAGCAGTAAAGATGTTTTTTCTGATCCCAGTAAATAGTAGGCCTCATATGGAACCTCAACGGCGTCACCGGGGGGATCGGCGCCTGCGCAGCCGAATTGCCCGGAGGCAGGGTGAAGAAGAGAGAGCAGGTGGAAGTAAAGGAAAGGTCCAAAATAAAGCCTGTGCATATAGCCCTAGTCAATTTTGTGTCAGTAAGGAAATAAAATAACATAAAATATTAAATGATTTAACTATTATATCAGTGAAATTCATATTTTTCTCTCCAACAACAAATAGGTAATAATGGGGGATTGACTTTCGACTTTTCGGAAAACCATAGGCCATCTTTTTAATATCCTAAATACTTGGGATTGCATTTTGATTTTTAACAAATTATTTGGCATTTACTAATTTGACATTTAATAAAGTATCAGTATTTTTATGTTAACTGCTATAGTAGGTACATAGACCTGACCTCAAATGAACCATCTCCTTTATATTCCTAAAATTTATTACCAGTTAAAAAGTCGTTAGAGACATGTCGCAAGATTACAGAAAGATACCGTTTCCCTTCCGTTCCCATGTTTGATTCAAATTGTCGCAATCACAATCGCTTCATACTAATCCCATTGCCGTAGCAATTTCGTTGGTATTAAGCTGTGACGACAAAAATGTGCGTGGAAAAATAAAACAAAAGAGATTGTCTAAAATACCATCAAAGGCTTACTTAATTATTATTATTTGAGAACGATATATTAGAATACTATTGCTGAAAATGTAAAGGAAATGACGTCTAGTATAACCACTTCCGCGCCAGGTTAATGAATTGGAATAAAACTTTTTTTCGACTAGCTTTCGGTAGAGCCGCTTTTTTGGCATAAAATAATTTCCTTGACGGTTTTTTTCCTAGAAATATTACCGATTTTAAAATTATGCTTTTTAGTTGTGTCAGTTCAAACAAATACTTTGGCCTTTGTAAGCCAATTATTACGAAAGTTATTTATTATTGACCGGATTCTGTTCCGATACAATTTTTACTTGAGAGATATGTACGTTAGATAATTTCCATATTGTTAGGACAAAATTTTGGTGTAAACACAATATTAGCTGTCAATCTTATCTGTTTTGATTGAGTATTTATTTGAAATGTGTGTAAACGAACACTTCCAATGTTGACAACCGTGGAATTTTCGTCTGAGATTAGGTTTGTCTAAAATTTTAGTATTTTTACCTACTCTTATCTGACGATAACCAGGTGTCGTGATATTAATTTTAAAAAATAATCTTATCTGCCCTGACTTACTAGCAAACACGTTATACTAACAAAGTGTTCCACGGTTTACAACTGATGCACACGTGGTTTAAGGTGTTCAACATTTGATATGTAGGTATTAATAGTGCAACATTATTATAAAGTACGTTTAGAATCGAAGACCTCATAATGAAAATCTTTTGTATTTTAACCTCATTGTTTGATATTATGATCTTATAAATAAGTTATAAAAATAAAAAGGATTGTAAATAACTTAAAACATGGATTCATATAAAACACTATACGGTATGATAGAGTTAGGGTAGAGTAGGTTAAATGAAAGGCAGGTAGAGTTAGAAGCTTTCTCCACGAGTTCGGGAGAGCAATTCCCCTTTCACGTCAGTATTAAAGCCGATGTACAACGGTTGCGAAGCGGATGTCACAGAAATCGAATTCTCCAGTGACATTTTGTCGTATTTTTTCCAAGAATCAACATACTAATAACTTTTTAAAGCAACACACATTCGCCTTGGCATTAGGTACTTTACGTGAAAATTATTTTGGTATAATTTTTTATATAGCACTATGATAGTTGGACATGTTAATTAAATAATTAATTTTTAACTTAAGAAAACTAAAAGACCTAACTCAAGCATTTATCCATATCTTTTTATAAGTACTTACACGTTGTTAGAGAAAATGTTTAAGACTTTAAAGACAGCTCGTATTTCCTTTATATTCTACAAAAGGTTTGTTAAAGAACTTTAAAAAGACTCGACAGAGTTAGTTGTGTTAAAAGTATTGTCTATGTCACTTGGCTGACTCTGTGATAGACATTTGCACCATCCAATATTATTATCGTTCAGTAAGAGTGGTTTCATTTCTATACTTTCTTACAGAATAGGAAAACCTTGTCTATTAAATATTTAATCAATATTTTACTAAAGAATAATTTGATTATTTTACTTGAGTAAATGAAGAGTTTACGTTTAGACTTTAGAACCCATTTTGCGCAAAAGCTTTAGTAAAACTAAATAAGTAAGATAATTTTAATCCTTAGTATATCCTTTAAAAATTCCTAAGCCATCCCCATACAGAAAACAAAACAAAAAAAGTGAGATTAACGAAATTATTTATTTTTATACAGGTAAAAGGAATATACCAAAAGATATTGTTTGTTAAGATTTGCCTTTTCTTGTGATTTTCCTAATTATCTTTATTCAAAAGTACTCCTTCATTATTAGAAGGATAGTTAATTGAACAGATAACTTAATTAAAGACGTTTTCAGGTACATTTGTGTACCCCCTAACGAGCACGGCCGTGTAATAGTACATAGTATGAACCTGAGAGGCAACCGGCTTGCTCGTTTCCCTTTCACGACACGCCTGGCACCTAATAAGCTAATTTTGCAAATTTGAGTTTATAAAGAGTCTACGAGTTTGTATACCAATGTTCTAGGAAAACAAAGTATAAAAATTACGAATGTTAGTGAAAATGAAACGAATGAGAATACTGAAAAATAAACTTCGTGTGTTCTTGTGGCAGTATGCGATCAAAGTTCCATTTCTTTATAGAGATCTCCAAAAATCCCCCATGTATTCCCGCTCAAGTACCAGCGCTTGGCAAGACGCCATAACTTGAATAGTAAGTGCTGTAAAAACAGTCGATATAACCATGAGTTAGAATCTTTAGTAAACATCAACATGTCTAGAGAGAGAAAGTTTAAGCGTTTTGCTGTTTAGTTTTATATATACGTACTAACCTACTCACTTTATGTAAGCAATAATTTATTTAGAGATTCTTGACTATTTTATCTATCAGACAGTTACTTTATGATAAACTATAGGTATGTCTTCAGTTGAATGAATAGTTTGTAGCTATATATATTCTGAATAGATAGCCCTAGTTAATAGATGAATTATATTTTCGCATAATCATTGATATATCGGCCTAGATAACTCCAAAGAAGAGCAAAGTTGGCATAGATATAGGGATCAAAGTGCAGCGTGGGCGCACGACCCAATACCGCAAGCAGCTCACCACTTGCGCACGCGCAGCGGACCTTTATTACTATTAATTTGAACTACTCATTGAAACGCGTTAGTTTATCGCTACTGTTAATGGAATGTTGTGCAAAGGACCAGTAAACCGTAGTATAAACTGTAAATTATTCACATTTTTAAGGAAATTGTTTAACATTTCCAATTTTCCTTGAAGGTAAACGCTTGGATCTATTGCCGCAGGATTGGAATAAAACAATTTTTAAATTTTATATATATTTAAAAGAAACATTTTTTATTTACAGTTAATTGCCAATTAGAAAACTAACACAGATATTGCATTTCAAAGGGCCGGCGCGGCGCTCTACGTTGGTATGAACCTACATGAATTGAGGTTATGTTGTGATAACTGTTTAGGACAAAAACCGGCTAACGGTTTTCGGTAACAATTTTGTACTAAATATCATTTACAATACGGACGAATTTCGCTTGGAAGAGGAACAAGTCCGAGCGACCGAGGAAGCTGCGCGCGCAACCGGCATGGCCGCTACCGCACACCTGACTGCCAATGTACCTTGACATCTTAACTGAATTACTGCATCTATCTCAATTAACGCGTTTCCGAAACTCTAATTGTCGTCATTGTTTAATTCCGGCTGAAAACATCACGTGCACAACACGCCATCCTCCGATAGCGAAAAGTTTCAAAAGCGACCAATCAGCTGATTACCAAACTTTCGCCGATGTTTATTTAATCGTACGGACGATTCATCACTGAAAGCGAACCGCATTTTCCGCTCGTGACAGTTTTACACGACCGAGACGGAGATCTGTAATCTAAGTGGGCGATCAGCCGTCGCCGTCGAGTGCATCGGATGCACTTCCGTCGGCGGCGCGCACCGAGCGGCCGGCGCTAGACTTGCGTACCTGGACTAGTCTGCCAGCTGAGACCTCCGACGAACATCTTCCTGCAATATAAACATGACGATTAGATCCCGAAACTGGCACGGAACGAGTCGGTCAACGTGCACGCGGAGCGAGACGTACCCCGGGTCGTTGGCCACCTCGGCGGGGCTGTGGGCCACATCCTGGTTCTGGGTTTCCATGGGTCGGAACGCCGGCGGCGTGGGGCGGGCCGGCGGACTCACTACGACTACGAGCGGGCGACGACGCGGCGGGGACGACTCCCGGAGTCGCTCGGTTACACTACCGACTACCGGCACGAGACTGCCGCGGCTCGGCGCCGGGCGCACCCCGCCACGCAGAGCCGCCGCCCGCCGCCCCGCCGCCCGCGCTGCCGCCGCATCGATTCATTCACTCGGTACACAATTATTCATACGGGCCGCACGATGGATGCGAGCGCGCCCGTCGGCACCACGTGAGCGCGCGCCACGTGCTCGCCCTGCACGCCGCCCGCGCCCCGCCCAGCACGCCCAGCGCGCCACCGACCGCCGACCCACCCCACGGCCCACGCACATGCCGCGATCGTCCATAACACTTTCAACAACTCTACACAATTCATATTATTGCGAATGTCAACAGATCTCTATTTACTTACTTTAATTTAAAAATATGACATGCACTTTTAAATTCACTTTTATCTAGCTGCTCAAGAAGAATTATGTATACACGTACCTATTTGTAAACTTATTTGTAAGATATGATTATGTCCGCTCTACGGCTTAAACAATTCAAAATAATAGTAATGATATCCGTCTCAATTTTGGGAATATTAAATAATTTTTAGTTATTTAGTTAATTTAATTTTTACTTCCAAATATCGCGCTAAATTTATAAAACAATGCGAAACTCCATTATACAACACGAATAAAAGCAATTTTAAGTTTAGTTTCGAGGAAAACTTAATTAATCATAATTATTGATTACGTATTATCAACAAAAATTTGCATACATAATTGTATTCATAAGGCGAATGTGACGTCACAGAGCGCGTGACGTGCGAGTGACGCAATAAACGTAATAGCTAACGGCCAAATCTCGCGCTACACGACCGACCGCTACGCCGAAAACACGAGCTACGTACGTAGACCTTGAAACCTTAAATCCAATATAAACAAACTTTCAATATAAATATTGTAGACTGTAATGCAGTTACGTAAACAAACAATGCGAGTATTAAAGTGCTGTTTGTTTTTCTGCAATAATATAATACTACATAAAAATTTTATGAATCTTTAACACAACTACCAAATTAAGTCAAAATTTAAACTTTTTTTCTATCGAATACAACTTGTATTGACCCTTGACTGCTATCACACCTGATGTTAAGTGATGATGCAATCTAAGATGGAAGCGGGCTAACTTGTTAGGAGTTGGATGAAAATCCACACCACTTTCGGTTTCTACACGACATCGTGCCGAAATTCTTTCTTAAACGACTTCAAAAAAAAGGAGTTTCTCAATTCAACAGTATGTATATACGAGTATGTTGTTTTTTTTGTTTACAAGAACAAAAAGTTAATCATGTCCTTATACCAAATTAATTATAATACATAAATCCAATATTTTTATGGTACAAAGTCATAATTAAATTCTCCAAATTAATGATAGAGTCACTAAAGTTCGTTTACAAAATCATATAAAAATTTTTGACATCAATAATACTGCAATCATAACGCGTAAGACTTAAGGATTCGATTGATATATACTCCAGTGCAATTAGCCTTAAAATTAACAAAAAGTACAAGAAAATCGCAGTAGAATGAAACCCATCAGAAAATGAGGAGAATATCATAAAAATTAAAGGAAAAATAAATTACTGGCGATCTGAGGTCGGGAAGGGGTAGGGGTTAAGGCTTTAGGGGTAAAAAACGGATTTTCTCGATTTCCGGCAAAACTAAAAGTCCTATGGAAAAGAGTTGAATGGCAAAGTTGTAGGTAATAAAAAGATCTAACTTTTGTTAACTTAACACTTTTTTCACATAACCTCAAAATTGTGAAAAATTCAAAAACCAAGTTTTTCTAAAAAAGTTCAGTGCGGCTCAATTCATAAGAAAAATGTTCAAAATACTTTTGGATAAGGGATATTATTCTGTTGACGAGTTCCTTAAGGATAAAACTTTGTTATTGACATAATTTAATTTATTAACTGACATTTATATAATAATCGTGTAATTAAATTATTGTAATTTTTTTATAAAATAATCATCATTGTAATATAATGATTGTTTGCATGCCTATTTGGCAGAATGTGCTAAGCCTCTTTAATTGTATGAACAACTTTGTATTACCACATTCTAGCAATAAATGAATTTGAATTTGAATTTCGTTTTCTATTTTTATCTTTTACAAATAAAATTTTATTTTGATAAAATTTGGTGAAAACTTGCCTTCTTATGTCCCTTCTTGTATTGGTTTCAAAAATTAAATGCACTGGTCTAATATAGTTCCGACGAGACTACTGGTTTTCTGACCGTCTCATCTCAGCAGTCAGTCGTCAGGCATAAAATTTATTCAAATAAAAAAAACCTGACTGAAGTCGCGATCAAGATAAACTTTTCAAACATATCTTAGCAAACTAATATTAACGCTTAAACCTTGAAAAGGATGGAAAGACCTAGAAAAACAAATATTCGTGCCATCCTCAATATTCCTGATCTTTCACGTAGTCAGACTTCGGGGGCTATTGCGCTTCACACTCGCAATCACGATCGCTTTCAGTTTTGACACGAAAACTTAATTCCGATTTTTAGCATAAATAAATGTTTTGTATTTATAGTTTTTATGCGATGATACATAGATTATTACTATGCAAAATAGATATCACTAATTGCAATGAAATGATATATATTTTTTTATCGACTACCACTTGACCCTTAACTGCTATCACACCCGATGTTAAGTGATGATGCAATCTAAGATGGAAGCGGGCTAACTTGTTAGGAGTGGGACGAAAATCCACACCAATTTCGGTTTCTACACGACATCGTACCGGAACTAGCCACGGCGAAAGTCTCCCACCAGCCAAACCAAGACATTAAGAAAAATCTCAATCTGCCCCGCAGGGAATCGAACCCAGGACCTCCGTCTTATAAATCTACCGCGCATACCACTGCGCCACGTAGGTCGTCAAAAATGATATAGGAAATGTGTTAATGACGATAAAGAAGTTCGTAGCGCAATTGCCCGCTAAGCTTTCGTTCAAATAATCGCCAAAGTAATAAATATGGATTAAAATCGGATACTTATGACTTTTATGTACCTATATAAGATAGGTAACCTAAAAGGCAAGGCTGGCTATGCACAGAGGTGTGTTGGTGCGAACACTAATGTGCGACAGTGATAGTTGGCAATAGCACAAATTAAAGCATTGAGAATTATGAGTAGAATCAAACTGGGTGACGTTGAGAATAGTATATAAGAGAACGGTGTGGTGTAAAAGAAGGCTAGGGAAGTAAAGATATAAGACGCATTCGTCTCTCGACGATCTCTGTTCACACTCCGGCGTTTCTGCTAATCCCGATATTGAATCCAATGTTTTATGTGCATTAATTAAATATCAAATAATTAAACTTTGCCCCACGTCGCGCGTGCATTTTCTTGGCATATTTAAAGGTTTTATCTTTCGGATGTTTTTTTTTTAATTTGGAACCGGTAGTGCATATTATGACTACTATGTCTCTCACTAAGTTCAAGGTTTTTATAAAACGCAAACTGCTTTACAAAGCATATTATAGTGTTAAATAATTTATAAACGATAAAAAGGCGTTTGAGTAAATTGCTGTAGGGAGCCGGTTCTTTGGTTCTATTGTTTTTAAATAATAAATGTAAGATGGTGATAATAAAAAAATAATAATAACCTGGCTGAGTTGTGGGCTCTTCTCGACCAGGGCGCGTTTGGAACCCTCGTAACCTTAATTTTAAGTTTCCGATCTTAATTATAACCATTACTTTTCATAATCTAAAAATTGACGATTCGAAATAATCTCAAAAAGATTTCATTGAATAAAATATTTTGGGTTTAAGTTTGATTTAACAATTTTATGTCTAGATACATTTTCGTTTTAAAAGTACCAAGAAAAAATGCACTGTTAGGATATTTTTCGCAATTTACATCCACTTTCAGTTAACCTAGGTAAAACGGAAGTTGTGGGCGACGCTGACTGGTTTATGGTAGTAGTACTAACGTTCCCGTAATGCAGTCCCAGGCGATGAGTTGGAACATCGTGGGGTTTTAGTCGGTAGAAGTCCGACATAATCTTCTTGCCTCCCCATGACGAGAAGGTATCCATGAGGATTTCCCCACGTTAAAAAAAAAGGTCAAACGGAAGTAACTTTCGGGGCATGGTTGCTTCGGAAGATATCTGTGGAGGGTGGCAGGTAGAGAACTGACCGAGGCGTGCCATGAGTGCGGCGGCACTTAAAACACAGCAGAGCATACTCTGGCCGAATGCTCTAATTTGAATGAGCCACGACAGATACCCAGAGCAGCAGTGGGGCGAGATCTAACTCTGTCGGCATTAGTCAGAGCTATGTTAAATAGCGAGAAGGCCTGGGAAGCAGTTGTTTGTTTCTGCACGACTGTAATGACCCAGAAAGAGGCAGCGGAGCGAATAAGGGAGACCGATGTAAATTGTCATCCGACAACAAACAGCTCTGGGTGATAGATACGGGGAATCTATCGCCCTTAGGAGATACGTCCTCGAGCTGGAAGGCGCACATAGTGTTTCTAGTGCGCTTTAAAGGCGTTAAATAAAACAGTGAAGAGCCAGCTATATCAGGCATCGCCGACTGGATTACGGTAGAGTACGTTCGTTCCCGTAGCTCAGTTTATCAGGCGGCGTGTAGGAATACCGTGAGGTTTAAGTCGGTAAGAGTCCGATATAACCCTCTCGCTCCCCCTCCTTGGCGAGAAGGTATCCAGGACAATTTCCCCCAAAAAAAAAGGTCAAACGGAAGTAGCTGAGTACACTCCTCAGACTTTTTCCTAAAGGTAAGGATATAAATAAATAAATAAATATTATAGGACAATTACACACATCGCTATATAGCCCCAAAGTAAGCGTATTCGTAAGTAGCTTGTGTTATGGGTGCTATGATAACTGATGAATTTTTTTTTTATTGACTACAAGTTGGCCCTTGACTGCTATCACACCTGATGTTAAGTGATGATGCAATCTAAGATGGAAGCGGGCTAACTTGTTAGGAGTAGGATGAAAATCCACACCCCTATCGGTTTCTACACGACATCGTACCGGAACGCTAAATCGCTTGGCGGTACGTCTTTGTCGGACGGAACAAATAAATAGTGCGGACATATAGTCAGACAACAAGAATTTAAAGCATTCCGCATTTCAACTATTAATTTTTTTTAAGAAACGGATTGATAAATATTATTATTATAATCATTCACATAATATATCTAATATATAAAATTCTCGGGTCACCGTTTTCGTTGCCATACTCCTCCGAAACGGCTTGACCGATTTTCACCAAATTCACCAAATCACCAGATTCTCAGACCTGCTGAATACGCATACAAAATGCGTATTCAGCAGGTCTGAGAATCGGCTACTATCTAATTTTCATCTAATTTTTTTTTAATTTTTAATGCAAAACAACGTTTGCCGGGTCAGCTAGTAAAAACATAGATTTAAGTTTAAATAGCGCCTTAAAATATTTAACAGCAAAAATTAGGCAAAGAAAATAGCCTAATATTCTCAGCTCAGATCCAATACACATAAATGTTTCATAGAAATCAATCAAACCGTTTGGATACACACTGACACGAGTATACTTAAACAGGCATTTTCTTTAATGACCTGATGAAGGTCCGTTAAATGAATATTCCATCCAGCGACCCACAGGAAAAATCATCTCATTCCCCTCTGTTAGATTTATACAGGGCGTCCTACGACTATGCCATGGAGGGAAAGTCGGCAACGTTATCTATTAATTTTTCTGAACGAAATTTCACATCAAATGTTAAAATTCATGTTTTTTCTTTCATTTTTTATCCCCTCCCCTCCTCTCGTCGATTTCCTCATTGATGAGGGTCGTGACCACCTCCATCTTTATTGTTCGAAATGTGGCGCCACTTTGCTCTATCCTCCGCTATTCGAAGAGCATCGTAGACCGTGGAGTCGAGTGTGGCGCGGATCTGATCAGACCAACGCATGGGGCTGCGGCCACGCGGCCTTTTTCCTTCCATTTTGCCAGTAACTATTAGTTTTTCGAGATTATCTCCGTGTTTCCTGGAAATGTTTCCAAAGTACTCCAGGGTTCGCTTCAGGCAGATGGTCGACAGTCTTGTTTTAATTTTAAGCTTAGACAATATAGATGCGTTGGTCCGAAATGCTGTCCACGGGATCCGAAGCATTTTTCTCCAGCACCACATCTCGAAGGCGTCAATTCGTTTACTGTCAGCAGATCTTAAGGTCCAGGTTTCAGCTCCATATAAGAATGTGAATAAGACCAGAGCTCTTACCCGTCGCATCTTTGTCGTTAGAGACAAAGAAAAAAATAAATATATGTTATTTATCGAAAATGATCCTTATGATGAACCCGTCCAATCGGTACGATAAAACTACAGTATTTAAAAATGTATGAATGCAGTTTAAATTGTATAAAATAAAGTCTTCTCTCAATAAAATGTTCCACTTTCCCTCCATTTGGCATATTCGTGGGGCGCCCTGTATAGTAATTATGTATCAATCGTAACTATAACACTAGCAACTGCCTCGTAGGACCAATGTATGCTTTAACACCTGTCTCATACAGCACACCGCTGAGTTTGTACCTTTAAAGTTGTGCCAAACATGACAAGAGTGGTACTTGGCTTTTGATGTCTCCAGTATTTAGTACCAGCTTATTTTTAAGCTATTGCATAGCTTTTATCGCGGGCCTGGAGCGTGGAGACCGAATTCAGAAATTCCGTAATGAAAAAACCTAACACCCCCACTCCGACCGGCACAGCGGTGATGCTTTTTAGTTTTTCAATCTATCGATAACTACCAGAACTTTTAATGACTTTTTGAAATATCACGCTTGTAAAAAAACAAAGAAAAAAAAATACTGCATAAATAAAATAAATATATAATTATAATTGCATTATTTAGCTATTGTATAGCTTTTATCGCGGGCCTTGAGCGAGGAGACCGAATACAGAAATTCCGTTACGAAAAACCCTAACACCCCCTGAGTATCAAAAACATAATATCAAAAGCACAATTTCGGCAACGGCGTCATCGGGGAACGTAGTTTAGCGGTGAGGCGCTCTAAGTGCCCGGATTGCCAGAGAGACACGGGATCGAATCCCGTCGGTTCCGAATTTTTTTTTTCCAAGCGTGATATTTCAAAAAGTCATTTTTTTTAAATTAATGACTTTTTGCAATATCACGCTTAAAAAAAATTGCAGAACCGACGGGATTCGAACCCGCGTCTCTCTGGCAATCCGGGCACTTAGAGCGCATTACCGCTTGGCCACGGTCCCGATGACGTCGGTAGATAAAAAATGCTATGCAATAGCTTTACCGCGGCAGTCTCCGAGTGCCACACGTCTTTTTTTTATTTGTACTATATTTATCATGAAGTTTCTCCGTTTTGTGAGACTAATATTAATATCTACCGACATTATTAAGTGAAAAATGTATAGATCCATTGTAGTTATGTTGAATAGGCACTAAAAGTATTCCCTAACATTAATTCTAATAGGTAATAGACTCCTAATAAACTCTTACGATAAACACATTAAAATTAATAATAGTCATTTTATATCTTAAAGCTAGGAAGTATGTAATGAGAAACATCTTTAATCCATTCAAGTTAAAATTTATTACACAGCCACAATATTTAAAACGACTTACAATCTATAAACAACAAAACAACAAGCAAGTGAACATAAAGCAATCACGGGAACACATTCAGTGTTGTCAATCAAAAAGTATGTAAATCTCGCCAAACTTTTAGTGCGCTCTGTGGGGCAAGTGCGTGTTATCACCGAGCGACTGCGTACAAACGTACGTACGTAACACAAATAATGCATAATCTTCCACATTTCTTTAAAGTAATTTTATCAACAAACGCCAGTATGAAACTGCCCTTGATCTAAATTAAAAATAGAATTTTTTCTTATACAACGTGCTAGGTAAATAGTACAACACCCCGCAACATGTCAATATATTTCGATTTTATAACACAATTGTGTATAAATTAATAATTATTTTTAATTTATAAAAAACCCATGTAACTATAACGATAACAGTTGTTTCCTTGAAAATTAAGGCAATCTCGTCCACATATCTCACTTAGGATTCTACCTAGGAAGATCGTATTATTTTTAACCGACGAAAAAAAACGGAGGAGGTTCTCAATTCGACACGTATATTTTTTTTATGTATGACCACGCATAACTTTTGATAGAGTTGTCCGATTTTGATAATTCTTTTTTTATTAGAAAGGGCATACTTTCATGTTAGTATCTGATGATGATATCCTGGGAAAATTGAAGGAACTCTTCAAATTTTGGAGGCACGCTTACAGCGATTTCGGTTTTTGTCTCGGTATCGGTAGCTTTTTGGCTACTAGTGTCCTATAATATACTATGAGAGTATAGAACGAGTACGTTACGTGGCAATAAATCACTAAAAAGTAAGAAATGAAATTTTTTAACCAAAAATGAAATCGGTGTCAGCCATATTTAACACTTATTTAACGTAGTAAAGCAGTTTGTGGGTTCTAGGTAACGTCCTTAAAGTAGAAATCTTGGCTGGCACCGACTTCTAGATATGCTTAAGTAAATTAAAGCAACTAAATGACACAGTTATTTTTTACTTTTTAGTGCGTTTTGAGTCGGTTCTATTTATGTTAAAATTTTTCTAGGCATGTATTCTCTCTCCCTAACTCCTGGTTGACGACTTGATAGGGTATTCACCTAACACGTTATATAAGCGTAAGCTGACAAGTGTTGACTATCTAATGTATAAAGAAAGGTTATTATAAATACCCTTTCTTTCTTTGTTTCTTATATAGTAGACAGAATTTAAATTTTTATTCGTTTTATACAGGAGATGAATATTAACGATTTTCATCAATAAATTTTACGCCATAATAAAATGAAGCATTCTACAATAGTTAAATATTCTTTAAAATATATTATCATGAGCTTAAAATATTATTCTTAACGTCTTAGACCATAAATTAAATGGAGCTGTAGAAAAATATATGCTTAATCAGATTTCAAAAAATATATTTAACACTGAAAACAATGAAATAGTCTTTGGAAATTCACAACCAGTATTCACCAACTGATTAATACATGATTCATATACCTTTAGTTTTCGCTATACAGCGGACGGGGCAGGGCGGCGACGCGACGCTGGCACGAGTTATTGAATAGTAATTGAAAAACTCCTCTTAACGTAGCCGGCCCGTTTACGTGAAATTCATACATATCATTGCGCCTTATTTCCATAGCACTAGGACTACATCCTTCCACTTGCCACAATCCTTGCATATCTCTTCCGTTTATTCCATTTCATGAAACCTTGTATACAAGTAGATCGTTTTAGTGTACTCTTGACCTTTAATCGGAATGCCCTGGATTTGAGCCAGGAACGTTCGCCTAGGTCTTCCTCTTCTAATAAAACCATTTCCTCTATACCGCTATATTAAATCCCCTTCGTAAGTCTCTTTTTAATTATTCTCTCAATATAACCAAAGCCTCCGAGCATACCTTTCTCGATTTTATTTACTACATCTTCTTTTATATCACACTGCTCTCGTATCACACTATTCATTATGTCACTCAGTTAAGCAAAATCCAGTATGATCGAGATCGTCGAACGTCGCCAGCCCGTCCCGTCCGCTACTTAGCAAAACCTTTACAGGAAACACAGCCAAGCCACAACACAATAGAAAACAATGTGGTTTTTTTACACCTACAAGGTTCATCTATAACCTTATATAATCACTTTACTTATCATATTAATAATGATTAATGCTATTTATATAATAGGTACACATCACGCTCACATAAAAAATCTTATACCGCATTAGCATAACTGAGTTTATATTTTCCATTGATAGAGTAAGGATTTAAATAATAATAAGTTAAAATAAGCGGTGATAAATATCGCAAAAACTTCACGCCTCAATACAAAGAAGATACCTACACAAATCACAATTATATATTGATTATGTAAATAGTTCAATAAAATTTAATGGTGTATGTTTTCTCAGGAAAAGAAAGACGAATTTTTAAAAAATCGCCATTAAGTATGTCTTCGACATACAATCGCTGATGTAGCCCAAAATTAATGTACTCGTAATTGCATACAATATGTGAGTAGATACTTTTCAAAAATTAATAATTAAACATTATCTAATTTTTATAATTAAATTTCAATATTTTTTTTTAAATATAGGCGACATAATAATATTACTGCTATTTCTAGAAAATATCCTGCCTTTAGAAAAGGACACCGCACTTGGAAAATTTCCAAATGGACAGCTCGAAATGCGTAGTATATTTAATCTGATATCACGATATTTAAAGCTATGTTTAATAACTAAGAAATTAATAAGCTAACAAAAACAATAACAATATAAAAGCAAAATTGCACCAAAAGCCGTATAAGCAATAAATAAACAAAAATAAACACTAAAGCAGTCTTTTCTTTCAACTGATTCAGTTGTTAAAGCTAAAAATATTCCTAAAGCATAATATATTGCCACAAAATAATATTACTCGCCGAAATAAAAATTAAAGCTTAGTATGTAAGCAGAAATGACAACTGTTATTAAGCATACAAAAATAAACTTGTTTCTAGTTTTTTATGCGATTATTTACTTTACATGCGCGTGTTTTTAAATGCGCCGCGAAAAGCTATTTTTCTTTTAAACATTATATAATTATTAATTATATAGAATCTTTATATTTATTACCATTATTAATATTTCTAAAGGTAATTATAATTTTTGTACGCACGGATAAAATCATGATGGAATAATTACAACTATGAGGCACCCGAACGAAAAATAAGTATTTAGGAAGCTGCCTTGTTTTGATAACCGAATACGTACGTTCATGTTTATTAGCTACGTATGCATGTAATTAAAAATATCATTATTATGTAATTAAAAATATCATTATTATGACATCGAAACTTGGAATGAATCTATTTGGAATGTTGGAATGATTTAAGCCTAAGATTTAATTGGCACTAAGCCATAGATAATGTTAGTAATTATATATGTTTTTTTAATTTTTTATTTTTGTTGTGATTGAGGGTTCGATTTCCGTAATTTTGTGTGTATCGTTAAGAAGACTGTCTAATGAAGCGAATGAAAACAATATTGTAGACCTTTGATATTAACGAATGCCATTTAAAATGTCACACCGTGTCTGGAGTGAAATAGTTATAATGTTTTAAAGCTCTTTTTTAGATCTAATAAAATAACAAGCGTTTTAAAAATTCTAGCGCACACAAAATACTGAGACCAAGTCTTGTAAAGTCAAATAATCATTAATCTGACAGTGTTTCTAAAAAAGCGTAACTACAACAATTATAATTATCTTAATAAATAATATAAATTAAACGCATAAAATAAAGCCTTTTTATTAATACATTCCGCGCGATAGTGACTTTAATTTATTTATTAATTAATTTTAATTCCTTGTTTTTATTTGCTGCTATTTCCTTGTATATGTCATTATTTCAGCCAAGAGGTAAAGTAGTGGCCAATAAAATAGTATTATGATAAACTAGGAATAATTTTCTGATAATAGTAAATTATACAGTATTTTATTTCTTCTCTTATCAGAAAGGCCATGCCCTGTTAGGGTTTTTAAAGGCCTGTGGATAATAATGATTCAGTAGTTAATATCATAATAAATGAAAGGAGATGGCCCCCCTCCAACACATTGTTTGCCCCAGGCAAAAAAAAGTTTATGCGTCTCAAAGAAATTTTTACCTTTGGGTTGGTAATCCTATCTAATTTAATAATAAATAGTACATTTGGCCCTAGATAGAGGGGTTATTGCATAATCAGTATCATAACATCTTACTAAAATACCTGCCTAAAAGGTTATTTTAATAAAAATATTGTTATAGGTAATTTTACAAACACAAAGTGAAATAATTATTTTATTATGTCATATTTAGTGCTATCTGAACTACCGAAAACAAAATGTTATAAAAAAAAATAATTTCTTTATACATTTTGTATGCAAATGTCGATAATAACGTTTGTTACTCAACGGCTAAACAAATCTGGATAGAATTTGACATTGAAATAGATAATAGTTTGGCATATATAGCATATCTAGCAGATATAGCACATAGACTTCTACGCGGATTAAACCGCTTAAAAGGAACTAAAAATAATTCCTTTTTTAGGTTTATTTAAAAACCCCGCTAATTCCAACATTTTGATTTATATATTAAAAAATTATGATTATAAAGCTATATAATTTCGTTTATTTTGTTAGGTCTCTTAACGTTTTTCATGTAAAACCACCCTGAGGCAGTTTTGGGACATCTCCTTTGTCTTTCACATTGTACATCTCGTACATATCGGAATTATGAACCGATTAACAATCACATATTATTGTTATAATAACTAACATAACTGCCCATTCTACGAGTATATGCACAAAAATATGACAAACGCATAACATGTCATAAAAACTGAATTATATATAACACTGTCATATAGCTATACGATATAAATAAATACATTCAAATATTGCTATTAAAAATATAAATAACACAAGCATATAAAGCGTACATGGAAATTGATGGGTATTACCGCATATTACAGCGAAGTATAGTCTAGTTTTAAAATTTGGACTATACCTATTACCTAATGTAATATCAAACGCAAAGAGAAATGAACAATTGAAAGTTCTTTTCTCTTTTGAATATACTTTTGACACGTAGAATTATCATTAAAATCTTTAGCCAAATATACGAGTATAGTACTACTATACTACTTTTGAAAGATGGTTTGGCTTTAATTGTAATAGTAAGGTGTACAGACAATCGTTTGCCAGTTGTGTTTGTGTTTACAATGGCGGGCCGGATAGTTCTCGCCGTGACATAAAAAAATATATTTTATTTTTTTCTTGTAACTAACTCTAGTGTTTTTCAAGGTTAATATTTTTTCAACAGTGAGAGGAGGAGGTTGTGAAAATTTATTACGTTACATTTACGGCGTTCTCAACTTTTTATTCGATGTGAATCGCTTCCCTGAAAGAAATTTCTTAAGATTGGGAACAGATATATGTCTAATGGTCTCAAACTATGAAAATGTGTTGGTTTATCGCCAACGCACCCTCGTGTACAGGCTCTATCCTGGTGAAAAATGAGTTTCCTGCTCTGCGCAGGCCATTTCTGGTGAGTTTTAGGATCTAGCTGCACAAATATGTTAAATTAATGTTCGCCTGTAATTGATTTTTCTTTTGCCAAGTTAAAAACTAACAAATCCGATCCATATATTGCTCCGAAAATCGTTTTCGGATTAAATTTTGCACAAGATTCAGAAAATGCAGCACTCATTTTGGGAAGAGTTGAGAATTTTGGGAAGGGAGAGAGACTCATCCCTCGTCCTTTGTGCAAGATGTTTCGCACTCATTTATCCGTCTTCCCAGGTCTTTCCACCCTCATAATTAACAAAAAACTGTGAGTGGAAGATAAACGACGGTGTTAATTATATAACAAATCTGCCATTGCATAAGTTTAAGCAATGTATTAAAACTCACTTACTGAGTCAAGGTTATTATACTATAGATGAATTTTTAAATGACAAAGAGGTTGGGAGACAATTGGATCAGCTTTCAACTTCACACAAGTAGTAGAATAAATAATTTTATGTACACACGGTACAGTTAATATTGTAAAAATTAATGATTTTAAAAGAGCAACTGTTGAGTTTCTTGCCGGCTCTTCTCAACAGGACCTGCCTTCCGAGCCGGTGGTAGAGTCACTACAAATAGTCTTAATTTGACGTTTCAAAAGTGCCTATATTGCAAATAATTGGCCTACTTGAAATAAATGATTTTGAATTTTTATTTTTTTTTAATTTATTTTCACTTTCCGTTCCGTTTTTACTTCAATACGTCTATTGCGCTGATGGTACTTCAGTATAAACGCGCAAACGCGTTTGTGATATCACATTACTCTTACATCCATAGCCAAACTGTCTTCCAAAACTAGATTAACTATAACTTAACTAACTATAGTTAACACGCTTATATTTTATGCATAACACACATTTGCACAACACTTAATTAATGAAAATCTTCTCAGTTTTTACCATTTCTTTTGAAATATAAGTTAGATGATTGCAATTTCAGTTGATATTAAATGCAATGGAAGATGTTAGAACTACTTTGAACAAGGTATTGTATTATACTACTAATTTTGAAATAAAAAATCGGTTAGAGTCAACGTAATTATTTTCGGATTATGCCCTATTATTTTTAAACTATGGGTCCGAAAGTGTTTTTATTTTATCGACTACAAGTTGGCCCTTGACTGCTATCACACCTGATGTTAAGTGATGATGCAATCTAATATGGAAGCGGGCTAACTTGTTAGGAGTAGGATGAAATCCACACCCCTTTTGGTTTCTACACGACACCGTACCGGAACGCTAAATCGCTTGGCGGTACGTCTTTGTTGGTAGGGTGGTAACTAGCCACGGCGAAAGCCTCCCACCAGCCAGACCTGCCCCGCTGGGTATCGAACCCAGGACCTCCGTCTTATAAATCCACCGCGCATACCACTGCGCCACGGAGGTCGTCAAAATCATGAGCTTGTTCGTGCAATTCACTTTTTTTTTCAAATTTTACTTGTTTTTTTATTTCAAAATTGTTGAAGTGTCTTTCACGATAGTTTAAATTATATAACTTTTCTAATTGTTCACAACACACATGTGCAAGTTTACTAATTCATTCAATATGCCCTTACTTTAAAGATTCTCATTAACACTGCTATATTACGAGCTAATTCATCAGGTAACATAAAGAGGTAGATATAATTCATACGTTATTACTTTTAGAATAAAAACACGCTCTAACCTAACACGTCTTATCAATAAATAATGTAACGAAACAAAACATTATAGTGCTACAAACTTATCTGACTGGCGGCCAAAACTAGAACTAACGTCAGCAGCTGTCACTCTTTTGGTTGCTGTCAACTCTTTGACAAAAACAGCGACACCCCCACCGGGCCAAATAAGTTTGTAGCACTATACAACATTATGATCATAAAAAAATATATTAAAAAAAAGAATTACAAAACAACCTGTTGATGAGATCATAACGTACTAAACTTCAACGCTATTCTGTAATCATGTTTTATATAACTCGACAGTGTGCGATTCGAATAAAGAAGCGAGAGAAGTAGAGTCAACTCTCTCTCTGTCTGTCACACCACTATTTATTATATGAAGAGGCATAGACAAAGTAGAAACACTGATTGTTAGAAAGAGATAAATAGAGAAGACTTCTTTTCTGCCACTCTGCCATTCACGAAACTATAATATATATAGGGGCATAGAGAAATTCGAAACACATTGTAGTGTTATAAAAACATCGTTGCAGAATACTGCTACAGAAACTGGAATGTGTTAACAGTACAATACTATTAATTCTTGTTAACCTGTGCATTTTCAGCATTTGAAGCCAAAAGAGCAGATAGAGTTGCGTGAGTAGCACTTAAATTACCAGAAGTGGGACAAATGATGTTTGGCGCACTATTATTATTATTAATAATCCCCCCACTAGTCCCTGAACTGACAATAGTAACGTTGGGGGGTGGAGTGACACCGTTAGCAAACCCGGTGGACAAAACCTTTTGGGTGTTATGCATCATGAACGACTTACTAGCCCCCGTACTGCCGAGAGTCAAAACCTTTTTCAGCATCAACGATGAATTACAAGCATTATCAATCATGTCTTTTGCGGTGGAAATGCTATCAAAATCGGCGGATGAAGTAATCAAAGTACTCTTCGGAGTTGTGGTGTGTAGTATAGGTCTCGCTCCGGTCACATTGAACGATACTCCCGATGTAGCAGTGTTACGGTTTATGATATTCTTTGATACTATGGCGTTGTGCAGGATGTTGCCTGTGGGGAAAGATTTGGATGTAACATTGACATACTGTGGTGCTCCTAGTATGGTGGCGTTGGATGTTCGCGTTCCGAAGCCGATGATCGTGCTGGCGGTGCCTTGAGACATTACTGTGCTGATTGTGCCCGACTTTGTGTTGATGGGGATTCTGTAACAAGAGTGTAATGAAAAAGTTTAATATAACACAACAGCCTCAGCAGCAGGGAGCGTTGGTAGCAAGGAATACTCAAACTTATATAAATTCACTTTATTACATTACAGAAATTACACAAACAGTATCTACTTGAACGTTACGATTCCTTCAGAATTAGCAAACACAATGAGCGCGCCACATAGCCAAAAACCTTACAAAATCTCTTTTTGACGTGGAAGAGAAAGTGAACTCTGATTGGACGCCGCCTTTTTGCGTTAACCAATCACAAAATGACAGTTGACTACTGTACGAAGAATTATGTTGCCAACTTAAAAAATAAAAACGATATAATTTATCGATTATAATCGATTAACGCTAATTAAATTATGATCCTAACACTAGTAACTTGTTGGTTTTGTGGTTAGAAAATCTCAATACAGTGTAGCCTAAAGCACTGAATAAGGTGCTTAGGAATTGAGCCTTTCTCTCTTTCTACAGCTAGGTCAATCCATGATGGCTCGTCGTTTTTTGTTTTTCAAACGCTTACAGTGCAAGTGTGCAATAAAAACTGCAAGAATGTGAGTTCTATTACTACGTAACGAGTAGCAATGTGTGCACACTCACACAAAGTGTCAAGTTAGTTATGTCAAGAAGAATGTCATGTTCGACTAGCAGTATGCTCAGCGTCATTTTAACTCATTTTTTAAAAATGAATATGTTGTGTTGGTCCTGCACAGCAAAATTATATTGTGATATAGGTTAATATATATATATTGGAGTATGTCTGGGTGTTTTCTAGGGTTACAAAGACTTTGTCTTCACGAACAGATATATTGCAAGTTCACAATGTTTTGATACATGAAATAGATTTTTATAATTCCTGACGTATTATAAAGACACACTCCAGACACAAACTAACTACCCAACTCCTTTATTCCCCTCAAGATGGTGTAAATGGAGTATTAAAGCAAATCAATCATTTATTAATTTATCACATCAAATTGAATTTATCTTTGTGTGAAAGTTTAAGTAAGCACCTATCTCATATCTCTCATTAAATATTATCAATTATTCTATTTCATTACTTTCATAAAACTCGGACGTACCAAAATTCTACATCCACACATTAACATTTCCATAAACAATGACGTCTATTACAATATTACAACAATCTATTCTAAGTCTCTAGTCTAATTCCTTCGACATATATATTAACCAATTTAACAATATCTTAAAAACACACACACCCATCATCATCGTCATCTCAGATAGGTACCTAGTATATCTATTTTTCTTTTGTTTAAACAGTTTAATGATTGAGCTCAACTCCACGCTGTCGTGTCTACCATACCCCTAGCGTTTTTGTAAAGCGTGAACCCATGATTTCTATTTTTATTTTATTTTTTACAAGTTAGTTTATGTAAACTAAGATGGAAGCGGGCTAACTTGTTAGAAGTAGCATGAAATCTACATTCCTTTCGTTTCTACACGATACCGTACCGGAACGCTAAATCGCTTGACGGTACGTCTTTTTTAGTAGGATAGTACCAATGACCTATGGTCCTCTGACCAGGTTGCACCCCACGACTTATATTGTAGCATAGTATACAGTGCTGCTAATAATACAGGGTGGGGATTGTCGGTTACATACCCTCGAATCATATGCGAATTGGACCCCGGGATGCTCTGTATAGTGACGGTGGCTTGCGGCAGATGGTGTATGGTCCTCTGACCAGGTTGCACCCCACGACTAATATTGTAGTTAGTATACTGTGCTGCTAATAATACAGGGTGGGATTGTCGGTTACATACCCTCGAATCATATGCGAATTGGACCCCGGGATGCTCTGTATAGTGACGGTGGCTTGCGGCAGATGGTGTATGGTCCTCTGACCAGGTTGCACCCCACGACTAATATTGTAGTATAGTATACTGTGCTGCTAATAATACAGGGTGGGGATTGTCGGTTACATACCCTCGAATCATATGCGAATTGGACCCCGGGATGCTCTGTATAGTGACGGTGGCTTGCGGCAGATGGTGTATGGTCCTCTGACCAGGTTGCACCCCACGACTAATATTGTAGTATAGTATACTGTGCTGCTAATAATACAGGGTGGGGATTGTCGGTTACATACCCTCGAATCATATGCGAATTGGACCCCGGGATGCTCTGTATAGTGACGGTGGCTTGCGGCAGATGGTGTATGGTCCTCTGACCAGGTTGCACCCCACGACTAATATTGTAGTATAGTATACTGTGCTGCTAATAATACAGGGTGGGGATTGTCGGTTACATACCCTCGAATCATATGCGAATTGGACCCCGGGATGCTCTGTATAGTGACGGTGGCTTGCGGCAGATGGTGTATGGTCCTCTGACCAGGTTGCACCCCACGACTAATATTGTAGTATAGTATACTGTGCTGCTAATAATACAGGGTGGGGATTGTCGGTTACATACCCTCGAATCAAATGCGAATTGGACCCCGGGATGCTCTGTATAGTGACGGTGGCTTGCGGCAGATGGTGTATGGTCCTCTGACCAGGTTGCACCCCACGACTAATATTGTAGTATAGTATACTGTGCTGCTAATAATACAGGATGAGTATTTTCGGTTACATACCCTCGAATCATATGCGAATTGGACCCCGGGATGCTCTGTATAGTGACGGTGGCTTGCGGCAGATGGTGTATGGTCCTCTGACCAGGTTGCACCCCACGACTAATATTGTAGTATAGTATACTGTGCTGCTAATAATACAGGGTGGGGATTGTCGGTTACATACCCTCGAATCATATGCGAATTGGACCCCGGGATGCTCTGTATAGTGACGGTGGCTTGCGGCAGATGGTGTATGGTCCTCTGACCAGGTTGCACCCCACGACTAATATTGTAGTATAGTATACTGTGCTGCTAATAATACAGGGTGGGGATTGTCGGTTACATACCCTCGAATCATATGCGAATTGGACCCCGGGATGCTCTGTATAGTGACGGTGGCTTGCGGCAGATGGTGTATGGTCCTCTGACCAGGTTGCACCCCACGACTAATATTGTAGTATAGTATACTGTGCTGCTAATAATACAGGGTGGGGATTGTCGGTTACATACCCTCGAATCAAATGCGAATTGGACCCCGGGATGCTCTGTATAGTGACGGTGGCTTGCGGCAGATGGTGTATGGTCCTCTGACCAGGTTGCACCCCACGACTAATATTGTAGTACAGTATACTGTGCTGCTAATAATACAGGATGAGTATTTTCGGTTACATACCCTCGAATCATATGCGAATTGGACCCCGGGATGCTCTGTATAGTGACGGTGGCTTGCGGCAGATGGTGTATGGTCCTCTGACCAGGTTGCACCCCACGACTAATATTGTAGTATAGTATACTGTGCTGCTAATAATACAGGGTGGGGATTCTCGGTTACATACCCTCGAATCATATGCGAATTGGACCCCGGGATGCTCTGTATAGTGACGGTGGCTTGCGGCAGATGGTGGATGGTCCTCTGGCCAGGTTGCACCCCACGACTAATATTGTAGTACAGTATACTGTGCTGCTAATAATACAGGGTGGGGATTCTCGGTTACATACCCTCGAATCATATGCGAATTGAACCCCGGGATGCTCTGTATAGTGACGGTGGCTTGCGGCAGATGGTGGATGGTCCTCTGGCCAGGTTGCACCCCACGACTAATATTGTAGTACAGTATACTGTGCTGCTAATAATATAGGGTGGGCATTTGCGGTTACATACCCTCGAATCATATGCGAATTGGACCCCGGGATGCTCTGTATAGTGACGGTGGCTTGCGGCAGATGGTGGATGGTCCTCTGGCCAGGTTGCACCCCACGACTAATATTGTAGTATAGTATACTGTGCTGCTAATAATATAGGGTGGGCATTTGCGGTTACATACCCTCGAATCATATGCGAATTGGACCCCGGGATGCTCTGTATAGTGACGGTGGCTTGCGGCAGATGGTGTATGGTCCTCTGGCCAGGCTGGACCCCACGACTAATATTGTAGTACAGTATACTGTGCTACTAATAATACAGGGTGGGTATTTTAGGTTACATACCCTCGAATCATATGCGAATTGGACCCCGGGATGCTCTGTATAGTGACGGTGGCTTGCGGCAGATGGTGTATGGTCCTCTGGCCAGGCTGGACCCCGCTGCTGGTGTAGTAGTGGACGGTGCTGCCAGTGATGCGGGGCGGGGCGGCTATGTGGGCCACTGGTACACTGTGCACCATTCCACTAGTTGTTGACGCTACCGTTATGCATTTTGTGTTTTGGTTGCCTGTGAACTGAATATGAAATAAATTTAGCATTCTTATTTTTGGTATATATCGGCGCAAGTGACCTCATCAGCGATTATGTATTGAACAGTTTGGTGTTGAAACGCTGAGGCCATGGGGTCCGAGTAGTTGTTTTTATAATAGAAACTTCACAAAGCAACTGATCGACGTTTCCCGTGATTGCCATTCAACGCGGCAATAAATACAACTGCATACAAAATTTGTCAGTAGGGTTGTTCTTTTCACAGTGCTTAGTAAAATTTTTTATAGACTTTGTCAAAAATATAAGATAGCAATAATTCTATTATAATACAACTAGCTTTTGCCAGCGACTTCGTCCGCGTGGAATTAGTTATTACGGCAGCCTAATTTTTCTAAGCTTTGAATGTCATATTTATTAACATCTAATCAACTGCCTAAGAAATAGGTCTGATGTTTTCAAAATGACGACACTTTCATACAACATTTCATCCCCCCTTTTACCCCTTACAACCCTTTTTCGCAATTAAAAGTAGCCTTTTTTCAGGCTCTAGAGTTACTGTGTACCAAATTTCATTTAAATCGGTTCAGTAGTTGTAGAGTGAAAGCAAGACAGACAGACAGACAGGGTTACTTTCGCATTTATTATAAGGCTTGTTAATTATACTAAACTCGCCACCCTCACAAAAACGTTAAGTTTAAGAAGATGGCCAACAAGTAATATTAATTTAAGCTATTTTTGAAAAATAAATTTATAAAAAATACACTTGTAAACCTTCACTTACATTATTTGTGTTGAGAGTTGTCCCCAAATCGAATTCATCACCAACCAAAGTAATTGTATCCGGATTAGCGCCCGTAAGTTTCTCAATAGTCTTCCTAGCGTCGGCTTCACTTTCAATGTTACCCAAGTTACGACTCAAAAACTCTATATCAGCCTCCAGCAAGCCTTCCACGAGATTATGATCATCATCTGTTTGCTTGCAAAGATCAAACGCGTCATCGTTTTCTAACTTTATATCCTCAACTTTTATCGCATCAACATTCAAATCATCGATATTTTCAACTTTAATATCACTAACATTTAAGTTATTTACTTCACCTACTTTAATTTCGTCCAAATCTTCCACTTTTAT
The DNA here is from genome assembly GCA_034621355.1 of Mycalesis mineus. NCBI lineage: Eukaryota > Metazoa > Arthropoda > Insecta > Lepidoptera > Nymphalidae > Mycalesis > Mycalesis mineus. The sequence continues at coordinate 7,257,194 of CM067885.1, forward strand.
ACTATCGACTTTGATATCATCAATATCCTCAACCTTAATATCAGCGAAATCTGTGTCTTCCTTCATAAGAGAATCTTCAGCAAAATCTCTAGAAGCGTCAGAGCTGGTCATGTATTGACTCGCATTAAAATTAGCTGAATCGAAATCATCATGAGCTTCTAGTTTAATGTCCTCTATTTTAAATTTGTCCTCTTGGGCACTGCTTGTAGATGGCTGAGGACTATCAGCACTAGTAATGTCTCCTGTAAGTGCTTGCCTTAACGCGTAAGCCTTTATTTTCCGTAGCATAAATGGCGGCACTTTAAATCCTGTTAGTTCACCCAATAAAGGCAGTGAACTGTGTTTGTACGCGTCACTTGTTGCCAGTTCTTCAATATCTTCTAATATCTGAAATAAAGGTTATATGTTCTATTTATCTATGAATAAACCGATAACTTTACAGTCCTAAAATAAGCTGTTCTGAAAACTCTAAGACAGCTCTCTTTTATTCACAAAAAATAACAATATATTTTATTTGAATTATAAAATGGCATACCATAATGTATGTCTTCCCACCAACAGCATTAACTAGATTATGGGTGGCAATCCACTCTTTGTCGGCAGTGTCAGCTGGATATCGCAGTAAGCCTGGATGTCTGGAGTAAAGGCGGCCTCGTGAATTACCAAGACCTAACACCTGTAATTGTATATAGGTACATCATCATATATTTATCTGAACAATGTAATTTTTTAAATTTCCACCCTAACCATAGACAATGTATATACAATGAAATAAATTAAATAACAACCAAAATGTTTGAATGAGATTTTGGCGTTTTCTTTTTCAGTATTTTACAGATATAATACCACTACTATATTTTTATAGGTTTAACAACCATTATTTTAGAAATGGAGGGAAAATATGTGTATTAATATCCTTCAAAGATAAACTTGACAAAAAGCAGGCCATAAAATTTTTATATACATATTTAGAAATTAGAAAAAGTATTGAAGTGGCAACCTGATGCCTCTTTCATGTACATTGAGTCACACATGACATGTGAGGGAAAATAGGAATAAAATTGATAAATGTGAAAGCAATTACTTTGTGAGCATGAGATCCCATAATAAACAAAGTATCTTGAGTGAGCCTCGCCGGGTTCCATTTATCTGGGTCACGGATTGCAGGCGATGGGAGGGGTGATGACGATGCACTGTCTGTGCTCTCCTCTTGTTTTATTTTCTTTATTTTGGAAAAATCAATATCCAACTCCATTTCTTTGCGTTTATTCTGTGATGTGTTCTGGAACTAATTGTTATTGAGTAAAGTGACATTTTATATTTCAAATCACATAAATTGACATTTTTGTTAAAGTTTCTAACTGATGAACTGACTGTTTCTCGCGCAATGGATTGCAAATACATAGGTAAAAAGAGACGGTAGTTTGTCCTTTGCTCTAGAGGGTTCAATGCCCTTTATTGCCAATTGATATGGTTCGGGACTATAGTTAGGTATAGTTGCTTCTTGGAGGTACAGCAATTTTAGCAATCTTATTTTTGTTTTTTGGTACTTTTATTAATTAAAACAAAAAAAAAAACTTGAGACTAATAATATGCATGTAATTTCAACACATAGGTATTATACATGTATTATACGAAGGTTTTAATTATAGATATTTTACAAAACTCTAAATAATAATGTAATAGACAACTTTTTACTCGCACAGTAGTTCCTTTCAGTTGTGAAATATTTCTTTAAACATTAAGGCCTGTATGCACCAAGATTTCGGTTATCATAACCAACGGTTAACATAACTTTACTTTAAATTTACTGTTCATGACAACCTGTATGCTGGTTAAGAATGTAAGCTCGGTTAAGATAACCGTCCAGTTTAAGTCCTTAACCGGCATACGGGTTGTCGTGAAGAGTAAATTTATAGTTAGCTTATGTTAACCATTGGTTACTTGGCATACGACAAGAAGAAAACAACGCATCTACTGTCACAAAGCAGAACCAACATAGCACTAGTAGTAGGCATGACAACTGGGCACTGTCTACTCAATAGGCATCTCAAGATAATGGGAATAAAGGATGATCCTTCGTGTCCAGAGTGTGGCGAAGAGGAGACCAGTTATCATTTCTTAGCTGAGTGTCCCATGTACGCGCTGGTAAGACGGGAGATACTAGGTAAGGATAGAATTAGTGAAGCAGACCTGACGAACCTCACCATAGGGGGAATTGTTAGGTTCACGAAGGCTACAGGTAGGCTTGAGGGGGGGGCACTGTCGGGACACCAGTGAACCTGTGTCTCAATCGGAATTGGGTGAATAGTTCTAATTTGTACAGAAGTTTCACAATCGTTTGATCTAGTTTTCAAATAATAAAATAACCATTGGTTATGATAACCGAAATTTTGGTGCACATAGGCCTAAGTTAATTCACAATTAAAATAATAAAAAATAAACTTTAGAAAAATAAATTTCAATGTAGAGTTTGAGGTAAAGAATAACATAGTTATTAATAACTGTAATTACATACTGTTTGTTTTGTTAACTTGTTTTCTCCATTATTGGACTCCATATCAGATGCTATATCAGCAAAACCGGTGGTTACAGTCCTTGGAGGAGTGGAATATAGAAGCCTTGTAGCATCTAACATTGCTCGGCAAACTGCTCTCACCTGTTCATTAAATTAAATAGTTTAGCTAATGATAAAAAAATTGATATACTAGCAAGTTACAGAAGTTTTTGGTAGCAGTTCATATAGATAAAAAATTGTTTTTTTTAACTTATAAAATAAGATAATTAACTTATTATCTGTTATAACTTACTTAGATTATTATTTTTAATATAATTTTTGTATATGTTTCACTTACTTGATCCTCACTTACAGACTCATCACCCAAATTCAGTCTAATATTATTTACTGCAGGAACAAAGAATTTCTGTAAAGAAAAATACATTTATTTGTAGACCAGCCATGCACTTGCAATTGTGTGTAATTGAATAAGTTTTAGTAGCTTCAAAATATTTTGTCATTAAGGTCTTTAACATTTTCTAGTATCTATTTTTCAAAATTGTTTATTTCAAGTAGGCTTATTACAAGCAAGTTTGATAGAACTATATACATAACTGTTGAGAAGTAAATTCATCAATTAACATAAGTAATTGAACTGGATTGTAGTTGTTTAATAGTTGAGAAAATTATTGTATTATACACCAGGCATGGGTAAAAGGGAACTCAAAACATCAGTAGGCTGCCACTCAGAACTTGACTCATTACTAATTTAAAGCAATGCTTATGTTTCATAAGCTTCAGCTTCAGACATAATAGAAATGGTAAAGATTGTTTAATATCAACAGTAATACTTACTTCTAAATACTTTTTGATAACTTGATCAATTTCCCTAGTAACTGAAGACTGTATGGTTTGGCGTAACATGTCCAATGATTTATTGGCACTAGCTCGAAACTCTGCAATGGGCCTTGAATGTGGTTGAACTGGCCCAGGAAGGCTAAAGCGCCGGTGCATAGCCGCCAATGTACTTATGGCTATCTGGCGGGTAATGGGCTGTTTCTGGAAAAAATAATTTACTTTTTATGGTCATTATTATCCAACTACTTTAATGGACTACTAAAGGGCACATTGTTCCAATGCAGATTGGCAGGCTTAAGGTGATAATTGCGATCCAATTTTTAAGGATACTAACTTGGTCTAATGGCATAACTTGCAGATGGTAATCAGTATCACTTAAGAGTAGTTAGTAGAGTTTGCTAAGAGCAAGTTGTATGTGATCATAATTATTGGTAGAATCAATTCTTTATTTACAATCAAGTCAATTAAACATAGAGACCACGATATTCTTATAGTTGTAAGGGGGAAATAGTTTTGGCGATAAGTCTTAATACGCTTACTTTAAAATAAGCTTATTTTTAAAGAAGTATCAAGTAAATAATACGAAGATTCTTACCGCTTGCATGTTTGGTGTTGTGCTTGTGCGTATATTAATAATTTTAGGTGGCGCTTGTATATTCCATGTACCTGTAGAACTATCGAAACTCGATAGATTACTAGCGTCTTTAGTCTTTTGAATAACCATTTCGAACTGAAAACAACTCGCAAATTGATTCAATACCTCGCGTACCTCGCATAATATTAATGAACACGAATTATATTTGTATCATGTTTCTGCTAAGTCCTACACCGATCAATAGATAACAAAACACAAATGAATCATAATTATTTGTGTTTTCATAACAAATTTGTCTAATAAGTAACAAGCTAAAACATAAAATTATTGATTTTGAATCGGTTGAATTGAAAAATAATAGATTAATTGTACTGCCATATAAAAAAAAACTTACAAAATGTAATCGTATGACGATAGAGTTCTGAGCAAGTATCTTATAGAGCTGCTACTGGGCGTAAAAGACTACAACAAAGTAATTTGATAAAATTTACTCAATTTAATTTAGTGCACATATAAAGTGTATTATGTCTATAACTGCAAGAAATAACTTTAACATTTTAACTAGTTGTCGTACAACACTTGTACACATATTGTGTTAACTTCACAAATTCGAATTTCACCACAATAATATGAAAATTTTACCTTGAAATAAAATTTGTATTATGTTTCCTAAGACGTCAGAAGTCCATTATGAAGAGTACATCGTCTTCTTCCGCTAGATTTCAAATCTCGATTCGAACCCGCGTCACGCAAATCTGCGAACTAATTCAAAAAGCAGGAACAAACGCCGCCATGTTTTTAAAATCATTGTCGGAATAAGATGTCCCTGAGGAATAATAGCCCCAGGAAGACATCATCTGGACTTCTGACGTCTTAGGAAACATAATACAAATTTTATTTCAAGGTAAAATTTTCATATTATGTGTTCCGTTTGACGTCAGAAGTCCATTATGAAGAACTGTTTGTTATCTCCTGGCGGCGTGTACGAAAAAGAATGCAACAATGTGATTAAGACAATTTATTTCTTAAATTGTAATTTTAGGAATAAAAAACAAATTAAGTATGAAAATATAGAACAAATAAAATAAAAATTTATAATCAGTATCACTGTGTGTAAATATAAATTACCATGTTTCGAAAAATTTGTTACTGATTAAATTTATGATTCTTTAAACTAGAAAGTACTGAGAAAGGGACTTGAATCAATTTTTTTTTTTTTTAAATCTATTTCCTGTGGTTCTGGGCGACAATTCCCAGGGGCAGAGCTCTATGCCACCACACGCGTCGCAGTTTGCGGATAGCGTAACGGCCCCTAGATATAGGGGTTAGCTGCGAATACCCAATAAGCAGTCGCGGACAGGGAGCGGTTCATCGGAGGGTCGCTGGGGAGCTTGTAGCGGAGTATACCCCAATAAAAGGCGTCAAACTCGGTGATGATGAACGTCGGTGGCGAGTAAGAACCGCCACTCAAAAATAAGTTCTTTGCTCGGGGAGATGGGCCTCGTCAACCTTGGCTGGTAGCTCATCTAGGAGAAGGTTAACTCTGATTTCAAAAGACCAAACATGGGGGGGAAACTTGGGGAAAAATTTGGATGGCGGGACAAAAGAAAGTGTTTACACTACCCCAGGAGGGTACCGACTGCTCCGCGGAAGGAGAATCCCTCACTGACAATATGTCAGTCTGCCCCACGTATTCTGGGGGGGGCAAAGTCCGCTCACCCAAATCGTCGCAAGAAAGCGGAAGAGTGCCAGAGAAGAAGAAGGAAGAAAACGATGAAGAAAAGGAAGATCCATTTAGAAGAAGAGGTCTGCAGAGGACTCCACCGTCAACTACAAAGAAAACGCAGAAGACTTACCATACAAACATTCAACATAACAACAACACTAAAGAGCAGGCTCCAAAAAAATTGACACAACAGATATTTCATCCTAGCCTCTTTAACAAAACTAGCAATAGTGGCTCTACAACAACCGACAAAGAAAATACAGACACAAATGTATGGCAAAAAGATAAAATTCCTACTAGGACAACAAAAAGGAAAGATACAAGCCCAGTACAAAATGATACTAACAAGAAGCTTAAAAACACCTTAACTTTCCAGGTTCCTACACACAACAGCTTTGATATTCTTAACAATGAATCAGTAAAAGAAAACAAAACTGAGGGCAAAGAATACACTCCAAAACCTGAGCCCATCTTTGTTACAGGTGTCCTCAATATATCATCCCTAAAGGAGAAATTGAACAGACTCATTGACACTGACATGTATACTATGACTACGCTAAGATCTGGACATGTAATCAAAATAATGCCAAAAGACATTCAAACATACAAGACCATTAGAGAAGACTTTATTTCTACTAATATTTCACATTACACATATCAGTTAAAGTGTGAAAGAGCATACAGAGTAGTTTTACGTGGACTGCATGCATCGGAAGACATATCTCAAATAACTAAAGAGCTGGAGAATGTTGGACATAAAGTGAGGCAAATAGTTAACATAAGGCACCGAGCGACAAAAGATCCTCTGCCCATCTTCTATGTTGACCTTGAACCAAAGCAGAATAACAAAGATATCTTCAATATTAGACATCTTAACCAAATGAAAATTTCTTTCGAAGCTCCCTATAAAAAGAAGGAAATTTTACAGTGCAAACGGTGTCAAAGATTTGGGCATACAAAAAATCAATGCTATAGACCGTTTCGATGCGTGAAATGTGGAAATGACCATCCCACAACACAATGCACTAAAAAGCCCGAGACTGAAGCCACCTGCGCAAATTGTGACGAGAAACACCCAGCCAGCTACAGGGGTTGCAAAATTTATAAGCAATATAAAGATAGAATTACGAAGACTGCCCCGAAATACAAAGCAAATCAACCTACACTCACCCAAGTGGACAACAAAACAGCCACTGTGGCTTCAAAAGCCAATGTAGCTAGCGAATATGACTTTAAGAAAACATATGCTCAAGCCGCTAAGACCAATAAAACAACTTCCAATACGCACAGAAGAAATGAATTAAATGACATGACTGATATAATGGAGACAATGTTGGAAAAACTGCAACACACTATGCTGACGATGATGGAAAACATGATGGACAAAATGATGGACCGTATGGTTCAACTAGTCAGCAGCCTTATGAAAAAATGATTCGAAACCTCCGAGTAGTAACTTGGAACGCCAACGGCTTGACGGAACGACGTCAAGAACTTGAAAGTTTTTTACAAATTGAAAATATTGACATAGCGTTAGTATCTGAAACAAGGTTCACTCCAAAGTCTCACATCACATTTAATAACTACACAATCTACACAACTAATCATCCTACAGGAAACAGTCATGGAGGCACTGCAGTAATTATTAAAAACTGTATTAAGCACCACGCTTTACAGATATATCGCTCAGATAAAATCCAAGCAACATCAATTGCCATAAAAGATGACAAATTTGAAACGGTGTACGCTGCGGTCTACTGTCCTCCTAAACATACAATATCAGTCCAAGACTTCGCAGCTTTCTTCTCTACACTTAATAATAGATTTATCATTGGGGGTGACTGGAATTCAAAACACTTACACTGGGGTTCCAGGTTAACTAGCACACGAGGAAGGCAACTATTCAAAGCAACACAAGAGATGAGACTGGAATGCTTATCGGGTGGAGAGCCAACTTATTGGCCGACTGACAGAAATAAGATTCCAGATCTTTTGGACTTTTTCATAACGAAAAATGTGGACCGAAATTACATAACTATAGAACCATGCATTGACCTTACTTCTGATCACACCCCAGTCATCTTAAACATCAACACAAAAATCACTCTTGTAAATGTCCCTCCTAAGATATACAATTCTAAAACTACAAACTGGGAGATTTATAAACAAATAATAACTACAGAAACAAATCTAAAAAATAAGATGTCTACCACAGAAGAGTTAGAAGAGGAGTTAGAGAAACTTAACAAAATTATTCACAAGGCTGTAAACATAGCTACCCCTGAACGAAAAGGAAATGGGCAACCCCCAAAACACAACATATATCCCAAAGACATAAAACAGAAAATTTTGAAACGACGTAAACTACGAAAGATTTGGCACACAACTGGATACCCATCAAACAAAGCAGCATTTAACAAATTCTCTGATGAACTAAAAAGTTATATAAACTCGATAGAAAATGACAACATTCAAAACATGCTCTCAAACCTTGACCCAACAATTGATACCAACTATTCACTGTGGAAAGTAACCAAAAATATAAAGCGTCCTAAAACCCATATTCCACCTATCAACAATAACAGAGGTGGTTGGGCTAAATCAGACATCGAAAAAGCAACAGTATTCGCAGAACATCTATATAGTGTCTTTCAACCACTCGATGAGAGTTGCCCTGAACACACAACAAAAATAAAAAAATACTTAGATTCACCAAATCAAATGTGCTTGCCACTGAAAACTACAAGCCCTAAAGAAGTATTCAATGAAATAAAATTACTTAAGGAGGGAAAAGCACCTGGCTATGATCTCATAGACGCAACACTTCTAAAAAAGCTCCCATTTAAAGGAATAATGAAATTAGTACACATTTTTAATACCTGCATAAAACTTGAACATTATCCAGGTCAATGGAAGATAGCACAAATAATTATGATACCAAAACCTGGCAAACCTCCCCAAATGGCAACCTCATACAGACCTATAAGCTTACTGCCTTTAATCGGAAAGTTGTTCGAGCGTATTCTGCTTAACCGAATGAAGAAACATTTAGACGCAGTACTACCTAACCATCAATTCGGATTTCGCGAAAAGCACGGAACGATCGAACAAATCCACCGTATTGTAGATATTATTAGCAGAAGTTTAGAAAACAAGCAATACTGTTCCACAGTGTTTCTAGACATCAGCCAAGCGTTTGATAAAGTATGGCATGATGGCCTCATTTTCAAACTAAAAAAGTTGCTTCCACACTGCTTTCTACCCATTCTAAGATCATACCTAGCTAAAAGAAGCTATCAGGTGAAATTTAACAACGATTTTTCTGACCTATATGATATCAATTCGGGAGTCCCTCAAGGCAGTATACTGGGCCCCATATTGTATCTCATATTTACTGCTGATATACCAACAAACAATCACACTACAACTGCGACGTATGCTGATGATACAGCCGTATTGTGCACTCATACTGATCCGACAACTGCTTCGCTTTTACTGCAGAATCATCTTAATGACATAGAGATATGGTTGAAACACTGGAAAATAAAACCAAATGAAAGTAAATCTGTCCAGGTTACATTCACACTAAGGAGAGACACTTGCCCACCGGTCAAATTAAATGACAAAATTATACCCCAAGAAGACAACGCAAAATACTTAGGGATGCATCTCGACAGAAGACTGACTTGGCAAAAACACATCTGGACAAAGAGGAAACAATTAGATTGTAAACTCCGATCTTACAACTGGCTTTTAGGACGAAATTCAAAACTGAATGACAACAACAAAATGCTTATATATAAGGCACTGTTGAAGCCGATTTGGACATATGGCATACAGCTGTGGGGAACAACCAGCAACTCTAACATCGAAATCCTGGAAAGATTCCAAAGCAAAGCTCTAAGGACAATGTTCAGTATTCCTAAATGTATAAGCAACAAATACATGTACCTCGATTTTGGCATACAAACGGTTCGTGACGAAATAGCCCAGTGCAGCCATAGGTATCAGGAAAAACTGTCCATACATGTAAATGAGCTTGCCCGATCTCTAACTCTCGATGGAAGTCATCAATATGCTCGTCTTCAGAGATACAGCATTGCTGATCTCAAACATAGATTTTCGTAACCAGCCGTAAGAGGGAGCCTGCCACTAGGGAATCTATGGCAAATATGAGCTCCTGGAGATGACTTGTAACTGAAATATTCAGTCAGAAGAGTGGCTTATTGTACCCATACAGATTGCCATGTTACAGCCTAACAAATGAAAAAAAAAAAAAAAAAAAATCTATTTCCTTATGGTCAAATCTTCTAAAAGTATGAAGCCAACTTTTCTTGGACAAAATATCATTTACGGGATAATGTTCAACCCAGTTTAAGGACGACACTGCAGATCTGAAACTACCAGGCACAGCCTCAATGCCAGCCTCTAATAAAAGGTTCTCAACCCAAACATCAATAACTGTTGCAGAGGCTTGTCGTCGTCTGTATGGTTCTCGTGTGGAAATAAACGAATGTGTCATAGACCCTCTAACATTTTTAGACACATTAACTAAAGATCTGAGCGAAAACAAAGGTTCTGTAGGTACTGGACAGGACGTAAAAGTCCAGCTCGATTGCTGGTATGTAGCGGAATCTGTCTTCGAACCAAAAACGGGGTGCAAGGTTATACGATTAATCTTATCTATAAAATGTTGAGGATCACAATGTAACAAAGTAAAATCATGAACTCGACAGCTAGTTGATAGCAAAAGAATTGCAGCAGTAGGTTTTAATACTTCATATAAGTTACTATGACAAGGATTTGTTTCTTGTAACTACATAATGAGAATTCTTGCATCCCATATGGGGATTTTAGGAAGTATGCGGATGCGAACGAAACTGCCTTCAAAATGTGTTTAACTAAATGATTTGATGAAATATTTATATTTGAAATTGTTTTACAAATAGAAGCTATAGCTGATTTACGTACGAGTATGGTACGGTAAGCTAAGTTTTCTTCTAAATACAATTTTGCCAAATATCTAGCCACCTCACTGGGTAATGGACAATGAAAATTTACTTTATTTAATAAACACCAATCTGACCACTTTCTCCAAATGGAGGCATATGTTTTCAACGTCTATGGCCTCCAGCACGATAAAAGAAGATTTTCCTCCTCTTCAGACCAGTTTTCCGTTAAACTGTCTCACCCGAAATAAGCCACGCTTCCAAGATCAACGACTCGATGAAAGCTGGTGGAAGTCCCGATGTCGAGTCTATTAATGTCTTGTCTAGATCTCGAATCTTTATAGGCCGTGCTAGAGCACGACTTTTCAAATCCGGGTGCCAAAAGGACTTCTTGCACTTGGGTGCACTATTGCGTATTTGCCTGCTACCGAGTTTAGGTGTTGCAGGACGCGAGGAAGTAGTCCGGGCGGTGGAAAAATCAAAGCTAGATTGTACATCCAAACCTTACTGAACGCGTCGTGAAAGGAGGCGTTCAAGTCGCTCAAGTCGAGAGACGCATAATTTTGAACGACGTGAGCTCTTTGAGACAGAGCAAACAGATCTATGGCTGGCGTTCCCCATACGTTGAAAATTTTAGATGTTGCTCTTTCTAACAAGTGCCACTCCGAGCCCACGCGATTGCGCGATAGATTGTCGGCTTCGGCATTGTACACTCCCGGAAGGTAATGAGGGAGAAGTACAATATTCAGGCTGTCCGTCAGAGTGAAAAGTTCCTTTGTCAAGTCCAGAAGCCTTTTCGACCTCGTTCATCCTTCGTTTTTTATGTAAGAAATCACTGTTTTGTTGTCGCTTTGTAAAACTACTGTAGAATCTCTCAGTATTAGGGCCTTGGCTGAGATTGCAGCAATCACAGCCCACATCTCTTTCAAGTTGCAATGGAACTTTCTCTGTTGTTGACTCCATGGGCCCGCGTTGCAGAACACGGCAATGCAACCTTCCCCGGTGGGTGATGAAGGTCGCAAAGTTGAGATACCCTAAGAAGCGTTGCGCCTGCTTGAGGGTCCAACTGCCGGTTGCAAGGAGAGATTGCAGACTCTGACGGATTCTCGCTACTTTTTCTGGAGGTAAAGACTTGCTGTTTTGTTGCGTGTCCTAAATACTCCAGAACTCTCGTCGGTGTTGTGACTGATTTCCCGTGGTTTACACACCAGCTCAGACTGCTTAAGAAATCTATTGCCATATGGGCGTGTGCTCTCAGAGTTTCCTTTGACTGGTGAACAATGAGGTAATCGTCCAGATATACCACTAGGTCCTTTGTCGCGTAATATTTGAGTAGTCCAATTTGTTATGGAAACAAACATTCTTGGCGCGGCCGCTAGACCAAACGGTAGTCAAGTCATTTGTAGCAAACGACCTTCGTAACTGATTCGCAGATAACGTCGATGCTCTTACTTTATTGGGATATGATAATAAGCTTGACTCAAATCGATCGTGACCATCCAATCTTTGGGTTGTAGAAATTTTGGCAGTTGATGGTGGTGAAACAGATGAAAACGCTTCGGTATCATGAATTTGTTCAACGCTTTTAGATTGAATATCACCCTGTTTTTTCCATCGCTTTTTGGTATTATAAAGAGCGGGGAAATAAAGGATGCCGTTGGCGGAGCTGGTTCTAATACCCGAACTTTCAACATTTTTAAAATTTCCAAAGTCATATTCTCTGAGGTTGGAGTCCGATATTCTGTCAGAACTTTCAAGGTTGGAAAGACTAGCGGAGGGGCATAATTGAAAGGAATTCTGGCCCCCGAAATTAGTTTTAAAATAGTTTTGGGTGGTTTGAAAATTAGCCACTTGTTTCGAAATTTTTTCAAACAGCCGCCCGAAAAAGTAACTGAGTCATTTTCTTCTATTTTTTGAACGGGTATCTTTTCGTCCCCCCTTTTTCTTATTAGCAAAGTCCCTATCTATCTCTATTCCCGTCCTTTCGCTGCTTATTCTTGATTTGTTGCGGAAGAAAATCAAGGACACGCGAAGTAGACGGTAACGGTAATTTCGAATCTACCCGAGAATGCGTGGGAGTTTTAGGACTCCTTTGAAGTTTATCAACACCACCAATTTTTTTGCAAATATTGAGCTAAATTTAAAGAATTAAAAATATATTCTTCAGAAGGAGGTATTTTTGTTAAATCTTCACGAATAAATTTGTCTTTAAATTCTTTTAAAAGTTGTTTTCGACGAAATTCTATAATTTCTGCACGTTTACCGCATATAATCTGCAGGATATCATGCGAAACAATTTTATAGTTTGACTCCGAGCCAAATAACTGTCTAAGCTTCTCATACAATGCAATTGAAGAGATCTGTGTACCAGCATTAGAAGACCATTCAATTACTGATTGTAAAGCCTCATTTAGTAACTCGTTCTGAGCTAGAAACGCGTTTGACAATGCCGCAAAACTACGTTCCATTTTAACCCATTTCACTAATCTATAAGAATCCTCAAAACGCCTTAACTCTTCATTAATATGCAACTCTGTAAAAGCTGGGGACGCCACATATTTCTTTTGCGCGTCATTATATCGCACCGCATTCCAATCAGCAGTATTAAATCTTTGCATAGAAGATATTTTATTTACCCGATCTGGTTTTGTTTTTTTTTTTTTTTTTTGAACGGATGGTTCTTTAATCGAAACCGCTAAATTCGAAATGTCAATCTTGTCGGGGGACCGTGAAAATGGATCTGATGCAACTGTAGAAATTTGGTAAATTCTGTTGCATTGGCAGTTTGGCAGTTGAGCACATAATAAATTATTAACTTGACTTACCGATTGCTGAGTAAGCGACTCAAACCTGCGATCCAATTATTCCGACTGGCTGCGGCACCTTAAGCGGCTACGGTCCCCCGCGCTGCGGCGTTTTGTTTTCAACGGTGGCGGTGTTGCTTCCGACGAGTTTTCATTCTCACTAAATAAATCTTCTGATCGAACTTTCTCGATCTCCGATGACGCGGGTATTTTCTCCATTTCGTGCACACAATACTTACATAACGGAAAAAATTTGCTAGTTAAAAATACTTTTTAATTTAGATCTCAAAAGATTTTTAACAAAAATTTCTAACGGTCTTGCGTAGTTGAAGAACGATGCAACAATGATTTTAAAAACATGGCGGCGTTTGTTCCTGCTTTTTGAATTAGTTCGCAGATTTGCGTGACGCGGGTTCGAATCGAGATTTGAAATCTAGCGGAAGAAGACGATGTACTCTTCATAATGGACTTCTGACGTCAAACGGAACACATAATAAGAATGTTACAAATGTTTGACTGATTTGTGAGTTAGTCAAAAAAGACTAATTAAGACAAAAATCTTCCACCGTACTTTGTCACTCTTTGTGGATTCGTGTGTCGAAATCTCATTCGTTAACATTAGGTCTCTATAATATTGCATAGTCCATTACTACGAAAATATCCAAATCCGTTTTGTCGATATTCCCAAGAATTCATCATCACAACCTTTGATGATGACTATGGCATTTTGGTCGTATACCCTTTCAAATATAAAATAGAATTATCAAAAACTGACTACTTTGTGAAAAGTCGTGGTTTTATAGTTTTCACATAAAAAATATACGCGTCGAATTGGGAACATCCTCCTCCTTGACGATTAAAAACTGTGACACAAAAGAGCATGACACATGATATGTGTCTTAAGACTAGGTAACCTAGGTAACCTAAACTAATCTCAGTTACAAGTCGGTCACCACTACCAGTTGAGGCAATTAGACGCGGTGAAATATTACGAAATATTTTTCTGGCACTGCGACTCCATGGCCCAATGGTCTTCACGGCAAAAAGAACAAAACCGTACCTACGACCTACCTATGTAACGCTCTCAGAGGACAGCATAAGTTTTATCATAGTCTTAATTGATAGGTAACTAGAATCAGTGTAGCCAACCCTACAGTTTTAACTGTAGATCTACAGTTTTTTGGAAATCCTCTCAGTTTTTAGTTTAGGCCTCGATATCTACAGTTTTGTGCTTATAATTCTAGCGCCACCTTTATTTGCTACGTGATAGTCCGTGCATTAAGTCAACTTCAGTAAAACCAATTATCATCGAACCTGAGGTAGTAGTCATCAATCGTTTTAATAGATAGTAGTGGACAGTCGTAGATTGTTTCGGTCGATTTTACTGACATTCTATTTTTCTTACTGGGGAATCCCCGCGAATGCGGAAGATATATGTAGTTGACTGTGCATTCATTCATTCCATCATTCTCAGATTAAATTCTTTGTTGTTCTGTTTACTTTGTGAGTTGAGCAAAAAAGTTACGATTATGCAAAGCGGTAGTAGTGATAGTGAGTCAGATCTTGACAAATCCCCAGAAAGAAATAAACTTTACTAAGAAAATAAACTAAGCTAAGAAATAAACTTTCTACAACAATAAAAGGTACCTTGCACACCAAGTCAGAAATTAAAAATTGTTTCCAGTTCAATGCGACGAATGACCATTTAAAAAAATTCAATCAAAATATGTACGATTTCAAGAATAAAGACTCAAATTGAAAATGAAATTACAGCGAGTAGTAATATTGACTAACATGTTTATCTGCTGATCCGCTACTATTTCATTGTGTTGCATAATATTTGACATAATTGTATGTATCTTTATGATTAAAACTTCGAGAATCACATGAATTTTCTTGTTTTTAATTGCCGCTCTAAAATTATTCTATATTATATCATCATTCAATGTTGAAAATATTAAGCTGTAGATTTACTGTTTTTTAATTTGATATTTACAGTTTTCTACAGTTTTTTTTAAGAATTTCTACAGTTTGGCTCTATGCTGGGGTTGGCAACACTAACTAGAATGTCAAAAAATGACACATGTCAACGTCATTACGTCAGAACTCCATGCAATTGCAATTGTAAATTCGGGTTCCGGATAATAAGTTTTAAGTTTTATATTAAAATAATTATTGTCTCGTTGATCTTTTCTCTTCTGCTACGAATCCTCAGCTACGGACGCGGTGTGTTCTTTGATTGGACAAAGTGAGTAAGGTACCTACACAATTTTTTATATCTTCAGTTCCGCTAAAACATTAAAAAATAGATTTCTGAAAACACGGATAGCTTTTCTAAGAGTACGAGTATCGGCTTGCAGATTTCCTATTGAAAATTTGACGTCACATAAGATATTTTGCAGTATCACAATGATTGACTAATTCACGTTTTGTAAGTAACCCAAGTCCCAAACTGACATAACGGTTCAATTACATTCGCTTTTAACTTCAGAGGTGTTCACGACATTTATCATTCGTAAGCGTTACTTGACAACCGCTTCGTTAGTCGCTTTTATATAGAAAGTACAGTAAAAACTATTCCTGTTTTATTCAAGCGGTTACCTACTTTAGGTAAGTGTTCTGTGCGCATAAATAATTATATTAATTTAATTTACGCGAGGTTACTATAATTTTCCTTGTATACGTTTTTTTCTACATCTTATTTCCATTGAACTTTGTACTGGAGAAACTAGTTTTGTGAAGTGATAGTTTAGTAGCTTTTAACATAAATACTTATAAGTTTAAATGACATTAATATTTATTACATTTCTAAATCTAAAGTCATCTTAACATTTACATGACCTTAATTGTTACCAAATCATTTATCCTGTACAGTACATAAATGACTAGATTAACTTAGAAATTTGTAATTTAACTCACATAATCTAAATAACTAAATCAATAATTGCAAAGGTAATTGTAATTAATAAGAAATTATATGTTTTTCAAAGGATTTTAATTATATTTAACTGATATACCCAATCGAAACAAATAACCCTTGGTTAGTTGACATACCAGGGTATGAAGCCTTTGATTTAAGCATGGCTTCTCATCTAGTCTTAGTTCTTAAGTACAGTAGTATACAGTATGTAGTCCATTATGTAAGTAATCATAGGTATAATTTGTTAGTAGTAACAGTAAATCCTGAATCATACTCATGTAGGTTTTATTCTGTATAAAAAAAAAAAAAAATACCCACCAAGAAGCTCCTATGTATGTTAGCAGACTTAGAGTGATTATGAATTAAAAAACAATATATTTTATAGTAGGTAACACTAATTAATAATCACAAAATTTTTATATTCATTATTTGTTTGAAGGTTACTGAAGAAAAAATAAGTCTATAACAAAAAATAATATTCATAAATAGGAATAAGTATTGTAAAAAATACTTTTGAAATTGTATAATATATTTAAAATTAATAAACTAAACCTTATACCAATAATTCACTGTGAAACATTAATATGTGATATTCAGTGAAGTTTGTTATTAGTTTAACGGCCTACATTATTGTAGAATCGGTGTCAATGATGTTTTCAATGAGACCAATTGAGGTTCTCGAATATAATAGTCAAAGGGCAGTGGAAGGAATACTGTTATTGTGTCATTCAATTCTAATCTATACTATACAAAGAATTCAAGTTTAATAATAATACTATATGAGGAAAAATGTTAGCAGTATAAATAATAGGATCTCTATATATTTAACTAGTTCTTTTATAAGTGAAAAAAAAACATGTTATAATAGGATTGCTTTGGAAGTTGGCTTGTGAATCTTAAATTCCACAATAAAGGAAAACCTGTGACCAGCTTTCTTATACAAAAATTTTTGGTTCTTTAAGCATAGATCTGAATATGCCTGTAGAGACATTATTACTTAATCATTTTTGAGTTGAGGGCTGAGAGATTGGCTTAGCTTTATTTTTTAACCCAAATCTTATAGTCAGTTACCACATGAGATTATTGCTATGTACAGTCTGCATGAAAAGGTTAGTTATAGAACTTCAACTAAAATTGAAATAATATAACATTGCTGGACATTTCTTTTTATTAAAAAACTTAACCCACTTCATGCCTGTTAACTTTTAGAGGTATCATAAGCAAGGTTATATTGGTAATGAAAATTTTTAACTTAAAATCTTATATTATAATTGATTGCATGCAATAATCTGGTACTTAATCTGTTATTCTCTGTGATCTATGGTCAGTTCTACACAATATCTAGCAATAAATGTAAAGTAGAAAGAACAAAGATGTATCTAATAATAAGTTTTTAACTAAAAAACAAGTTTTATTTTCTACCTTACTAATGAACTAACTAAAAAGGGCTATGTTGTTAGTTTATATGCGGTAGAAATGGGTGCGAGTGGTATACCAGTCTCTCTATAACCTGCTAAAAGACCTTGGCCTTACTAGAAGTGCAGTAATCTCTATTTTGGAACGAGTGTCCAAAGCTGCTCTAGCAGGGTCCTTCCCAATTTAGCTAGGCAGGGAGAATGACTTGAACAGAGGAGGCGAGTGTTGACGCGCGTCACTAAGAGTACTCTTTTAAACCTTCACCCTTGTCACAAGTCTCGGGATGGACCCGGCGCACCGTATCGGCACAGTGTATCCATGGAATGCTAAGATATTGCTCTTTTCTTGACTTCTTCATATTATGATATATATATGTATATATATATATAGATAATCTGAATGTAAACAAACTTTGTTTTTTTGTAATATACTGTTTGTGTTTCAACATGTTTATAAAAGATTGAGCAGAAATTGAAAGTTCATGAGTTCATCGCTCTTTAAAAATAGATTAAAATTTTACTCAAGATTGTTTACACAAATATATGATAATTACACATTTAATCTGGCTATTTAGGTTTAAGCCTTCTTTTATATGTTTTAACAGCAAAAAGTGTAGTATTTAACCAAGTTAAACAACCAGTTAAGTATTTTTATACCTAACTACAGTAATTAACATGTTAACTATGTACATTTAAATGTGAAGAGTTTTACATTTATAATTTAGATATTTTTGATAAGTCATGGAGTGTAACAGGACAAAGGTTGTTTATATTATGTTTGTTTCGTGCAAACAGTTAGCTATTGAAGGTCAATTTCAAGAATTTCTTACTGTTTATAAACATTTGATAAAGACAATGTGTTTGAGTTATATAACAGAATTCTCATACATGATTTTATAGTATCTTAAACATTACTCCAGTATTTGTAAATTGCATTGGATTGATATCATTATATAATATTATACTGTATTGTACTGGATGGAATACATTGATTATTAATGTACACAAAAAATGGAACCGACTCAAAACACTAAAAAGTAAAAAATAACTGCGTCATTTAGTTGCTTTAATTTACTTAAGCATATCTAGGAGTCGGTGCCAGCCAAGGTATCTACTTTAAGGATGTTACCTAGAACCCACAAACAGCTTTACTATGTAAAATAAATGTTCCTTAAACTTGGTTGGCACCGACTACATAGATATGCTTAAGTAAATTAAAGCAACTAAATGACGCAGTTATTTTTACTTTTTAGTGCGTTTTGAGTCGGTTCTATTTTTTGTTGAAAATTTTTATTTCTTGCTTTTTAGTGATTTATCGCCACGTAACGTATTCGTACTATACTTTCATAGTATAAGGCACTAGTAGCCAAAAAACTACCGATACTGAGACAAAAACCGAAATCGCTGTAAGCGTGCCTCCAAAATTTGAAGATTTCCTTCAATTTCCAGGATATCATAATCAGATCCTAACATGGTGACAATGGACCACCTTGTCTACCCTTTCTAATAAAAAAAATCGATTTCAAATAATAAAAATTATCAAAATCGGACAACTCTGTAAAAAGTTATGCGTGGTCATACATAAAAAAAAAATATACGTGTCGAATTGAGAACCTCCTCCGTTTTTTTCGTCGATTAAAAATAGAACTAAAGTGCGTTTAATAACAGCACTTACCGAGAATGACTGAACCTATTTTTAGATCATACATTTGTTAGAATTGTATCTGTCCTGAATAGTAGAATAACTAATAAAATAATATATAAAAAATTTACAACGAATAAAAATTATGAAGAAAAGTCATTTCGATTACGAACTGGCTTTTCTCTGCATGTTTGTTGGCTGAACGGATCAAGGTAAAAAAAAATATATATAGACAGTCGAATTGAGAAACTCCTTTTTTAATAGTCTTTTAAAAAGACAGATAAAGATCATTCATACATTGTTCACATGAAAAAATGAGGAAAAAAGGTATAAAACAGGCAACTTTACCATTTTTTAAACCTTGTTTCTTTTCTTTACAGTTAAAAAATGTCGAAAATAAAGGCTGGACCAGTTGTCGACATCCTTGGCGATGAAATGACAAGAATCATCTGGGACCTGATTAAGGATAAACTTATCACGCCATTTTTGGACATAGAACTACATACCTATGATTTGGGTATGGAAAATCGTGACAAAACCGATGATCAGGTAACCATTGATTGTGCAAATGCTGTTAAAAAGTATAATGTCGGTATTAAGTGCGCTACGATTACTCCCGATGAGAAGAGAGTTGAGGAGTTCAAGTTAAAGAAGATGTGGAAGAGTCCGAATGGTACCATTCGTAACATTCTTGGCGGTACTGTGTTCAGAGAAGCTATCATCTGCAAGAACATTCCTCGTCTTGTAACTGGATGGGAGAAGCCCATCATTATTGGTCGTCATGCTCACGCAGACCAGTATAAAGCTACAGATTTCGTTGTGCCTGGTGAAGGAAAATTAGAACTTGTGTTCACCCCTGCTTCGGGCGAACCCATTAGGCATGTTGTAAATGATTTCAAAGGCGCTGGTGTTGCTCTCGGTATGTTCAATACTGATGCCTCGATTGTTGATTTTGCGCACTCTTCGTTCAAATATGCCTTGGATAGAAAGTATCCTCTATATTTGAGCACGAAGAATACTATCCTTAAAAAGTATGATGGCCGCTTCAAAGACATCTTCCAAGACATTTACGACAGAGAATACAAAGCGCAATTCGAAGCTGCAGGTATTTGGTATGAGCACCGTCTCATCGATGATATGGTCGCATATGCTATGAAGTCTGAAGGCGGATTTGTATGGGCATGCAAGAACTACGACGGAGATGTTCAGTCTGATTCCGTAGCTCAGGGATACGGATCGTTAGGGTTAATGACCTCGGTTTTAATTTGCCCTGATGGTAAAACTGTAGAGGCTGAAGCTGCTCATGGAACTGTAACAAGACACTACCGTTTCTACCAACAAGGAAAAGAGACCTCCACAAATCCTATTGCCTCTATCTTTGCGTGGACGAGAGGTCTTTTGCACCGTGCTAAGCTAGACAGCAATGCCGAGCTTACGAGATTCGCTGAAACTCTCGAAAAGGTGTGCATTGATACCATAGAATCGGGTATCATGACTAAAGATCTTGCTATTTGTATCAAGGGCATGAACAATGTCAAGAGGTCTGATTACTACGAAACATTTGAGTTCATGGACAAGTTGGCTGAGAACTTGAGAAAGAGTTTGGGACAATGACTGAGTTCCAAGCGGATATTTTGCAATTTATAACATTTTTTACCAATCTTCTTAAGTGATAATTTCTGGGCTCGAGGATATTTATAGCATTTATTTATTTTTTTTTGTTTACTTTTTATGTG
Source organism: Mycalesis mineus (assembly GCA_034621355.1). NCBI lineage: Eukaryota > Metazoa > Arthropoda > Insecta > Lepidoptera > Nymphalidae > Mycalesis > Mycalesis mineus. Next base: position 7,278,336 of record CM067885.1, read on the forward strand.
TAATAAATGAAATATTTATTATTCTCGTCTATTATTGGAAGAATAACATGTTGCAGCAATTAATGGTAAGGGTAAGTAAGAAACCTATTTGGTGCAAATTTTTTTGTTTGTTACTGTGGAAACTTTATCAGTCAAATTATCAAAAAACCGACACTCGCTGTTTAGTGCAATAAATATCACAATGAGAGTGCGATAAAGTATCACACAGATAAGAATTTAGGTACATCGTGGTCACAAAATATGATAATATCTCGAAATAAATACGTTACGAGGCAGTATTGCACAATTTAGTTTAGTTTATTGATGCGGTGGTTAAATTATATTCTCAAACAGTATGTAGGTATGTACTTATTAACTTAACACGGCCTTATTGACTTGTATGCATAGATTTAAAAACCTGTTTGCTACATGTTATATTGAACTAGGAAAAAGTTCGTAATCTTGAGTTCGAAGAAAGGAAAAAGAATCCAATGGAGAATGTAGGAAGACTTCATCATCATCATCATCATCATTACCAGCCGGTTGACGTCCACTGTTGGACATAGGCCTTTTTAGGGACTTCCAAACAACGATTCCGAGCCGCCTGTTGCCAGCGGCTCCCTGCGACACGTTCGATGTCGTCAGTCCACCTGGTTGGGGGTCGCGGGTCGCTTTCCGATGCGGGGTCGCCAATCTACCACCTTGGGCCCCCAACGTCCATCAGCTGTTCGAACTACGTGCCCCGCCCATTGCCACTTCAGTTCTGCGACTCGCTGAGCTATGTCGGTTACTTTGGTTCTTCTGCGGATAGCTTACTATAACTGATAATCCGGTATAGATTTTCCAATGTGTACAAGATCGTTATGAAATAATAGGAGGCTTGGCTGTAACGGACATAGCCTTGTATTTTACTTTAATCAAGGTTGACCACAAAATGAGCGGCGATGGGCGCGTCAGTGCCTTTATTCAACAGAGGTATCTAGGTACTTAACAAATTCATTCATACTTTTAAATTGCCATTAGGTATATTTAGGTATCTTTCGATATTGTTTTCATCACTTGTCTAAAAAGTAACGGAATTATTTCAAGGGTTCTTTTTATAATCACATTAATGACGAGCTGAGCCGTGGCATATTGACGAATAAAGTAGGTACCTATACTTGCCAACCTAGTACATTGCCGGAGGTTGCTACTTTAGGACAGTTGCGACTATGATGACAGCGGCTTGCATCGCTTGCTCCAAAATCCGCCGCGGAATAATCCGACCCGCTGTGCCCTGGCATAGTGTTAGTTAATTATTTCATTTTCCATATAAAATAAGCTGCGGCCCGACATAATATGCTCGTACCTTAAATTGACATTGCTGATAGCTTAACAAGGCTATTAAACTCATTGTCGCTCAAACATGGCGAACCAGTTAATATTTATGCACCCCCATGTTTCTGATATGAGATAAATAAATACAGGATAATACACACATCGCCACCTACCCCAAACATAAGCGTTTATAGCTTGTTATGAGTGAATGAATATTCATATATAATATACATAAATACTTGTAATATAGGTACCCTACACTCATACCCTTGCTCATCACAATCATTATGTAGTTGTGGGAATCGAATCCACGTCCATGGATGCTGAGAGCAAGTTAATCCACTGCGCTACTTGGCCGCCAAAAAGGGTTTATTTGAAGATTTTTTTTTTATCGACTACAAGTTAGCCCTTGACTGCTATCACACCTGATGTTAAGTGATGATGCAATCTAAGATGGAAGCGGGCTAATTTGTTAGGAGTAGGATGAAATCCACACCCCTTTCGGTTTCTACACGACATCGTACCGGAACGCTAAATCGCTTGGCGGTACGTCTTTGTCGGTAGGGTGGTAACTAGCCACGGCGGAAGCCTCCCACCAGCCAGACCAAGACAAATTAAGAAAAATCTCAATCTGCCCCGCCGGGAATCGAACCCAGGACCTCCGTCTTATAAATCCACCGCGCATACCACTGCGTCACGGAGGTCGTTGAAGATTGTGAAAAATAAAATAATATATCTCTAAATTCTTTTACGTTCTTTAAATATTTTATAATTTAGGGTCTTTTATGGAATTGAAGAAATGCTTCAAAATTTAAATAGAAATATAATTTAGAAAACAGTTGCTGCCAAAAAAATACGGCAAAAACGTCAACAAGAAATAGTTGTAGGTATATATAGTATTAAAACAAAATGATGACATAATTACCTAATCTTATCGAAATACTATAATTAATATCAATGTATTGAAGTATTAAATGTATTTTTATAATAATACCTAAATAACACGAGTAACTCAGTGCTCATTTGCGGAAAGGGACGAAAAACTCTACCTACCTACTCCAAAATTAAATTGCCTATTACCTACTTTGTAAGCCTTTGTGAGACTTTTCTTGTATTTGCGCCATACGTCATTATTCTTATTCTAGTTTATAAAAAGTATTAAAAACTTTCAAGTAATTTTTAAAATCGGTTAGTCACAATATAAACAAAAAAATTTTTAACATATTTTTTGTTGAACCGACTCAAAATGCACTAAAAAGTAAAAAATAACTGCGTCATTTAGTTGCTTTAATTTATTTGTCTGTTATTTTGTTAAAAAATTTTATTACTTACTTTTTAGTGATTTATTGATACAACCTACTCGTACTATACTGTCATAGTAGGTATATCATACGGCATTAGTAGCCAAGAAGCTACCGATACTTACACAAAAACCGAAATCGCTACAAGTGTGCCTATAAAATTTGAAGAGTTCCTTTAAAAATCAGATCCCAAAATAAAAAAAGAATTATCAAAATCGGACATCTGTAAAAAACTTTTTAAAATCGGTTAGTCACAACATAAACAAAAGGTATTTAATCTTATCTAAATACTATAGGTAATTATGAAAATCTGCTAATCAACAACAACAATCCTAAAGCAGTTTAGTATCTATAATAACTTTAAAAAATGGTAATGATTACTGCCCCACAGACTTTGTAGTATCTGTTACATAGGCTGATAATGATGAAAACTAGTTTCGGTCTTTATCAATTTGTCTTTAGTTTTAGGCTCCTATCTAGTGCAACCAACCAACCAACTAGCCAACCTGTTAACGCTCAATATTCAGTGCACCCATTCTCTTTGAATTTAATTTATTCAAGTGTAGGGAATATCAAAAATATTTATTTCCGTTTCACATTAACTTCCATATGACTAGTCTAACATGATATTTTTTTTAATTCTTGCAAATTTTAACTGTGAGAAGTTAATAGCATCTTGGATTTGTATTATAATTGCTTTTAGTTTTATACAGGCGCTGTTTCTTGGGAGTGAAAAAATATTATTGTACGGATATATACATAATTATACTTATTACTATCAACTACATATTTTTATACAGTTTGTGTTTTTTTTTAATTTCAATATCAATCACCGGAAGCGAATTTCCTGATATGACTTTTTAAGAAAATTAAATTGTTTCATGAAACCTACTTAGTGAAAGAAGTGAATGGCTCCAGGGTAGGTTAAGGAAGAGGACCTAAATACATAGCTTGAAACGAAAAAAAATAAAATCTATACTAAAGCCAAACTCGATTGTGAATGCTTGTCAACAAACAAATTTAAAATGAAGGTAGAAAATACCACACATTTTATGCCTAATAAATTTAAACTTATGTTTTGTTATTTTAAAAAAATCTTATTTAAAAGATATTGAATATATTAATTAGTTTTAAGCTTACTAATCTAATTTATTGTCATGAATTCGTCATTAACTAGTTAATTTAAAAAATTAGGTGTAAAATAACTAGTAATTTCTACCTTTATTTTAAATTTGTTTGTTGACAAGCATTCTCATTCGAGTTTGGCTTTAGTATAGTATGAATGTATCATACATATGACAAGTACCTACCTACATTTAATTTATATCTAGTACAATTATAGTGCAAGTCACATATAGTCCTATTAGTAGATATGGCCAATTGATTTTTCTTCAAAGTATTACACCTAATCTGACAAATAATCTTCAAAAAGGAGAAAGATTTTTTCTAGGTACTTGACCGTAAAATCTTGTAAATCATCCAACACCCCGATATGGGCATATCATTATTTTACATGACTTTAGACGACTTGAAAACTGAATGGGAGGTATACGAGTTGAATCTCTCATAACTGAAAAACGCTGATACGGAGTGTTGTATTGGATCTTTATCGTATATTGCTAACAAAAATCCCAATCATAATCCATTAACTACTCTAGCTTAGATGATATAATACAAAGTCGCCGAAAAAATATCATCTCTCTTGTTACGTCGGGGGTTAAAAAGGACGTCTATTTAAAAATGATTTTTATTTCCATCACACAAAACGTTCTTATATAGTTCAGAAATCGGAACTCATTTATTTTCGGTGTTTTATCTGTTACGATTCTACAATAAATATAGTTTAACCCACAGCCATTTTAGTGCCTAAATCTACGCTAGGCTAGTAACAAAATAAACATCAATTGCGCAATAGCGGCGAAGCCGATCGAAGCTCTTGTAAATTATTAATTTGTCTAGGTCCGAGAGATCTAAGTTGTTACTAAAGTTAGTATAGTGTATTTCTATCTACCTAGGTTACTACCGACCACTTCTAATCTATTCATTTTCTTCTTAATCTAATAATTAATAAGGTTACAAAGAGACTTTAGACCTACTGTTTATAATAATTAAAATTTTTAATTATAGTTAATTTACAATACACAGTTCAAATGCCTATGCATTTAAGTATAGATGTATTATTTTGCCGTATTTTATATATTTATTTAGGCCTTTTATTTTAACTATTTAATACAAATAAGTTCAAGTAAGTAAATCACTGAAACGATATCTATCGTATACGTATCCCTACAAAGAATTTTCATCTTCAAATGTTTACTATCCAAAGTCCGTACACAATAAAAAAAATAACTTTTCTTAGTGAATTACCGGAGGCGGTTGACGCTGTTTCCCCTACAAGAACGTCCCTCCCGCCATTTCTCCCTCCGTGGAGTGGGCCATTCAGAGAGCGTTCGCGAACGCGAAGCTCTCACGGTGCTTATACTGAATACTCCTTCAGTTTAGCGGGCAAACCGGCATAACGCACTCGCGTACCACACTCCCACGTCTTTGGCGGGAATCGCGACGTAATTCGTAACGTACAACATTATTGAACTTTATCCGAGTGTCTATCGTGAACGATGTATAAACTCAGTTTATCTGTACTTACATTATATCAATGGCTCGCCGTTGCGAATGTTTTGGTAAGTTGTTATAACTGAATAAGCTTTACGATCCTTAATGATAGTTCATTCATTCATAATGCGCTTTATAGATAAATGTAATAATTTTAATTACGTACTGTGGATATTTAAATGTGATATTAAAAGGTACTTTATATTAATATAGAGAGTAGGATCACGAACGAACCATCGCACAATAATTCACTTAAGTTTTATAACAATTTGACGACAATTTAGTAACGCTTACCTAACAACAAAACAAACATTTCTTTTTAAAAATGTATCGGCACTCTGTCCATATTAAGTTGAGATTATTACGCCACCGTAACTATTACCTAAGATGTGAAAAACCAGTAGAAGACTGGTATTTTTGTACAAGATTTAAAACAATCACGGAACCTGGCTGTTATAACAGTGTTTAACAAATTAAGCGCCTGCCATAACTAAACTGATAAATCAACCATAGATAATACTTTTACAATGGTTTTACCAATGAATACGTAAACATTTAGTCGACTTGTAACTCGTATATAATACAGTTACATCGATTGCATCATCGTGAATAGTTAAAATTGCTTTTCATCCAGAAGCATCAGTCAAATTGCAGTATGCCGTAACGACTTAAACATCGCAGCCATATACAATCAAAGGGCGCGGATACGAGTACAAAGCTGAAGAACCGCTAGGTTGCCGTATCAATTACAAGCGCCGCTCGGGTGCACCCAATTACTGGCTCTGCTTCATATGATTCGTACTCATAACCGTAAGATTACAGGAACAATCCTCGAGAACGGCGCGAGCTTAAGATGTTGCTCCAAATGTACATTTAGGGCCCTCGACGTTAAAGCTTGCTTTCATGTTGTCGCTACCCAACAAATGTTGTCTGGGAAATGTCCTTTTTTCCTCTCTCCATATTTTACAAGCTTTAGTTTTTTGTAACTATATGGGATAAATCTTTGAGCTTAATTGTCTAGATCGAACGACGAACTTACGAAGTGGTTCTAGAGGAATTGAAAATAGTGCGTGCTTGTTCAGTTTGATGAATATAATGAAGGAATAGAAATAACCAGGCTAGGAGTGCACTAATATTAGTAGCATATTCTCTACATTTAAAGCATGCCAAAAATTTTCTCGTATAAAAATTATTTAAAAAAATAAATTCTACAGTTCCTCGCATAAAAATCAATGCGAGTGAAATTATAGCATAACCTAATGTTAGCTGAACGTGTTCTTCATAGTTCCCTTACATTTAATGGTGTTTTAAAGGCATGACTATTACACTTAACCGGTGAAGCCGGCACGAGGGTCAGTTTAGTGCAGGACGAAGTACTTTACACGGCCCAGTATAACCACAGAATACATAATAGCACCAGTGCCGTCTTAAACTATGCTAGGGCCCATTGGCATACAAGAGTTAAGGGCCCTTTCGGCCTAATATTTTTACTAAGGTAATTTTAGGTAATCAAATGTGTAATGTGTCATTAATTATCAGCATGATGATTTTAGTGAATTGTAATGGCGATAATTACTACTATAGGCGCAGTATCATGTGGCTCGTGATTAAAATTACTGATAGAATATATTTTTGGAACGAAGTTCCTTATCGCGCGTTGTGAAAGGGGGCTAGACGGAAAAAATTCGTACGAAAAGTTGTCACGACACTTTTTGATCAAAGGATCTTGCCGCCGCCTTTGATGTGTGTGCGCGTGAGCGGCAGGGGGCGCCCGCGCTGTATGCTGTCTCGCGCTCTCGTGGCACCCTCTGGTGTTTCGGTGTACAACAACAAATATTATTATTACTTAAAAAAAATACAATTTTATTACAATTCCTTCACTAATTAATCGAAAGGAACTTCGTTCCATCCGAGTGTCCCTTGACACCTCTCAACTTTTTTTCTATTTTATATTCAGTACATAATCTCAAAATTTCCCAACATTACATCAAATCCAAGCATCAATCAATATCTATTGAGGAAATATTGAATTGTGAATGAAACGATCGTAACAGTTATCGTTTTAAAGTTTTAATTTTTGAACCGTTTAAATACTAAATAGGTATTAAAATCTTGTTGATTATTATCAATTATTTAATTTCGAATAAAAAAAAGTTATGAGGTCGATAATACTAAAAAAATTTATGTATAAGAAAATGTCAGTTCGTCAGGGCCCTCTTAAGATGGGGCCCTGAGTACAGGCCCCGTGTGCCCTTATCCTAAAAACGGCACTGACTCGCACAAGGTATAAATCCTTGCGCATAGGTACTTTTATTGTTCCCATATTATGTTCTGCAAGCGAATTGCCATAATATATTCTAGTGTTTTGAGTTTTATGGAAACAATATTATATTGCAACAATGTTTCAACATTTACAAAGTTAAGGTTCTGTGAAAGTTCCCTAAGCTGATATCTTTGCCAATCGACACTATCTAAGACAAATCTTAAGACTGACCCAAGCTCAATGTTTTTTTATATCTTACTATCAGAACGAATGAACATAACTTCTTTACGTTATTATAGGGATACTTTTTTGTCACAAACTTCCAAGGACACTATATCTAATATATAAAATTTCCCTGTCACAATGTTAGTTGCCGTACTCCTCTTAAACGGCTTTACCGATTTTCACCAAATTTTGTATGCGTATTCAGCAGGTTTGAGAATCGGCTACTATCTAATTTTCATACAATTCATACTGTCAAATTTTTTCTTAATTTTTAATGCAAAACAACGTTTGCTGAGTCAGCTAGTAAGTATATAAGAAAGGATGGGTATAGCGAGCTACACGCCATCGCGGACTTTTTGTAGTTTTAACAAAGAGGATCAATTCTTCCATAATTGTTTTATTATATCCCAAATAGATTAGGCAGCGTTTTCAATTCTCTCAAGCTCCCAGTTGTCGCGAGACTTCCAACAATCATCGTCATATATCAGTCAGTATAAACTTTAACAATTTATATACTGGAACCTTTCGCAAGAATCACTCTACCTACTGATGAAAATCGCTTGAAAAACAGTTAAGTCTTTGAGTTTATCGTGTATACAGACAGAAAGACGCGGCGGGGGACTTTGTTTTTTAATTTTGACGAACTCCGTGGCTCAGTGGTATGCGCGGTAGATTTATAAGACGGAGGTCCTGGGTTGGATTCCCGGCGGGGCAGATTGAGATTTTTCTTAATTTGTCTCGGTTTGGCTGGTGGGAGGCTTTCGCCGTGGCTAGTTACCACCCTACCGACAAAGACGTACCGCCAAGCGATTCAGCGTTCCAGTACGATGTCGTGTAGAAACCGAAAGGGTTGTGGATTTCATTTTATTTCTAACAAATTAGCCTTCCATGTTAGATTATATCATAACTTAACATCAGGTGTGATAGCAGTCAAAGGCCAACTTGTAGTCATTAAAAAAAAATTGGTTGTCTGTAAAGTCGGTTTACTGACGATAATTGAACGTGACAACGTCTGAAGAAAATACTGATGGAATGGTAGCATTTAATTGGTTATTAAAATTATTAATTTAAGTATATTTTTATAAATATTAATTTAAATTAATAAAATAATTGATTTTGATTTTATAAATTTATATTTTAAATTTATAAATAAATATATTAATTTTTAATTTAAAATTAATATATTTAATAATTATATTTAATAGACGGATGTCGAACGCTGCCGAACGCAAAGGCCGATTGTGCTTCTTTGTCGCTCATTCCGCGCTCTCGCTTCCACTTCAAGCCTTACATGGAACGCATCAATGCAAGGTAACGACGCATGACGTCATGTTTTTTCGTGCGTGCAGCCGGCTCTATCGAATTATAAGACGTTGTCACGTCAAAAAATATATATATAATACGTAGTAATGATATTATCTATTTATCGATCGTCTAACAGCTTTCCTCCTTAACGGAATTTCGATTAGGTTACACAAGAAGCCAGGATGATCCACGGCGTGGGAAACAAGCATGCAATCAGGGAATGTCGGGAGGGTGCTCAATTACCTACGCGATCTGTTTTTATTGCTATGAAACCATCTCCATTAGATCTCTGCAGTTTCTTTGCACTCCCTTTTTGTTTGAGAAAAATTGCTGTAAATTGTCTGGTCATTTTCGATTTAATAGTTGTTAACCCCTTTTAAAAACAAAGACAAATGTGGAGAGTACAGCCGATAAAAAAGATAACTGTCTTTTTGTGAAACGTGAGCTTTTGTAAATTGGTTATCATCCTAATCACAATTTTCTTAGGACAGGATAAAAAGGTCGTAGGAGAGAAGTTGAGAAGGTACATAAATTCTTGTACGTAAAGAATTATGTAAAAAAATGTCATACTGTATTCGTAACATTGTTATTGGTGAGTGAACATTCAATTAGTTATTATCATAATTGATGTCTGCCTAAAATACTGAAATAAAATTATTATTATAAAAACAAAAAACCCGACTGCTTAGAAGTTATGAACTGAAAAGATAAAAACAAGGATTATCTGTATAAAATTCTAAATACTTTAAACAAGGACAAAATACTTTAACCTACGGGGAAAGAAAGATCTACCAAAATTTGTCCCCGCCTTCGAAAATCCGTTCAGCCGTTTAGGCTGTAGCGCGTGCCGAAGAAATGGACATACATACATACATACGCTCGAAAAACCTAACCCTCATCATTCATTTATTTATTCATTCATTGTAGCATTTATGTACATATACATACACATGAGGCCCTGTTAGGGCATCGCTAACATTATTAACATTATTATTGTTAATAAAGATGTATTATAGACAGGTAAAAATGCCTTCGACTTTATCACTTGTGTCTACCTACGTCGTTTGCTGTCAAATGACAAACACAAAATCATATTTCATATCTGTACCTTGAGATTTGATGGGGTTTCATATAAACTTTCGTCCCCTGTAACCACTGTCCAGTTTTGTCTATGCGACAAAACTTACCCCATGTCTTTCTTATTCTCAAAGGTCAGCAGACTTTGGTATTAATATTTGCAATATGAATAGGTAAGTATCTATCAGCAAATAATTATCATATAAGACAGTCAGTATTGAAGTTGTAAGTATTTTAAAGTTATTATTTCATTAAAAAAAGTAATTAATTACTCGACAGGCTGGTATGTTTATAGTTGCGTGTAGCACTTTTAGTGCAGTAACATATTATTACGGTATAGTCAACGTAGCAACTAAAGTAACTTTGTTGTGGTCTCGTCGGAGTTGCGTATTATTTTCGTCATTGAGGCTTGTGATTATTTAACACGCGAGGCTCATTTCTGATGCATCTTTACCGAGAAACGTCCATTACTAAAGCTAATACGCTTTTATTTGAATGGGAGGTTTGTTTTCAGCTCGTGTTCTAACAATGAGCGACGTGGTTCTACTGAGAAAAAACTACCGAGCAAATATTTTGCTTTCATAACGCGTTTCATGATATGTCTGCGTCTATAAGAATAACAGCAGCAGGTTTTGCTTTTTTTATTGCGATGATATAAAAATAGGTATCTCGTTTTTGCCTAATTTGGAAAATATATAAGAACAAGTTTCTTCCACTTTTCAGGGAAACAGTAATTTACAGGGAAACGTACTTAGCTAACATAAAACATTAATTTGTATTAAATAAATAAAATAAAAGATAGGTTAAATAACATAACAAATCATTTCACATACATATTCCTCTGATAGGTATCACGATGTAGATACCTATCGGGGAAATAAAAATAAAATAATAAAATATTAAAACGTATAATTCTATTCATCAAACACCAATTCAGTTATGGCCGACTCAAATCCCTAAAGATGATTCACCGTATTAAATAATATTCTGATGTCTTCAAAAATGTTTTATTCTTTCATATAATTTAGTCTACCGGAGTTCGGAAAAATTTGGAGATAAGAGCGGCCAGAAAAACTCGACACATGCTCTTTTTATTATATCCTAAACTATATAGCTACTAAACATATTGTAAAAGGCAATTCTTATCTCTATAATATCCTTGTGATTATTAAATAATTTATTGTAAGAAGTATTTACGAGGTGATAAAGTTGAAATTTAGAGGGAATTATCAATTTTCTATACTCGCAGAAAGCTTTCCAGGAAATCTTCCAAATGATCAAGGTATTTATATTATATGCCTTGCATATTGTATTTTAATTAACGCATATGCAAATTAATCTTTTTTGCGTATAGGTATTTGAAATGTCAACTGCATGTCAATGAACCAATTAAATTAGGATTGTGTAATAGGATCGACATGTACGCCAGAAACAATTTTTTAATATCTTTTTCGTGATTCTGCTTCGAAATCTACTTACAATAACATTTTTTGTGACGTGGGAATTCGGAGCCATGTGCAAAACTTAACGGTCACTTTAATAAAGATCCAATTGCAAAAACACTTTTTAAAAAAGTATTCGAATTTTGTCCTACTTTGTAATAACACTAAATCCAATCAAAGTTGACCGAAAAATGAATGGTACGGATATCTTTACCAGCAAAGGACGGTTTGCTCAAAATTTCAGAGCAATCTGTGCTAAATTGCCATCAAAAACGTTGTTAAAAAATAATAAACGTGAAAGTTAACTTCGTTATGTAGCCAGATCGTGACTCGGTCGATACTCATCTTGAAAAAACTATTTTTGGAATTAAAAGCTCCTAAGGCATCACTTGTACATCTACTTGTAAAAGTTTGCGTGACTATTCCATTTTTTGTGAATGTTATTATTCCCCTAATGTTGTGTATTCAAAAAAACTTTTGAGCTCGCAAAAATGTAAATGTTATTGAGTGGGTTATCTGACCATTGATGGAAAGAGACCTCTAAATTCATATAACTATAGAATATCTAAATAAGTACCTATGTTTTGTTATGTATTGTGTGGTTTTGTTGAATCGTATATCGCAGGTTGAGGTTAAGGTACAATTTTAACAAGATGCTAAGAAATAAATAGATTTTACACCTATAAATATACCGTTATTTATTTCATGAACCTACAACATCTCTACCCATTATTGATAGTGATTCTGGTAGTAGATATTTAGTTCGTCTTTTATATAATAATGGGAATAAACTTATAAACCCTTGTTAGCCTAATTTTCAACGTCAGTCAGGTATTTGTATTCTCTCTCTCTTATAAAGAGAGAATAACGTGTACAAAATATATGGGAGATCACATGAACACGCTGTTCGGGCTTCCGTGGCTTCGTATCTTATTGCGCCCAACGTAAACACTTGCAATTAAAAGACCAACCGGTTCAAAGTTCCAGCCGCAATGGTGAATGGACCTCCACGACGCAGACGATTAGTAGGTATTATATAGTACCTATAGGCATGATACTATGTGACTTTACATACCAACTACACACACCGGCATATTTAGCGGAACACAATAAAAAAGTTTGATATCAGTGTCATATAAGGTTGCTGGCTGGTTTATACGGCATTTAATTTGAAAAGAAATATTTTGAAATAAAGTAAACAACTGAACATAACATTTTATGCAATTGTTTACCTTATCTGGAGCGAACTTTGAGTATTTCCTTATTTCTGAGTTTGATTTTGTTTATAATGAAGATGTGTTTTTGACAACTATTGTGGCTAGGTATACAGCGCATTTAGGTAGGTATATTTTTTGTAATATAAGCCTCAATAGAACCAGTTTATTTTAAGATTCTATTGAAGCTTATATTAAGAATTTGCGCAAATATTAAAACTTTCAAAAATTATTAATATAAGTGTATTTTAGCCCGCCAACCAGCATGAAGCAGCGTGGTCGATCTACGCTCCATATGCCCTCTCTTACAGGGAAACAGGCCTTTTTTTTACGCTGGGAAATTTGTTTGTTGAACAAAGCAGTCACAGCTGCGCAGTTTTCTGGGGTATAGGTGCAGCGCACTCCGGCAGGGAAGTAGCCGAAATACCCACTAAAACCCAGATGTCATTCGCCTTTTATCCCGGGAGCATTGAGTCTTAACCCAGCCAGCGGTATCCGCCGAGGCAGACCCTCAAAGTGGGAAAAAATGAATTCCGTAAATTCAAGCTGGGGCGCACCAGCATTGGAGCGGTGTCGCCCTCCGCTCCAGATGAGTCTCAACAGAAGGGAAACAGGCCTGGTAGTGGGCCGTTAAAAATGGCTGATAATGATGAAGTATATTTTTGTTCTACTATGTACATTATTAATTAGTTGACATTTTTATACGTAGAGTTCTTGATACATGGTATCAATATAAAGTTGTTACGTTGGTACCTCTCTTTTTTGTCTGTTGTAATCAATCATTAGTTTCATTAAAATCATAATGAGCCATCGACCTATACAGGAATATCCTTCTACATAAATAACGGCACTAGTCCATAGACAAGTATATCTCTTACTAAGTCACTTAATCTCGTTATTGTTCAAATATCGATTTCATCTTATACACGTAGAGCACAACGAACTTTTAAATGGCGGTCCAATTTCATTTCGTTTTAAAAAAAATAAAAATTCGCACTTCATAAGGCGAATTTCATCAAAACATAATAGCTGGTGTTATCGTCACGCCTTTGCTTCGAATTAGCTGCACTGTTATTTTACCTGAATTAACTGACATTTAGGGCAACCACAAACTTTATACTAATTTGTCTCTGGTCTTGATACAAATGTAAATGTCTAGATTTTAATTATATCGCCATTAGGTATCAGCCTTCTAACGGCTCACTACAGGGCCTCCTTCGGCTTAACGTGATCTCCAAGGCATGGGGATGTAACACCACCAACTTCCTGACTCCGGACGTGAAATGTACTGAAAATTCCAAAGAAGAATGAAAAAACTCAGATTTATTCTAACGACCCGACTCAGGATTCGAACTCAAGACTTAAGAGCTCGTGATCGAGGCCACAAAAATAAGAAGCACACTAGACTAACGAGGGAGTCTTAATTAATTTAATTCAATATACCTATATAAAATAAGGGATAAGGGCATGTACATAATAAATGCACTACCTTACTTACACTGCCTTACTTTGATGCGGCGTTCGTACAATTAACATTTCCGCAAAGTAAGGTACAGTAAATATTGAGATTTCTCTCTAGTTTATATGTACTTGCTATGTATTATATATTATGTTATATATTGTCTCTAAAATAAAAATGGCAAATACCTATTCGCGGTAGCAAAGTGTGAAAAAATAACAGTACAAGGTAAAAGTAAGTTTGTAAACGGCTTTATTTTTAAGTAGCCGTGTTATATCGATTCGTTTGATAAAAGACGTGATGAACTAAATACTATTTAAGAAAACAGCCTTATGTATACCAAGCCATGGCTATATAATCATAGGAAAAAATAAAGCTTATTTTTATAAAGACAATATGCGTGTATCCTACTGACCCAATAAACAACTGTTAGTTCTACTGTATAGCATACTCAATTACACTTTTATATTCCGTATATGTAGACTATAAAGAAGTCCCACTGTGTCGGTGTCTATATACTTAGGTGGCCAAAAAAGGTCAGCCAAGTGCCAGTCGGACTCGCGTCCGAAGAGTTCCGTACCTATCGTGCAAGAAACGGCAAAAAATCACGTTAAATATTTATTTTATCTGGTGATATAACGGCAACAGAAATAAATACAGTATTTTTGAAAAACTTCAAGAGATATGTACCGCCTGGTGACATTTAGTCTTAATAATAGAGTCCCGTTTTTTTCATGTGGATACGAAACTCTAAAAGTTCTCCTTTTACGTGACTCTTGTAGGTAGAGGCCTAGAGGGCATTGTGCTGTGTGGGCTCTTCTGCTGTTTAAGAACAATAAAATTAGTATGATTGTTGTAAAACTAGTCCAATGATCGACTAGTATCATTATATAACGCTATTTAGAGAAATATATAACAGTTAGTAGAGTAGAAACTTATGTTTACTAGTAGTAAACATAATATATAATATACATAGTTTGACGACCTCCGTGGCGCAGTGGCATGCGCGGTGGATTTATAAGACGGAGGTCCTGGGTTCTATTCCCGGCGGGGCAGATTGAGATTTTTCTTAATTTGTCTTGGTCTGGCTGGTGGAAGGCTTTCGCCGTGGCTAGTTACCACCCTACCGACAAAGACGTATCGCCAAGCAATTTAGCGTTCCGGTACGATGTCGTGTGGAAAACCGAAAGGGGTGTGGATTTTCGTCCCACTCCTAACAAGTTAGCCCGCTTCCATCTTAGACTGCGTCATCACTTAACATCAGGTGTAATAGCAGTCAAGGGCCAACTTGTAGTCGATAAAAAAAAGTAATAATCAGTTGCCTCGATTGATTATTATCTATTAAAATAGAAACGGCTGATTCTCAAGTCACTGTTATCGGAGTATATATTTACTTACCTACCTGTTTTATGATTGTTTTAATTAATTAATCGATATTAATAAACGTCTGTATCCATTTAATAAAATATCCCTGATTAAAATAAATCTACATTTGTAGCTTCGATAATCTACAAGTAGATTTAATCATAGATATTTTATTAAATGGATAGTCGTTTATGAAATGGCCTATTGGCAATTACATTAATAAAGTCCCATTAGACACGTGCCTAATGTGTCAACATTAATTAATTAAAATGTTCAAATTTACAATGTCCTTTAAATTAACTATTGATGAAACTTAATTTATAGTAAACCCTAGGAAAATGGTGAAAATCCATACGTTCTTACCTTTTTACTCAAACAAATATCTTAGCATTCCATGGATTCACCATGCGGGTTCCGGGTCCATCGCGTGGCTGAGAGAAAAACTCCGAACAGAGCCCGAGACTTGTGACACGGGTGTAGGTTTAAAAGAGTACTCTTAGTGACGCGCGTCAACACTCACCTCCTCTGTTCAAGTTATTATCCCTGCCCAGCCAAATATCGAAGGACCCCACTAGAGCCTTGGACACTCGCACGAATATGGAGCCTACTGTACTTGTAGTAAGGCCAAGGTCTTTTAGCAGGTTATAGAGAGACTTCGTTGGTATACCTCTCGCACCCACTTCTACCGCGTATAGACTAACCACAGCCATTTTTAATTAGTTCATTAACAATATGTAACATTTGTTTTTCATGTACGCTATAATTACCTACCTTTAATTAGGTGCAGCTACCTGCTGAATAAAGTTGTATTACTATCAAAATACTGGTGTAAAAAAATCTAAAAAACAAATACGTTCACAGTCCAAAAAACAACGTGGGCTTACACCAGATTTTTCTCATAAAGCCCAATGTGACTCTAACTTATTTGAACTAGTGGGTTCATCAGATAAGTACTTTGTTTTCTCAAAAATAGCTTTAAGAGAATGCATCATAGAGCGCGCGCTTTTCGCTTCGTCATCATTTTTTTATCCTCACAATAAGAGCACTTGTGATGTGTGAAGTGAAAGTCCTATAGACATTATCCATAGTATTATTTGCAAAATTTGAAGATAGGTAAACTCATGAAATGATCCTTTTATTTAAATCACTTAAATCAAATGGATCATCTAGCAAATTACGATTTCTCCTAATTACATTCATTAAAAAAAGCAATGACTGCCTCGTTGCTCTAGTGGTTAGCCTATGTGGCTTCGATCACGAGGTCCTGGGTTCGAATCCTTGGTCGGTTTCCGGAATAGTTCTGAGTTTTTCATTCTTCTAAGAAATTCTCAGTACATTCCAAGCCCGGAGTCGGGAATTTGGTGGTGTTACACCCACGTGCCTCGGAGAGCATGTTAAGCCGTCGGTCCCGGTCACTGTCATCAACATCTGATAGTGATCGTTAATAAATGAAACATTATCACCCTAAGCCCGCCAACCCGCATTGGAGCAGCGTGGTGGGTGTACGATCCATATCCCATCTCCTATATATTATTATTATTATAGTCTCGTTTATTTCCATAATAAATTTACAAAATAAAGTTTATATTGGAATATGATTACATAATTAATGTGCATACAAGAAACAAATATCAGTTAAATAAGTTTCCAATTTAACAAGTTGAGTTTTTTTTTTCATAAATTATTATGGACCCCTCTACGAGTGAATGCCTCCTCCATTTCCTCCAACATTGGTCTGTCATTTGCTTTAGTGATCCAGTTTCTTTTCGTATTATATCATCTACCCAATTTTCTCTAGGTCTACCTTTTCTTCTTTTGTTAGTCTCTCTCCTAATATATATATATTTATTTTTATTTTTTATTTCTATAATTTTCAACTAATATTATTAAAGTTGTATCTGAGATTAAATATCCTAATTATAATTGCTGTCACCATATTTCTCTGAACTGCAGAATGTTCATTTTTAAATGCAAACATGTCATAACAATGCCGAAGAAGAAATGCTACAAGAGTGTTTATTTACTTTATTGTACTTACCTACTTGTCTCATGATTACAAAATATCTACTATACCAATAAGGCGTGAACACTCCATTATTTATCACAAACGTCCTTTGCTTATTGGATGCAGTTAATACCCGTACCTTTATGGCAAGTTGAACCTGTGGTTTAAAGGCATTAAATCTAATATTGGCATGCTGGTGAATTGACTGGTCATAGTACCGTTGCGTGCGTTCCAACGTCGATGATGGTATTGGACTGAGAGCCTGTGATTGTTATACCTTCGTCATTTTATAAAAGCTGGAAGTTTGTCACCTCTTGTTCTCTTGTTCTTGCCATAAGTAATTTACCATACTTTAAAAGATATCAGGTACAGAAAAATCCATTCAAGTAGAAATCGTTATCTTCTATACATATAAAAGCGAAATACCACTCACTGATTAATCGCGAAATTTCAAAAGCTATACGCCTTGAAATTCAGCATAGTTATTTATTTTACAATGTAGACACTCACTAAGAACGGGAAGGGGATCTACGCGAGTGAAATCGTAGGGCACAGCTAGTTCTTTTGTATTTTCCTCGGTATTTTATATCTCCAGTTGCCAGTCGCTTAGCTTGGTGGCAACCCTTCCTAATCGCTGTTAAACATAATACGAGTTCTTTAAGTGTCTCTAGCGAAGAGATGCCACGATGGTAAGTATGTGGCGAGTGGAGAGATAATTTCTCGTGGCATCTTGTATTATATAAGAAAACTTGGACAATTGAGGATCTGGATATTTAAACGTACTAGTTACCAAAGTCAGCATGATCCAAACACCAAAGTAGCGTATCGTACTATCGTAAGAGCATGAACTAACTAACTTGCATCTTTTATAAAATGACGAGAGTCTGGCGATCACAGGCTCTCGATGTATAAGGTTGTGCGACCACGCGCCCTGCCAATAAATAGGTTCCTATCGCCTAACACATATTTACGACCTCTAAATTATTTGATCTTCTAGGCATAGGAATAACTTTGATTCTACTTGTATGAAAGATATAAGAGTAAGTGCATTTTATACGATTAAATATGTTTAATAAATATTTTGACTTTGAAAAAAAAAATATTAATAAAGTATCTAAATGCACTTCGGATTTCTTGTAATTTAAGTAGGTATCATCAATTTTAAATAATACTTAAAGATAAAAGTGTAGACAGCCTTTAAATAAAATAAATTAATTGCTCACATTAAAAATTCTTAGGTAGATAATTTAGATAATCTTAAGATCAGCCGGCCACTACATAATCTTAGTTGACAGTGAAATATTTGCATACAATTAAAGGACTGAGCATTTTATTAAGAAAAGCTTTTAACCATAACGGTACGCACCGAGAGTTTGTACTCGATTAATTTTATTAAGACACCTCGACATCGTCCTACTTGTTCTTGTCATGATTTGATCTATTGTAAAGATATACGAATAATAATAGCACAATATTTGCCCATGTTAATTGGTACATCCATTATTTTTTGCTATAGCGGGCGTTTAAATCAATTAGAGAAATGACAGGTGGTGTCAGCGAACCATTAGAACAAGACAGGTCACAAAAAAATTGTTACAACCAATACAATCATGTTATCTGCTTAACATCTGACATACGACCCACTAGCACGGCCAAGTGAGAACCTAATCAGGGTGGCGGTGATTAACAGACACAGTTACTTCCCAGACAAAAGCATTAGTGATTAAATATAAAAGCATAACGGAAAGTCTTGTTTTCGTACACATCGATGTTACTGTGCTATGGGTTGATACTTGATAGGTATATTTACTATGATCTACTTATCTGTTGTCGATTTGGTATTTAGAACGTTGTTACCCATTTGGTCTAATAAGCATACATCACACGTTCAAAGAAATTTTTCGTACATATGGTTCTCGTATGACTAATTTCTGTGACATACTATCATCAACACCATGAATGCCAGCCACAACTAAACACTTACATTGCAGGCCTAGGTCTCTAGGACTATCTATAACTAAGTACCTACAGACTACACCACTTGTACTTTAACGGTGTAAAACCTCTTGGAACCAGCGTGGCGGTGGGTCTTAAGTTTCCTCTCATTTGAGAAAGTGACAGAGTTATACATATTAATTGATATTCCGATTTCCCCCCTTACTATGTGTGTTTTAAGCTATTGCATAGCTTCTATCGCGGGCCTTGAGCGTGGAGACTGAATTCAGAAATTCCACAACAAAAAAATCTAACACTCCCTGGATATCAAAAACATAATATAAAAAGCACCATTTCGGTGCCGACGTCATTGGGAGCGTGGCCTTGCGGTAATGCGATATTTATCGATAGGTGGAAAAACTAAACGGTTACTTTTCAGTTTTTCCATCTATCGATAAATACCAGAACTTTTAATGACTTTTTGAAATATCACGCTCATAAAAAAATGACTTTTTGAAATATCACGCTTAAAAAAAATAATTGCGGAACCGACGGGATTCGAACCCGCGTCTCTCTGGCAATCCGGGCACTTAGAGCGCCTTATCGCTTGGCCACGGTCCCGATGACGTCGGTAGGTAAACATAAGTTGATAAAAAATGCTATGCAATAGCTTTACCGCGGCAGTCTCCGAGTGCCACATGTCTTTTTTTTAATTTTTCAAGTAGGAATCTCATTACTTAGGTACCAATTACACTGTAATTAACTTACCACCAGATGTTACCTAACATACAAGAAAAATGTAAAACTTCATGGGACACATCGAAATAAAAAAATATTTCAAAATAAATAAGTAAAATTATTAAATAGGTACGCGGTTAAGAAGGTGTACGCAATATTATTTTAATATTTATCGACTAAGTTTTAATGAGATAGGTATTGGTTTCTTCGAATTAACTGCCCGTAAAAATATTTTAACGAACCTATATAATATAAGTCGGTAAGCATAGACATGGCTATTACAAGCTTTAAGCTTTTATTACCCTACTGCCAATAAGGGTTGAATATTTTCCCGCACAATTATCTTATAGCTTTATAACTTACCTTGTTAGTAGGTGCTTCAATTTTTGTTGGTACAAGCTTGCAAGTAACTACCTAAGTACTTCAGACTACAACATTAATTTATTAATATCTACCTAAATAATCATACTGTTTCTATTTTAAGTCATTTCTTAAATAATATTAAGTCAACTGCGTAGATACAATAAGAAAAAACTAGACCTCAACAACATGACATAAATAGTAAATCTCCTTTTCACGTCAAAAAATCGATATTTACTTAGCATCATTCAATCACGACAACTCAAAATTCCATTCGTTTTCGGAAATCAACGTTTGTGATGTGATATTGCGGTGGCCGGTGCCCCTTGCGAGGGTGGCACACCCCCTATATAAATCACTGTCCGAAATACGTAGAGAATTTCTATAAGTTGGCAAATAATCCCGGTGCCAACACGCGTTCCTTGTGTAAGCACAATTGTTACACCCGACCACAGGGCAGATTGAATCCATGCTGACATCGCAAATTAATTACAACGCCAAATTGATATAGCTCCAAGTACCCAACTAGTTGGTCAAAATGGTACGCACTTTAAATGTAACATTATATAAATATATATCTTTACTAATATTATATAGAAGTAGAGTTTTTTATTTATTTGTTTGTTCGATTGACAAAACGCGCTAGTAATGGATAAATGGCCATCTGCCCTCTTGATAGTGAATGAAAACCCATATATAAAGCCTATAGATATATAGATATATAGATAGCCTATTTGACGGCCGAGTGGCGCAGTGGGTTTCTGCATCCTAGGCTGTGGGTTCGATTCCCACATCTGGAAAATGTTTGTGTGATAAGCATGGATGTTTTCTAGCGTCTGGGTGTTTATCTATATATTATAAGTATTTATGTATAATATATATAAAAATATTCATCAGTTATCATAGCACCCATAACACAAGCTACTTACGAGTACGCTTACTTTGGAGCTGTATAGCGATGTGTGTAATTGTCCTATAATATATATTTATTATTTATTTATTGATAAATAGCCTTTAAAAAAGCAACATTGATCAACAACCTGAAGAATCTACCATACGTTTCAGACAAAAATAATCATTACGGAATTATTTTTTTAGACATCTGTCATAAAAAGCTCTACTACTAGAGCTTTTTGCGACAAGGTTTACTAAAATGAGTGGCTAAAAATGCAATGAAAGTTTACACCAATTTTCGCACGGACAAAGATTTTATAATACAAACAAGAGCTTGTAGGTATTAGGGTACTCAATGACATACTGATAGTTCAATTCACTAAGACGCGCCCCACTATTTCTCGCGAGGGGAAACCGAAGGGTGCGGGGAGTACAGTTCGAACATCAGTCTCGAGTCGACCACGGCTCGGTGTACACGGGCTATTGTAGGTTGTATCGCTGCGTGTCATGACCCAACGGAATGATGCTCTACTTAATTTTTTTACCAATATTATATTTATAATGTCAAAAAAACGTATCGAATGATGATAAACTACATATTTAAATGTGATTTAGCCAGAAAAATCGTTCCGTTGCCCATTCCTTCAGGTTGACCGACTCGACTTTAATTTTTCTACAAAGGTCACTTGATTGGTTTGTTACTGCCAATATAGATTTTCCAAATTAGCTTAGCAAAATAGCTTTGGTCATTGGTACTATCCTACTAAAAAAGACGTGCCGTCAAGCGATTTAGCGTTCCGGTATCGTGTAGAAACTAAAGAAATGTAGATTTCATGCTACTCCTAACAAGTTAGCCCGCTTCCATCTTAGTTTACATAAACTAACTTGTAATTAATCAAAATAATAATAGATATCATGGGTTCACGCTTTACAAAAACACTAGGGGTATGGTAGACAAGATAGCGTGGAATTGAGCTCAATCATTAAACTGTTTAAACAAAAGAAAAATAGATATACTAGGTACCTATTTGAGATGATTGTAGGTATGTGTGTTTTTAAGATATTTTTAAATGGGTTAATATATATGTCGAAGGAATTAGACTAGAGACTTAGAATAGATTGTTGTAATATTGTAATAGACGTCATTGTTTATGGAAATGTTACTGTCTGTGGATGTAATTATTTTTGGTATGTCACGAGTTTTTGACGTGACAACGTCTTGTAATTTGATAGAGCCGGCTGCACGCACGAAAAAACATGACGTCATGCGTCGTTACCTCGCTTTGAGGCGTTCCATGTAAGGCTTGAAGTGCAAGCGAGAGCGCGGAACTAGCGACAAAGAAGGACAATCAGCCTTTGCGTTCGGCAGCGTTCAACATCTGTCTATTAAATATAATTATTAAATATATTAATTTTAAATTAAAAATTAATATATTTATTATAAATTTAAAATATAAATTTATAAAATCAGAATCAATTGTTTTATTAATTTAAATTAATATTTATAAAAATATAAAAATTTTAATAACCAATTAAATGCTACCATTCCATCAGTATTTTCTTAAGACATTGTCACGTTCAACTATCGTCAGTAAACTGACTTTACAGACAACCAATTTTTTTTTATGAAAGTAATCGAAATAGAACTAATTGTTAATCATTTAATGAGAGATATGAGATAGGTGCTTACTTAAAACTTTAACACAAAGTTAAATTCAATTTGATTTGATAAATGAATGAATGATTGATTTGTTTTAATACTCCAACCAATAAAAGAGTCAGGCGCAAAAGTCCTAGTAGTTTGTGTCTGGAGTGCGGTGAGGATATTTGGACCAGTGTAAAAGTATTCTTAAGAAGTAAATTAAATTAGGGAGTAAAGTAAGATGGGTGTAAATAAACTACTGTTCTGAATCTTTATAATACGTCAGGAATTATAAAAATCTATTTCATGTATCAAAACATTGTGAACTTGCAATATATCTGTTCGTAAAGACAAAGTCTTTGTAACCCTAGAAAACGCCCAAGAGATTAAGAACCACTAAAGATGATGTCAAGAAGAATGGTGATACTCCGATATATATATTAATTTTTAAAAAATGAGTTAAAATGAAGTAGAGCATACTGCTAGTCAAACATGACATTCTTGTTGACATAATTAACTTGACACTTTGTGTGAGTGTGCACACATTGCTACTCGTTACGTAGTAATAGAACTCACATTCTTGCAGTTTTTATTGCACACTTGCACTGTAAGCGTTTGAAAAACAAAACACTACGAGCCATCGTGGATTGACCAAGCTATAATCCTCATAATATAAGATCGCCGCCCGAATTGGGACGAAGATTCGTTTACCGACATTACGGGGGGACAGATTAGTGCTGTCAGATGCAGTCTCGATGTTATGTGCTGTTTAAAATTATAACCATAATTTAGCCATTTGCATTCTATCTAAAATTAACGACCTCCTTAAAGTATTTATTGGACATAAACATTTTTGTGATTAGATCAATAGCTTCAATGTGAAAGCGTAGCAAATAAATACACAAACAAACTCACTTTCACGTTTATAATATTAGTATATTGACTCATTAATTAATTTCACAGTTAACATTTGAATACCGTAGATAACATTATAACAATGTTCTTATAATCTGGTTATTGCTATAGCGATTCGACTTACCCATAAAAGAAAGCCATATAAATCTGGCCATTGATGATGCAAAAAAAATAAACTAAAATGCGGAAAAAACCAAATTAATTAACGGTTAAACTGTCAATATTATCTTCTTGGTTATTTAATAAAGCTTTTTATTTGCGGTATTTCTATATCAATATTACAATTTTAATTTTGTATGATAATTGTGTTATATTTGTTTTCTATTTTTCGCGAAAAACAAACAAAGTATAACAACAAACTTACGAAATCCGATAAAATTGAGTATGATTTTCGAAATTGAGTATGGTAGAGTAATTTTCTGACGCTCTGGTGAAATGTAGGTTCAAAGTGAAATAAATTAGAGATCAGCCCTAGAAGGATAAATAAACGGAAAAAGTCTTTTTAAGAAGAGGAAATTATGAGCATATATCAACATGTATACATACTAAAAAAATTTTGAAAGAAACACTCGTCAGAAAGCATAGAAACCCGAAAAAAACAATTGGTAGATATGTACATGTAGAACAGAAATATCAGCGCGGTAGGCAGCGAGGGCTAACAATGTTGACATACCCCTTGTAACTTTTTGCGAAAGAGTTTTCAGTTCACGTGAACTGCGATGTTTGCGAACGTTTAAAATTAGATAAGTTGATACGGGAGTCTAGACGGCGGTCCCCTGACGCGATATTGACGCGATAATAACTTGACATCCAATACCTTGTCATACCACAGAGTATTACGTATCTGTGCAGATATAGAGCTTGCCTCTACCTGGAATATTAAACCGCCCACCTATCTAATGTTAATTATTTTGTCTATTTAGAAGGAGTTCTACAGACAGTTTGGCTTGTTTAATCTTCTGTTAACTAAAACCACAATATTTTGACGGTTAAAAAAGTCGTATTCAAACCACGAAGATAATTAATCTGTTAGTAACTGTAGTATTCTTTAAATGGTGTCTATTTGTAGAATAACATCTAAGTTTATTTGGAGGGGAAAAAGAGTATTAATCTAAAAAGACATAGCTAATAATCTTTTACTAAAAAAAAGCAAAGTCTGACCTTATTCTAATACCACGAATTTAATCTAACAGGTTTCTCTACTACCATTTTCCTCAAAAGCTCAACAACTAACTTAATTTCTGCACTACTTAGATATTTCAAATGATTAAGCTTCTGAAATAAGCAATAAAAAGTGAAATTAAATTCGCAATCCGACTGTACCAGTCTGTTCGGAATGTACCAATTTTGAAATTAAATAAATACCTTCGCAGGGGAGAGGTTGTTTGCCAGTATTGAATCGTTTCACAACCCATTATGTTGTTATCATAGAAAGTTGCTGTAATTTTCGCAGCACGAGCCACTGGGTTGTGTCGATCGTCGAGACGAACTTAATCATAAAAATAATAAAAGTAATTCATAGCAAATAATGGAAAGCCAACCGCGTTCCGATAAATCACCGGGGCACAAATTACTTACAATACAATTTCATTTCATAAAATTAACTGTTATATAGAAAAAGATCTCTCTTCACGTACATATAGCAAGAATTACTTATCTATGTATCTAGTAGATGTATTTTGACGACGACATTTTATTTTTATTTGTCTTGGTCTGGCTGGCGGGAAGTTTTCGCCGTGGTTAGTTACCACCCTACCGACAAAGATGTACCGCCAAGCGATTTAGCGTTCCGGTACGATGTCGTGTAGAGACCTAAAGGGGTGTGGATTTCATCCTACTCCTAACAAGTTAGCCCGCTTCCGTCTTAGATTGCATCATCACTTAACATCAGTTGTGATAGCAGTCAAGGGATAACTTGTAGTCGATAAAAAAAAAATATAAGTAGCTACATAGGCAGAGGTATGTCTACAAGTATCTATGCGTTAGTATTCTCGAGCTTATATCGGATTCGGAACTCAATTTTTCACAAATTTGAAATATCTGTAAACATTTAGAACAAAAGTTTATACTTTCCAAATGTTAGTTATGTCTAATCAAAACTGGTTATGTGGTTAGTTTATACACAGTAGAAGTTGGTGCGAAAAATCTATTTGCAAAATCACTCTACAACCTGCTTAAAGATTTTGGCCTTACTAGAAATGCAGTAAGCTCCATAATAGAACCATTGTCCAAAACTGCTCTAGAATAATATTTCCAAATTTGGTTGGGCAGGGAGAATAACATGGACAGATGAGGTGAATTTTGACGCGCGACTAAGGGATCCCTTCTAAACTTTTACTGGTCACAAGTCTCGGGCTCTGTTCGGAGTTTTTCTCTCAGCAATGGACCTGGCACGGTGAATCCATGGAATGTTAAGATATTCGTCGCTTTAACCATAAACTTAGGTGTTGTACTTAAGTTAGTTAGCGCGCTGAATCTAAGTGAATCTATAGAAACTAAACTAGGTGGAAGTATTTATAAAAAATGAGATAATGATTTTATTAGAAATTCAACAAACGTATAATGTCTATCACCAAACAAGAACTACAAATATGCGACTCAAATAGTTTTGCCTTTACTAGAGACTGTATTATTCGACCTTCTTTTCGAATAAGGTATAGTTATGCGTGTAGATACTTACTCATAATTATACCTACTAGTATGGTGATAAGTAATTCTTTTAATCACTGGGTTTTTATTAAATTTATAATAACAGTTCTCGATAACTTAAGAGTTCTCAAGAAAGTAATCAATCTGTACATATACACTCTGTTAAAAAATTTTCTTTAATTTTGCTTTAAATTAATTTTTTTTTTTACTCGACTGCTATCATACCTAATGTTAAGTGATGGAAGCGGGCTAATTTGTTAGGAGTAGGATGAAATCCACACCCCTTTCGGTTTCTACACGACATCGTACCGGAACGCTAAATCGCTTGGCGATACGTCTTTGTCGGTAGGGTGGTAACTAGCCACCGCGATAGCCTCTACCAGCCAGACCAAGACAAATTAATAAAAAACGAAGTTCTTTTCGATTAATTAGTGAAGGAATTGTAATAGAATTTTATTTTTTTTTAAAGTAATAATAATATTTGTTGTTGTAGCCACGAGAGCGCGAGACAGCAAACAGCGCGGGCGCCCCCCGCCGCTCACGCGACACACATCAAAGGCGGCGGCAAGATCCTTTGATCAAAAAGTGTCGTGACAACTTTTCGTACGAATTTTTTCCGTCTAGCCCCCTTTCACAACGCGCGATAACCGGTCCACCGCGCATACCACTGCGCCACGGAGGTCGTCAAAATAAGACGTTTTCGAATTAAAGAAATACTTGCTTCAAAATTATAAGCCATAATTTACCATCCTAAATAGGTGATGTGCTATGAATTCCATCGACGCCTATTCTGGGAACAAGACGGCCCACCTAACGGTCAAGTTGAACTCTGACCCAGTAAACCAAAAAAAGTTCGCACCAAATCTATTAACAATAGATGTAAAGTGGTGTGTTAGAAATTTGTTGGTACACATAATAGCATTGTTATAGGTCACACTGTTAAGGCCATGTTTGATTTTATTAATTCGCTATTCATGGCAGCGGATAGAAACGGTCACAGACAATACAATGTTTTTGGCTTTTACGAAAGGTGCATTGTGTATGTTTATAAATTTATCTTTACATATCTGTGCATTTACCTTTTACCTTTACAATTGATTTATTAATGATTTAAAGAAAACGATAAAATAAGAAAAATAACCCAAACAAATAATTTTAAAGTCTGAATTGACCTACCAATGAAGATACTGAACGGATTTTCATGTGTATTTAATAAATCGAAAACGACCATGTGATGACATCCAAATGAATATGAATATGGGTAATCCAAAAAAAAATCGGACAAAATCATTGGTTTCCGCTTGTAAAAAATTAAAAAAATAAAAGAAATAAATGTGTTCACGTGTTTCCTAAACCAGTCGTCATCAATAGTAACCGTCGTGGAATCCCACGTTTACGTCCATAAAGTATTCACATTCACGCTTTAATTTGTGAACTTGATGTTATCAGTGAAAGAATTAAGGCAATTCTAAGCACATTAAAGCATAGCCACAAGGCGCGTGTGCGGTCAACGACCATTCACTGCAAGCACGGGAAGTGATGATCGTACAACTCTTTAAGATGCAACGTGACGTGTGAAATAGATGAAAAAGGCATGAGAATTTCTGACGCAAGAACTTCGTGAAGAAAACAGTAGACAGTAATTGACAGTTTAGGAATTGATACCTTTTAAATTGTGTGTAAATACTACAATAACAAAAAAACATAGTATGACTGAGTTAATAGGCAAAAACGGGAATATCAGCTCCTTGTAGCATTTGCTATCAAACAATCTCAGGCAAATCATAGGTATAATTGTAACTAGTTTATAGTAATAGGAATGAGACATTAATTCAAATCAATATACTAATACATAAAACAGTTGAGTAACAGTTATGTTAATAAAACATACCATAAAAACGAATGTGTACTTAAATATGACATAAACATTTTTATGTTACATATAGACCAATAAATGTTGTCTTCGCTGCGATAGACCATAATTAATGATCAACTAGACAAGACTTGACAACAAGTTATTTAGAATAGAATAACAAAAATGAACAGTAAAATGGAAGTCGATTCCATCAACAATCACATCACATGTTATGCAACTGATTGTACGCACCATTGATAGAGTTTGTTACTTTGAAGATAGCGAGGTAGAGCCGGTTTGTTCTACTAGATCAGTGAAGGTTACATGACATATCAATGACAGTACAAGTAGTGAGCATAGCTGTAATCTAGGTACAATTTGTAAGGTTAATGCAGGGCGCGTGCGGTCAATGACCATCCATGCGGCTCGTAAAAGACGTGGAACTACGTAACACCTTTAAGCTGGTCTAAGGTTTCGCAATGATTACTGGTTGACTTGTTACGGCTCACGTCTTGATTGCTTCTATCACTTTCTTCCTCAGATCTTTGCCGGTTGCACTGACCAATTGTATGAATAATATTTTAGATAGTATCATTAACACTTTTTATATTTAGTTCTTGATAGTTTTTCAACGTTCTGCTTGGGAGAGCTATAAGATTAGCGGAAGCTTCTCTTTCGCGATTTGTTTTCATGGCTTTGAACTATACTTTAAGGTAATTATTCTTAGAATATGAACTTTTTATATATGAAATTAATACTTTTTCATAAAATATTTTTAAATAAAACTTTAATTCTTATCTACGTATTATTAAATATGTATGCATATTCAATATGCACGTAGATAAGAATTAAAGTTTTGGCTTAATTGTAGCTTAAATTGATAGAAACGTATAACCTGGAGATATGTGTAGAAGTGGTCTGGTTAAAGGAGTGTCCTTAGATTTTAGAGGATTAACTGTAATCTTAAAAACCTATCCTCTTAAATACTTGTTAAATTTTCATAATGTAAAACTAACTTTGGACAATAATAATTTTAGATACAATTAAAATAACGTATTTACATTTTGGTGTTGTTTCACTTTTAATAAATAATATTAATAATAAATAAATTTTTTTAACAAAATATAGAACCGACTCAAAAAGCACTAAAGAGTAAAAAATAACTGTGTCAATTAATTGCTTTAATTTACTTAAGCATATCTATGAAGTCGGTGCCAGCCATGTGCCAGCCAAGATTCTATTTTTTGTTAAAAAATTTTATTTCTTACTTTTTAGTGATATAATACGGCACTAATAGCCAAAAAGCTACCGATACCGAGACAAAGACCGAAATCGCTGTTAGCGTGCCTCCAAAATTTGAAGAGTTCCTTCATTTTCCCCAGGATATCATCATCAGATCCTAACATGATGACAATGGGACCACCTTGAAAGTATGCCCTTTCTAATAAAAAAAGAATTATCAAAATCGGACAACTCTGTAAAACGTTATGCGTGGTCATACATAAAAAAAAATAATATATACGTGTCGAATTGAGAACCTCCTCTGTTTTTTTTCGTCGGTTAAATAACGTGTAGTTATTGTTTTTGTCTTGTTTTGTTACTGCAAGTTATTCATTAATCCTTTCATCCTGTCTAGATTTAACTAAACATGTAGAACTTTTTGTCTTTTAATCCAAACACTAAAGCTTGCATTAAAAATTCTGTGTATGTCTCACAATACGAGAAAGATAAAGTTGTCTTCGCGTCTAACTTGCATTTAAATTGCTTTATGCAATCGACGCCCCCAGGCATTATGTTAATAGGCGAACCGATGCGCATATAATATGCATACATCTTTCTCTGACTATAAAAAGAGAATTTATTTATTTTATAACGTTTACTGTTCTGTGTGTAATTATTTACATTGTCACGTTGATTATGTGTTTATGGTACTACGTTATAGTGTTGTGTAAAAATAGAAGGTATCTCAAAATGTAATAAATCTAATATTAAAAGCTGTTGAGATTAACTATTGTATTAGACAGTTTGTCTTCTTGATAATAAAAATCGGCAACGTATGCTAAACTGTCATCAAAATATTGCCAAATAGGTGAAATTAAAAAAAGTTTTATATGAAACAGAAAATAAAAAACAGACCACGAATAATTGACTGGTGCCATGATTTTTTTTTTTTTATCGACTACAAGTTAGCCCTTGACTGCTATCACACCTGATGTTAAGTGATGATGCAATCTAAGATGGAAGCGGGCTAATTTGTTAGGAGTATGATGAAATCTACACCCCTTTCGGTTTCTACACGACATCGTACCGGAACGCTAAATCGCTTGGCGGTACGTCTTTGTCGGTAGGGTGGTAACTAGTCACGGTGAAAGCCTCTCACCAGCCAGACCAAGACAAATTAAGAAAAATCTCAATCTGCCCCGCCGGGAATCGAACCCAGGACCTCGGTCTTATAAATCCACCGCGCATACCACTACGCCACAGAGGTCGTCGAAAATAAGGAATTACATATAACAGAATACAATGATGATACTTTCCTAATATTTAACAACAAAATAAACAAAATACTTATATTATACTGACCATACCTACATTTGACGCAATTATACAAAGTTCGTCAATCGCATATTCATAAAAGGAATATAAACACTCGAGACGCATTGTTAGAATTCATGGGCGCCAAATAGTGAAACAATATCGTACTAAGCTTCATTACCGAAGCTCGAAGCGTTCGCGTGCACCTAAGTTTCCGGTCGCAGCAACAGGTTCTTGTAGCCCAATGATTGTAAACCCTAACACAATGGTATAAAACACAATATCATTTGTTCGTTGCAACCATTTAGATAGCATACTACAATATTTGAAAATACTTAACCAGAATGGCTCTTAAATTTTAATTGGCAAACGCTGTACACGAATAAGCGTTTGCTTTAAACAGTTAATACGATGGTTTGCATGTATTATAATAAAATTTTATGAAATTTTCGGTGCTATGCATTTATATGTGATTACAACGAAGTAATACAATGTAAAGAAAGCTTTACTTCAAACTATATATATAATCATTAAATTTAGATTTTAAACACGGAGTTCTAAGTCCTAAATTACTTTTAGTTCGTCCCATACTTTTTTGATGTACCTTACCTATACTTAACTTGTGTTTTTACCACATCTGTTCTTAAGTATATCATGTTAACAGTATTTTTCAATAATCTGATTGAAATTGCACGTTCAGAAGTACATACATACATACATAGCATCACGCCTTGTTCCTATAGGGGTAGGCAGAGACTACATCCTAGGGGTAGGCAGAGACTACATCCTTCCATTTGCCACGGTCCTTGCATACTTCCTTAGCTTCTTCCACTCTCAATAATCCTTTCATAAAAGATCGTCGGTTTAGGGTACTCTTGACCTGGCCTTTATTTAAATTGTCCTGAATCTGGTCCAGGAACATTCGCCTAGGTCTTCCCCTTCCAACGTTTCCATTCACTCTCGCCTCATAAATCTCTTTTGTTAATCTTCTTTCATCCGTTCTCTCTACATGCCCAAACTATCTAACCACCCCTTTATCTATTTTAGTCACTACATCTTCTTTTACATCACACTGTTTAGAAGTATTAATATTAAATGCGGGTTTGCTAATGTTTATTCAAAATATAGGCCAATTAATTATTAGGTGTTATTCAAGGTAGTGAAATTACAAGTAGACTTAAAAAATGAGACACAGATGATTACATTCGTTGTTTTAGTAATTTAGTATTCGTATAAATCCAACAACAAAAGACGGCACATTCTAAATTACAAACAGGCAAGCTACTCATAGAACAGCTAGAGATGACACTGCGCAGATAGTTTTAGTGGCTGTGCAACAAGTACTACATAATTTACACCACAAGTTTATTTATTACATCATTTTACTGTTCTCTTGTCATGTGTGAATAGTGAAGCACCGCGAGGCGTTCTCAAGGCTCATAAAGATACAGTTAAGTTTTGTTGGATACGGAATACTCAGTAGCTTTGTTGTTGTGTATTTTTACATAAAACGGGCGTGTGATGATTAATAAAATACTTAATCACGCCGTATAGTGGACCGGAATATTACGTACCGTACCTAACTGTTTAGAAAACAAAATAGAAAATTAGGTTACTTGTAAGTGTATCTTTTAATATTTCTATGTTGTAACGACGTATTTTATATCTATTAGTATCACTAATTAAATCAAACGTGAATAATTTGAACAGATTTCGCGATCGATTGCAATTAAAAAATACCGTTATGTGAGGGTATTGTCAAGTCTAGGTGGCATTCTGCACTGATTTCTTGTATTTTTGCAGTAAATGGTAAAATTAAATTTTGATTTCAATAAAATAAAACTTACCTATTCCCAATAAACATACATAATGAGGTTTCCAATGTCTTCAAATTTAATTTTGCGTAAACATGCAATTAAGAAAGAAAGGATTTTGATTTAGGTATTTTTGCCATGAATATAAGGAAATGAAAATAACCAATTGTAGCTTAACAAAAAACTTAATAGCAAGTCAATTTGAAAGACAGTGATAAGTAATCATTAATGTTGGTTTATTACCGAGCGATTACTGGTCTTAAGTTAATATTGCTATAGATTTATATAGGAAGAGAGAGGTAAGAGGAAAACTTCTACAATATAATAATAATCGGCACGGAAATTACACAGCGACAAAACACAGCAAACAAACTTTTTGCCCCCAACGAAGGCTTAGCTTGATACATGATATAAACAACATCCTTTTCCTGGACTAGAGTCATGGGAGATGAGACATAGCGCGTCACGCTCTCTGCCTCCATTAATAATATCTTGTTTTGTTATCTGAGATGCTATCTCCATGTTCAGCTAATTATTTACAAAATAATCACATATTGTGTCATCACGGAATGTTGTAATTAGTAGTTTATGATGGAAACCGTACGAACCAGTAGACAGAGACAACCAGCACAACAAGACCATTTGTACAGAAAAGAGAGATGTTATAAAAAGGTAAAATTGAAAACTAACTAGAGAAACTTAGCAGTTCTACTACATATTGTATATAATAATAGAGCTCTCAGTTCCAGAACTTGTCCAGAGAAGTGGTATTAAGAATTTCCTTATGGTGCCAGACAAAATTGCTGTGTTCTGGTCACAAAAGAATGATTATCGGTTAAATTGCGTACTCATGAGGCTTTTGCTTTGGGTGGATAGAAGTGGCTTGTCAGACGTAATATAGAGTCTGCAAGAGGTTAAAGTCTCAGTTTTTAATATTTTTTTCCCTTAAAAGTTGTGGTTTACTTAGTTGATCGATTCATTCGTCCCGTTAAATGTCTCAAGTCTAGATGAGTATTTAAACTAACTGAAAGTGAAACAATAGGAATTCGTTTATATTATACAAATATAACAAACAAAAGGAAATGTGAAACGGTTAAAATGCTAGCTTCACATAATAAATCATACGATATGACAAATAGTTATTCGCCGCTATTCAAACGGCATCAGTCAATGGAATGAAAGTTATCCTAAGATACCATGATATTCTAATTTCTGGACATGTTACAGTCAGTTGCCAATAGTACGATTGGAGATTGGAGACAGATGAATGGTTAAAGTGAAGACAAGATATAAACCTACCTTGGATTTTTCTTTATATTTTCTACTGCAATAGTACCTAGGTAAAGTTGAAATGCTTTACTCTACCAAGCTGATTTTAAATTATTAGTACATAAAGAAATTTTGTAATATCTCCGAAAATATATAATGATCTTAATCTTATTTTTTGTAATATACATGTTTATTAAAAAAGAGAAAAAGACGATTTGAATCAATAATAATTAAAGTCTCCAATAATGCAAATAATTAAAAGGTATAACTGACCGCGAATTTTACAAAAATACTTTAACGATACGTATTTCACTTAAAAGTTAAGTTAAAAACAGAAAATCATCACCTATGAACACTTTGCAGAACATGCTAGAAACAAATCATAAAATGCGTTATATCGTGCCTGTATTAACATAACCTAACGCATCGATATTACCACTACTAACAGCGTTAATTCATAAAACCGGAAAACAGCAAAGCTGCTTGTCGTCGGAATTAAGAATAGTAGTAGTACTTCCTCGGAAAACCTCTTCCACGAAAAGCTCTAAACCAGCTTCTCTTGAAGTTTGTTGTGGAAAACGTAATTAATTTTAAACATTCTGAAAAAATCCGCGGTTTTACGGTCTATAAGGAATTCGAAGCTAGTATTTTATAATCTAATCCTATTATCTTTTATAAAATATCAAGTGGCGTGTCTCATTAAAAGCTGCGTGATTTGTGATGTTAATTGAATTAATTGTAATGCGTGAGTGACTTCTCGCATTCCTCATGGCGCTTACAAAGCTATTCGTTCTCGGAAATTCATAATTAAGTACCTAATCGTGTATTCAATCGATACGTTACAGTCAGTGTAGATAAAGCTAATTTTTATTCTGTTCCTTGATCGTTTGCATAGGTAACTTGTCATCATCACAGTTTTTTGTTGTTTTGTTAGCCCAGCCATTTGTTCCCGATAAGGGCATTTGCACCTTAGCTTTGCCCCGCGTATCAATGACTGGCGGACTTTGAGTGATAGGTACTTCTTGAACGGCCAGACCTTCATTATTTTAGTAAAGGTGTATAAAATAGTACTTAAAATTTGTTAGAGTATAAAGCTCAATTTTTTTATATTTTCTTCGGGATAACTGTAGAAATCTCGTCATCCATTGGCCCTCGCAGGCTCTTGCTCTATTGGATTGTGCAAAGTTATTTTAGACACTGACTCACTGAGATCTTCAATGAATAACAAATCCAATATTTAATAGGAAAACTGGTAGCGAAACCAGAGGTCCTTGTTATCCATCCGAAAGTCGACCACTTAGCCAAATATGTGAAGCACTGTACCAATAAAGTAGTTATTTATTTATCTACGGTACTGTATACATAAAACACTTGACAAAAATGTTAAAAACTTTATAGCTTAAACACTAAAAGCTTTCAAGGTTGAATATTTATCAACGTAAGAAAAACACGGGGGACAAAAGAAAAACAATGGAATTATGTCAAAGGATCGTTTTCCCTACACTCGTTTATATTGTACCCTCTTATTTATTCAAGGCATAAAATTTTCTTGTATCAAACAGTTGATATGACGTTATAAAAGAAAGTTACTAGTAAATTATGGAGCGTCGTACAAGTCGGACCCTTCTTCCTCTGTGAATAATTTCATGTTTCCGGAGCTTGAATTACTTATAGATACATTTCTGAACCGTTCCTTTCGAATTTAATTTGTCGCAGGGGAAGGTTCTAGCGAAGCATTATAAATAAAGTATTAAGCTCCTATAGCAAATCGATAACATTTTAGGGTAGTCTGTCCTAGATGCGACTAAGCGACCACATTTAAAATCATTTCATAGTTAATCGAGGCGTTCTCTCTACCAGATATCTTTGAATTGTTTTAAACATTAGGTTATGGCCTTGGCATATGGACCCAGTAAACATTTTTAGATTAATGGAATCGACTGGATTTAAATTGATTAAAACAATAGAAGACAAAGAAGTATACAGGAATACGGGTTTAAAGTAAAACGTACAAGGATTCAATGTGAACAATTTGGCGACAATGCTACACGAAAAACTAAAAGCCGTTATTGGTCTGTCTCCAATAGGTATGTATTATTCTGTGGCAATGTATATGAGTATCATAAATAAGTATTATTTGGGGCTATTGGGCTCGGAGGCAATGGAGGAGGAAAAAAGTTATTGAGGTTAACTTAAAAACTACCTTGGTCAACGAATTAGTTTGGGCATTCAAATAGGAAATGCTGGCAGGATCTTAGGCACTATATCTCGTGGCAGTGAGGACGAGAAGGTTTTAGATTTAATTTAGTAGTTATCAGTACTATGTTATATAGATTAAGTATTATTTAAAAATAAGTAGGTATTATAAGAAATTTTACTTATAACTTCCGTGTACATTACAAAATAAAAAACTTTTATGAATGAAAAATATTAATAAAATTAGAAAACAAAAAATCGTATCAGACAGGAATCTCAGTTATTTCGATAATGCAAATACAGTTTATCCAGTATTAGTCTATTTTGCATGTAATGCCATGGCTGGCAATTGGCGGGTCAATCTACGCGTCTACACGTATATGAGGATGTCCGGCGATGCCCACGCTGGTGATGTATCACGTAATGTCTCAATAATTACTGCTTTCAATGTAGGTAGATAATACCTGGTGATAACGAGACTTAACTCAAGGCCGGTAGCAACACTGAGCTGGTCTTTATCCGACTACGACAAAGTTTAAAGGGAGTGTTATGATTTTAGCAGACTATGCAATTATGCATCTTTGTTCGTATGTTCCTCTGTAGTTTATCAACGATATTATATGTGTGCCTCGTGTAAGATTTTACCGCGTCGATATCGAAAACAGTAAACGCAAATTTAATATGGAATTGGAGTAGCGCCATCTAGTTATAGCGAGAGTAAACACTTTTGTTTTCTATATAATTTGACGTTACGGGTGAGTACATTTTTACGAAGAATGCATGACAACAAACAAATTTAAAATGAAGGTAGAAAATGCAATACCTAATGCCTAATAAATTTAAAATTGTTTTGTTTTTTATAAAATGTTATTTAAAAGTATTGAATATATTAATTAGTTTTAAGCTTACAAATCTAATTTACTGTCATGAATTCGTCATTTACAAGTTAACTAAAAAAGTTAGGTGTTATAGACTAGTGACAACCTTTTTTTAAATGAAAAATATTTCTATACTAAAGCCAAACTCGATTTGATGACAACAAGCAAATTTAAAATGAAGTTGGAAAAGCATAAATAGTATAAGTAAGCTTAAATCCTATAAAATCTTATTTAAATCATTATTAAGTACCTTAATTAGTTTAGGCTTCCTAACTAATTTAACCTCAACACATTTATCCTAATAAATTTAGAATTTTCATATGTTTTTTTATAAAATCTTATTAAATAATTGTGATGATATCAAATTAACTTGACATCTCCCAACCTATACTTATAAAATTCAAATCCCAAACGAAAACACCGTATAGAGCTAAAGCTTAAAGTATAGGCACTAATTGCTGTGCAAACGACAGCAGTATTCTCGAATGTAAGGCTATTGACGTCGTTACGTACACTCAGCAGAATAACTAATACTCGTTCATTATTAGCAGTCATTTGCAGGACATCATAAAGGGAGCCGTCCCTCTTTTAATCACAGCTGAGGTTTTACGACTTCTTTACGACCTTTCTACTAAATACAACATTACACAGATATACCTAACCAAGTATATCTACATACCAACCTTGAATTATACTACAATTTTCGTTTTGTTTATTGGCAAATATTTAGATTGACTTCTTTAAATATTAATTAAAATTATTTAAGTGATTACATTTTATTAGGTATGTATCTAGATAAATAACTCAGGTTAAATAATATATTTATAGAACATCATGAGTTCTAAAAACTCTAAGTAAATTTTAACTTACAGCTTTTTATAAACAAAATATTTTTTTATTATTCCCTTGAATACATAATGTTGAAAAAATAAGTTATCTATTAAAGTTTAAATTACACACATATTTTATAATAAACATTATATCAAAGTTGCGGAAATGACGAGATTCGAACCCGCGTCTTTTAGGCCGTCGTTGTGCTGTCGTGTTTTGAGTGCATTACCGCTACTTTAGAAATTATCCTAAAGTGAAGTTTACACTAGTCAATAAAAATCCAAATGCGTATAAAAATCATACCATCTATTAGGTTTTGATGTTCTAAGATTTGGTTTTATTATTTCCAGATAGTGCTGGCAAACGGGTCGTTATTGGGCTCAAGCTGTCGGTCCAACGCGGACTGTAGCACGACCAACGCGCAATGCACACGAGGATTGTGTGTTTGTCAGCCATACTTTGCACAGGTCGACGACAATACATGCCTTCAATGTAAGTATATCATATACTCATCATTTAATATTTTACTAGGCACTTCTTAGTTAAAATGTCCAGTGATACCATATAGAGACATAGTCATTAAACGTGGCTTCAAAAATTTTTAACAAAAAATAGAACCGACTCAAAACGCATTAAAAAGTAAAAAATAACTGCGTCATTTAGTTGCTTTAATTTACTTAAGCATATTTAGGAGTCGGTGCCAGCAAATTTAAGGAACATTTATTTAACGTAGTAAAGCAGCTTGTGGGTTCTAGGCAATGTCCTTAAAATATAAACCTTGGCTGTTACCGACTCCTAGATATGCTTAAGTAAATTAAAGCAACTAAATGACACAGTTATTTTTTACTTTTTAGTGCGTTTTGAGTCGGTTCTATTTTTTGTTAAAAATTTTTATTTCTTACTTTTTAGTGATTTATCGCCACGTTACGTACGTACGTACTATACTGTCACAGTATATTATACGGCACTTGTAGCCAAAAAGCTACCGATACTTACACAAAAACCAAAAGAGTTACTTAGACTACATGTAGCAACTGGCAAGGTACGAGTATGTTTAAAATTTCGTGATTTAATTAGTAATGAAAATAGAACCAGTCAGAGACGTATCTCAGAGGCGCAGGACTTACGTGGCAATGTTGCACAAAGTTCGAAGAGTCGATGGACGTTAGAGTCCCAAATAGCTGGCATGAACACGGAAAGTTTTGGTACACCTCCCATCCAATGAAACGATGACATCAAGCGGGTTGAAGTCAACATATCAAGATCATGACCTTTAGATGTCCTTTTTTTATCGACTACAAGTTGGCCCTTGACTGCTATCACACCTGATGTTAAGTGATGATGCAATCTAAGATGGAAGCGGGCTAACTTGTTAGGAGTAGGATGAAATCCACACATCTTTCAGTTTCTACACGACACCGTACCGGAATGTTAAATCGCTTGGCGGTATGACTTTGTCAGTAGGATGGTAACTAGCCACGGCGAAAGCCTACCACCAGCCAGACCAAGACAAATTAAGAAAAGTCTCAATCTGCCCCGCCGGGAATCGAACCCAGGACCTCCGTCTTATAAATCCACCGCGCATACCACTGCGCCACGGAGGTCGTCAAAATCGTCGTCCTTACATGAAGCCTGTGGCAGTGAACGTCCATCGGCTGATAATTATTTAAAAACAGCTTGAATTTTGTGCATAAAGAAAGTTTTGTTTTGAAATATCCTAACGAAGCAATCGTTGCATCGTTATTCTAAATGGACTTAAGGTAAAAAGCAGGGCAGGGTATAAAAATTAAAAACAAAAACGGCGTTTCACTTATTTTATGTTATTTTAAAGTAGCTCATAACAGTA
Source organism: Mycalesis mineus (assembly GCA_034621355.1). NCBI lineage: Eukaryota > Metazoa > Arthropoda > Insecta > Lepidoptera > Nymphalidae > Mycalesis > Mycalesis mineus. Next base: position 7,318,258 of record CM067885.1, read on the forward strand.
ATACAATGTAAGAATAAAAATAATTCGTGTGAACACAGGGCATACCTTTCTGTTTATAAAACGCTTACAAAAATAACATTTATAAATATTTTACTTTCTTTTACTTTTACTCATAACGCTGAAATGTTAACAATCATGTGAACACAGTATTTTATGTGTACTCAGGTATTTGTGAAATCGTACTATTTAGGCTTTTACATAAAGAAATAAGTACCTAAGAAATAAGTTGTCGGTCGAGTGGCGCGGTGGATAGTGACCCTGCTTCTGCGTCCTAGGCTGTGGGTTCGATTCCCACATCTGGAAAATGTTTGTGTGATGAGCATGGATGTTTTCCAGTGTCTGGCTGTTTATCTATATATTATAAGTATTTATGTATAATATATATAAAAATATTCATCAGTTATCATAGCACCCATAACACAAGCTACTTACGAGTACGCTTACTTTGGGGCTATATAGCGATGTGTGTAATTATCCTATAATATTTATTTATTTATTTACCTAATAAAATAAACATACTCAACAAAGTATTAGAAAAGAAAAAGATGGAAAAAACACCTGAGTATAAAGAAATTTAGTTTTTGTTTAAATTGGTATAAAAAAAATGAAATAAACAAATAGTGAAGTCAATGAAATAGGTAAGTTGAAGAAACAATAATCGTCAGTTTATTTTTATTTCTATTTTCACTATTTTCTATCTAAGTCAACAAAATAAGCATTTCATACAAAAACTTATCTATTTCCATAATAATAACATTACTTGAAAGTAATTATAATTTCAACCCAATCTTATTTGTTTTCCTTAAGTAATAAATTACACGGTATGAACATGTAGACAGATTAATAATAAATAATTAGTTGCCTAATTACTTGTACTTGAATAGAAGTTTATTCACATTTCGTTAAATTAAGTTTTTCGGTTTTTATAATTAACTCAGCTGTCTTTGGCACGCCCTATTAATAATACAGAATATTTAATAGTACAAGTTAATAATGACTACTTAACGGTAACTTAATTCAGTATTATGAAAAGATTAAGATTTAGTAGTAAATAATCATAACTAAAGATTAGTGTTTTTATTTAAGTGTCGCACAAAATTAAACAACTCGAATTGTAAGTCTTATATTCCCACGCGTGTTCTACATTTTTAAACACTGTTTCAAATATATAACCAAAGGAAGACATAACTTGAGATATTTTAATTTTAAACATAATTAATGGATCAAATACTTTTGATTTATATTAATGTTTATGTCCCATTGTCTTACTTGTCTCACTGGTTAAGTATCTGCGGGTCTATTTTTATCTTTAAAGACTGCGTTGTTACAACTGGAATGTCGGATTTTTCCCTATAAGTGTAAATGACGTTATTTGTTTATTTTGCTTAAAAGACATTTATCTCAAGTCAGTCAGTTATAAATAAACTAGCTTTCGTCGGCGGCTTTGATTAATCTACGTTTTGTCTAACAATTAATGTCGGATATAGTTCTTTGATATGATATGATAAGAGAAAAGTATGGTGTAAAAGAAGATGTAATGACTAAAATTGAGAAAGGGATGCTTAGATGGTTTGGACGTGTAGAGAGAATGGATGAAAGAAGATTGACAAAAGAGATTTACAAGGCGAGGGTGAATGGAAATGTTGGAAGGGGAAGGCCTAGGCGAATGTTCCTGGACCAAATTCCGGACATTTTAAATAATGGTCAGGTCAAGAGTACACTAAACCGACGAACTTGTATGAAAGGATTAATGAGAGTGGAAGAAGTTAAGGAAGTATGCAAGGACCGTGGCAAATGGAGGGATGTGGTCTCTGCCTACTCCTATGGGAACAAGGCGTAATGTTATGTATGTATGTATGTATAGTTCTTTTTTCAAGGCTAACTGAACTAAAAAAATCTTAAAGGTAACGCGCGTACGATGATATTAAAGGTAATATGTGTGTGAGTGTTGTCAATTCGAAAGATAGACAAATTTTTTATGAATGAGAATGTATGAGTACGCGGCAAGTAGCGTGTTAATAACTGTAATCATCATCATCATCATCATCATTATCAGCGTATTAACGGCCCGCCACGGGGTCAGGCCTCCCGTCTTATAGGAGAAGGGATATGGAGCGTAGACCCACCACGCTGCTCCAATGCGGGTTGGCGGGCTTAGGGTGATAATATATAGATATAAATAATATTGGGGGTGTAACACCACCAACTTCCAAACTCCGGGCTTGGAACGTACTGATAATTTCATAGAAGAATGAAAAAGCTCAGAATTATTCCACGACCCAACCCAAGAATCGAACCCAGGACCTCGTGATCGAAGCCATATAGGCTAACCACTAGACCATCAAGGCAGTCTAATAATAATAATAACTATAATAATAACATTTACAAATTCAAATAAAACTCAACCTTGGAACTTCAATTGACAACCAATATTGAAGTCCTTAATCAAATCCGTTCAGCCAGTTTAACATATTTATGTAACATAAAAACATTAATAACATGTGTGTGATCTCATCTCCACTTTTCTAATATGATATCAAAGTTATTATAAGGAAGTATATTGTCAGATTCCAACGATTCAGGTTGATCCAGTCAGACGGCATTGGGACCAGGATCTCGAGTATCCCGCTAGGCACATTTACCTGCTACCTACACATACGTATACCTATTGGCTTAAGTTCATGATTAATTATAACATCTTTTACCGGTTCCATATTTCCTTTAAAATATTAATCGGAAGAAATAGATTCAAATTAATTAATGTGTCAACATTTTATATTTGTCATTACATTTAAGTGGAAGCTGAGTTAGGTAGTTAAGTGGAAGCTGTCATAATTATGCTACACTTTCATCTCGAAGTATACTTGTGACGATATATTAATAAACAGATCATTAACGTTTTCACTTTTCCTTTTACTCGTAGGTGCTTATTATAATGTTAGTAATGCACACTTAATGTTGACCTCAGCTGATGTCATGTTCACAAGATCATCGCACTAATATTATAAAAGCGAAAGTGACTATGCCTGTATGTTTGTTGCTCCTTCACGCCGTGGCTGCTGAATCGATTTGAACTTCATACCTCGAAAACCGTTTTCGCGGGATAGTGAAGATTCCGGACACCGTTCTGAGGGCATTAGTTAGTTATATCAATATTGTTGGCATGACATATTAATCCTTACGAACTAAAGTTATTTATCATCAAGGCAAATGTACAAAAAATTTCTCGATTTTCCGGCAAAACTAAAAGTCCTATGGAAAAGAGTTATGTGGCAAAGTTGTAGGTAATAAAAAGATATAAATCTTTTGTATTAACACTTTTTTTACATAACCTTAAAATTTATGTAAAAATTCAAAAAACCTACTTTTTTGTTTTTTATTTTTATCTTTTTCAAATAAAATTACGATATTTGGCGAAAATTTACTTTTTTATGTTCCAAACACGCTATAATTTATTTGATTTGAAATATTTATTTACCTTATTTTGAATGAATATCGAAAAAATAACCTAATATTCAACTCAAAATATCAGCTTTTTTCAAGAAGTTGGTGTACAACTTTGCCATATAACTCTTTTCCATTGGACTTTTAGTTTTGCCGCAAAATTGAGAAAATCCGTATTTGACCCCTAAAATCTTACCCCTTCCCGACCTCAGATCGCCAGTAATTTATTTTTCCTTTCATTTTTTACCCGACTGCGTCAGAAGGAGTGTTATGTTTTTCGAGCGTTTGTATGTATGTATGTATGTATGTATGTATGTCCATTTCTTCGGCATGCGCTACAGCCTATCAAAATTGTGGTAGTGACATAGGCTATATAAATTTTCAAAATGGCGGCTGTAAATGGGGAAAAAAGGGGGGATGTGTGTATTTTTTTCTCTTATCTTAGCAATATGGGTATCAATTAAAAGGTCGTAAAAAGACCATTCCAAAAATATAAATATCATATCATGTTCATATTACTTTTTTAACAAAAAATGGCAAAAAGTTACCGTTTCATTTCTATACCATAAACTAAAACTAAAAAGTGTCAAATAAAATTATTATTATAAAATCAAAAAACCCAACTGCTTAGAAGTTATGAACTGAAAAGAGAAAAACAAGGATCACTATATCTGTATAAAATTCTAAATACTTTATGGTGCTGCAGGCGGGGACAAACATAGTTTTGGTAGATGTTTCTTTCCCCGCAGGCTAAAGTATTTTGTCCCTGTTTGCACCATAAAGTATTTAGAATTTTATACAGATATAGTGATCCTTGTTTTTCTCTTTTCAGTTCATAACTTCTAAGCAGTTGGGTTTTTTGATTTTATAATAATAATTTTATAATAATTATTCTCCTCCTTTTGCAATGAGTTTCATCCTATCCTACTGCGATTTTTTTGTGCTTTTTATTATTTTTAAAGCTATCTGCACTGGTCAAAATATTCAACAGACTTCTTAATACTGGATTTTTCTATTTATCGGATACTTGACTGTCATACCTATAGGTTCCGGATATACAAGTCGATAGCGTGAGTTAATACCGTACAGCGCCATCTATTGACTAACTATATGGCACCTATCGGTTTTAACTCAGTGTAACTGGACTTGTTCTTTTTTGTGTAGAACTTATCAATTTATATGTGTACTAATATTATAAAGAGGTAAAGTTTGTAAGTTTGTAAATAAAACTCTGTCGGGGCTAATCTTCGGAACTACTGATCCGATTTTAAAAATTCTTTCACTAGTAGAATGCTACATTATCAGCGAGTGTTATAGGCTATATTTTATATTTGTGTTGTACATATTACCCGAGTTATCACAGTTTTTGTCGCGCGAGTCGGACCGTGAAATTTGTTAAATTTAGCTTTATGCGCGTACGCTGCCTTAGATATTGGATATAATTGAAAACATTGTATGAAAACTTTATGCATCTTAAAAAGTTCTACAAAAAAGTCCGCGATAGCACGTATGTATCTCTTATATTTTGGCAGATATATAACTTTTTGTGTTTTAAAAAATCATTTAATTCATATACTTACGTTTACGTCATAATTTATAGAACTAAACTTAAATCCTTATCAAAATAAATTATTTAATAATCACAAGGATATTATAGAGATAAGATTTGCCTTTTACAGCATGTTAATTAGTTATATAGTTTCGGAGATATTCTAAAAAACATAACGCTGCCGCTCTATCGTCCAAATTAAGTTGACCTCCTCCGTGTTATGTTATACGTACTGAATAGGGGTCAACATTTTGGTACTGATATTCTTTGAGAATTGGATCTTTGATCTTTTCTTTCAATTTACTTGGCATGGCAGACCATATTTATATAATATACGAAAAAGTTTGTTCGTTTGTTTAAACGGGCTTATCTCTAGATCTGCATTAATTATTTTGTTTATTATGTAAGCTAGACTCAAAAGTGGAATAGACTATTAAAAGCTATACACATCAGCTTGCCATAAATATATATTGTTAATGTTAATGTACTGTAATATAGTACAATGTTTTACAAAAATGTAGATCTTTAGTACACGGGACGGGACTAAAAATATTAAATTGAGAGGGGTAGCGGGAAAAGAGCACACTTTATATGAAAGTCTGTCTTTAAAATTAAAAGATTACCTAAGAGGTTTTCACGCGGACGAAGTCGCGGGTGACTGCTAGTTTTGAAATAAAGTCCCCGCAGCGTCAGTCTGTTTTAATGAACATTGATAATACAAAACAGAATTTAAGCGGTTTTCGCCAATAGATATAGTGAATCCTGAGGAAAGTCAGTAGAGCTACCCTCTACTATAATTTAAAATTTTTAACAAAAAATAGAACCGACTCAAAACGCACTAAAAAGTAAAAAATAACTGTAACATTTAATTGCTTTAATTTACTTAAGCATATCTAGGAGTCAGTGCCAGCCAAGGTTTCTACTTTAAGGACGTTACCTAGAACCCACAAACTGCTTTACTACGTAAAATAAATGTTCCCTAAACTTGGCTGGCTCCGACTTCATAGATATGCTTAAGTTTTTACATTTTAAGTGCGTTTTGATACGGTTCTATTTATTGTTAAAAAAATTGATTTCTTACTTTTTAGTGATTTATCGCCACGTAACGTACTCGTACTTTACTCTCATAGTATATTAAACGACACTAGTAGTCAAAAAGCTACCGATACCGAGACAATAACCGAAATCGCTGTAAGCTTGCCTCCAAAATTTGAAGAGTTCCTTCAATTTCCCCAGGATATCATCATCAGATCCTAACATGATGACAATGGAACCACCTTGGAAGTGTGCCCTTTCTAATAAAAAAGAATTATCAAAATCGGACAACTCTGTAAAAAGTTATGCGTGGTCATACATAAAAAAAAATATACGTGTCGAATTGAGAACTCCTCCGTTTTTTTTCGTCGATTTAAAATAGATTCAAATGTGACGGGAATTGTTGGAAGGTTAAACTATGCAGTACACTGTTTGGCTCGCAGCCGAAGTTTCGGGAATCTGCTATTACTTATAAGGCACCATACTAATATACTATTGTCGATATTTTAATAATAATAATTATTACCAAAGTAGAAATGTTTGTTTTTGAAGCGAATGCTTTCGTTTTCTATTAAGTTATTTATAATATGCTAATTGTTTTTAAAACCCATTAAATGATCATGTTAAATGATTAAGATTATACTTTATCAAATTTAATTGCAAAAATATTCTAATTGTTGTTATTAATACCGAATTTTAAGTAGACCATTTTATTCCGCTGCTATTTCGCTTTCTTTAACAAGACTCAAAAACATGTTTGGTGAAATTGATGAAAATAGCAGGATTTTGACGAACCCTGTACTGTGTATAAGTAGCTATATTTTGTTTATATTTATAAAAAAAACTTTTGTCATGTTTTTGAACGCTGCGAACTTGCTCTTCTTACATTTAGTGTAGACACTTAGGCCTGTGTGCACCAAGATTTCGGTTATCATAACCAACGGTACGCTAACGGTAAGCTAACCGTCGGTTTCTATAAATTTACTGTTCACCAAAACCAGTACGCCGGTTAAGGACGTAAACCGGGCGGTTATCTTAACCGAGCTCGCTTTCCCCGGTTATCCTTTGGTTACAGAGTTTGACAGATATATTTCTAGGTTATCTAATCTATATTTGTTTTGTTATTATGTCTATCCTCTTGTTTTCAATGATATTCTTATATTTTTTTATTATTTTATCAAGACCTTTTTGTTATCTTTCTACTAAAATTGGAAGTACGCTTTTTTGAAGAAGTATTAATTTCAAAATAAAACTTACAGTGCAATAAACAATATAACTTTAAATTTTGGTTTACCACAAAACTTACCATCCACAGAATAACAACGTAGATAATAATGTGAATATATTTTTTGACAAATAAACATACGGAAATAAAAGGCTCGATTCCAGGGTGTTAAATTAATTAAAAACAAATTAACATGCACTAGAAAGTGACATAAACACCAAATTGTGTTTATGAAATTTGTTACGATGCCAAATTGAGATTTCTTTGATATATGCGTCAGTCCTATTCAAAAGGTGACATTTACATTTGGTTAAGTAATACTTTTCACAAATGAACGCATTCACCGTTCGTTCAAACGCCTGGTTAGCAAACCGAAGTTGGAATGCGTGTGATGAACATTAAATAAGCGCTCCTTGGTTATCGGCCGTTCACTTAATCGACGTTTAAAGTCTATGCACACCGCCCTTAGTGTTTTATTTCACAGTAAAAAACATATCCTTTTTGGCTCCTGGTTCCTGATTCGTACAGGGAAATTAAGGAATGCCCTTCCAGCTATCGTTTTGACTACCACCTAATATGTGGGTGACTTCAAGTAAAAAGTGAATAAGCACCTTCTATGCAAGCGCGTTCTACAGTAGGCTGCATCTTCGCTTACCATTTGGCGTGATCGTAACCTAGCGCAAAGCCGCAAAGTGTCCGCGTAGTATTGCTGCAAGGATATGTCAGTTGTTTGCGGATATCAAAAAAATCTATTGCATATTAATTGGACCCACATTATAAACTTTCGTAAAGTCTGCTTCTATTCATTAGTTGCTCCTATGACGTATGACCGTAAACTTATAACCCCAATGGAAAATAATTACTACAGTAAGCGTACGACAACATATTTGTCCCCAGGCTAATAAATCTGATACCTAACGACTTAAAAAGTACAGTAAATATTTATAACGTCAAAAATAAATTAAAAAACTATTACTAGCAACTCAAACATATTTTCATAGTGCACCAATCTGTATACAAGTGTTACAAAAATATTTTCTCGGGCGCAATGGCAAATAAGTCTTTGCGTGATTTACTTATCATTTTACCCTACCCATATTTACCCACCCACCCTTACCCATTCTTTTTATTTATTAAAGTAATCTTTATTAAAGTATCTTTTATAGATTAACCTTGTTCCTTAGTTTTTATTTCCAGTAACTTTTTCGTTTTGTGTCAATAATATTTAAGCATTGAATTGTTTTCTTTTTGTTTGAAGCTAATATCTGTATTTAAATTAGACTTAAGTTAGATTAAGAGAAGAATGTGCAGGGCTCAGAAAAACCGACAAGAGCTTACGAGCACCAAGCATAAGGGCATAGGTATATATTAAGATTGTAAATAAATACCTAAAATTCCGCTAAAAATTAGTTTAACACAATATATTCCGTCTTTTTATCTAAGTAGAGCCCATAAACACTAAATGAAACGTCAAGCCTCTAGCAACTGAACGTAAAACTTTAGTGCCACATAAATTAAAATAACACTCGAACAGCTGTAGTTATATGTCGTAAATAGTTCTATGTTTAACAAAACAGCAATAAAGAAACACACAAATATCAATTTGAAGACAAGATAAAATTGCGGTCTCCCCAACAAACAAGCCGTATTCACCTACTTACGCCAATAAATCTGTATCAACACGGACTCGCAAAATTACTTAACAGTTCTTCACTTAACTTGCACGCATTTAGTGTGATCGAAACAATCACCTTTTGCAAACGCAGCAAAAAGTCTTGGCTTAAAATATAAAGACGAAAAATTGTCCAATGCGATATAGGTACATAATAGTACAAGAACACGACTATACTAAAGCCAAACTCGATTGAGAATGCTTGTCAACAAAGAAATTAAAAATGAAGGTAGAAATCACTAGTTATTTTACACCTAATTTTTTAAGTTAACTTGTTAATGACGAATTCATGACAGTAAATAAGATTAGTAATCTTAAAACTAATTAACATATTCAATGTCTATTAAATAAGATTTTATAAAAAAACAAAACATGAGTTTACATTTATTAGGCATAAAATGTGTTGCATTTTCCACCTTCATTTTAAATTTGTTTGTTGACAAGCATTCTCAATCGAGTTTGGCTTTAGTATAGATAAACCTAGATTCAATTGTTCAATCTTGAAGCAAATTTTTAGGTTAAACTGAAAATTGGGATAAACGAGAGAGTTTATTTTTTAGAAATTCTTTATTTGGTCAAAACCTAAACGGTCAAAAAAAAGGCATTTGTTACTGTAATTGAAGCCTCAATATTTCCACAGTTAACTCGAAACCGAAGGGTAATAAATTCAAGACCTGACATTGCACTTTTGGAGTATCTGCTCCTAGCACAGTATTTTACGACTAGATGGAAGTAAAAGGGAGGGAAAATCTGAATTACGAAATTGCAAAGAAAGTTTAAAATAAAGCTAAATTTAATAAAGCTAAATTTAATAATTAAAGTTAACAAACGATTTAAGCTTTTAATTAAGACTATAATAAACAAAAGGCGCTTTCACAGGCCCTAAATATAGGTTTACACGAAAAGAAAACACCTAAAATTAAAAAAGATTAATAAAATATCATTAATGAATAACTAAGAAGGTTTTTAGTCTTAAAGGCGGTTAACGATATAACGGTATTATTTTATAAGGTATTCCTACTTTAATAAGTAAGAAAATATAACTGCGTTTCGATGTTGTTGAATTAATGGTGCTATAGGTAAACATATTTACCCAGTTTAAATTAGTGTTATTAATTTTTACATCGAATTGCTACAATACAAACAGTAGGTAGTTAATGGTCGAAAACGGTAAAACGATTAATTTTGGAAGTTTTGAATGTTAAATAATTGTGACAAAGTATGTAATTATGCAAATCTCTCGAACTGGTTTGTAGTGGAATTAAAAATTATGAAGTTGGTTCTATAGTTGATTCTTACTTGTAGAACATCCAAAGGAGACAACTAAATCGTGCAATGTATCTTCACTTGCAGACACTATCATTGTTTAACGCTTTAACAACATCTAATAATAGAAAAAATATTTTCTATTTTGACCAAAACTAGAAAAAAACGTATTTTTTTTAATAAAGAATAATAAATATGAACAATTTTAGATCTAACTAAGCGAATTACTTGTGCTGTACTCTGAACTATACAGATTGGCAATAACGGGCGTTGACCCCTCCAATATATCTATACTAATATTATAAAGAGGAAAACTTTGTTTGTTTGTAATGAATAGACTCAAAAACTACTGGACCGTTTTTAAAAATTCTTTCACCATTCGAAAGCTACATTATCCACGAGTAACATAGGCTATATTTTATTTTGGAAAAAAATAGGGTTCCGTAAAATATTTGGGTTTTTCGGACACAAGGTGTAAAAAATCAACCAGAAAAGTTAATTATTGCGTACGCTGCCTAAACTATAAAAGATAGAACCATAAAATGTTATAATTAATTGGAGATCTTATAAATATCTACAAAAAAGTCCGCGACACACTATACCTATCTATGTGGAGTGAGGCACAACAACCATTTTTTTATTTAAAAATCTTGAATTTTTTTGGACTACATTTAAACGCATTTATTTTACTCATGCTATTAATCCTTATCAAAATAAATTATTTCACCACTAAGTACAGTTTATGTAGACAATATTTGGCATTTAAAAGATTAAAATTGGACTTTTGGTTTTGAAGTTATGGCGAAATTAAAATATTACTATTTCTGCGTTGCGAAGTGAGCGTCACCAAGGCGGGGGCGCGCGTGCGGGAGGGGAGTTTAGATCTATGTTATATATACGATGATGAATTAAGAATTCGATCTTTGTTCAAATATCTATTTAGTACACGGAAGAGTTTGTTCGTTTGTTTAAACGGGCTAATCTCTATCTGCGTGTCGGATTGTAAAAATATTTTTGTTTATTCTGAAGGCTAGACTCAAGAGTGAAATATACTATTTAATATCAATTTATACCCATCAGCTTGCCATAAATATATATTTTTAATGTTAATGTACTGAAATGTCATACAATGTTTAACAAAAATGTAGACCTTTAGTGCACGGGACGGGACGGAGAATATTGCTTCACGGGAAACTACAAAAAAATTAAATTGAGAGGTGGAGCGGGGAATAAGCACACTATATGTGCCTTTACACATTTTGTATGAAAGTCTGTCTTTAAAATTAGAAGGGTACCTAAGAGGTTTTCACGCGGACGAAGTCGCGGGCGACTGCTAGTAATATATATAGGTAAGAGAGAGGTAGATAATAGTTTGTTTACTAGTTTGTTCTCTTGGCGACTTTCAGTGGTTCAACGCCTTTTATTACTAATCTATGGGGTACCAAGTATATGAGTAGGTATGTACGATAATAGGCAACCGGGAGGGTATCAGACCCTCATCCTGGATATGATTGTGCCTGGTTCCTTACTTGTAGATTTATTAAGCTATTTAAATGGAGTCAGTTGAAGACTGCAAGGTTCATATAGTGAAGCAGTCCCATTAACTATACTAAAGCCAAACTCGATTGAGAACACTTGTCAACAATAAAATTTAAAAATGAAGGTAGAAATCAGTAGTCATTTTACACCTTATTTTTTAGTTAATTTGTTAATGACGAATTCATGACAATAAATTACATTAGTAAGCTTAAAACTAATTAATATATTCAATATCTTTTAAATAAGACTTTATAAAAACACAAACATAATTTTAAATTTATTAGGCATAAAATGTGTTGCATTTTCTAACTTCATTTTAAATTTGTTTGTTGACAAGCATTCTCAATCGAGTTTGGCTTTAGTATAGTTGTCTGATTTTAACCAAGCTTTGCAAGTTTGCTACAATGATTTAACTCGACGGTAAAACGCTGTTTGATCATTAACCCACATGTACCTACAGTGTATGAAATATCCACAGACGTTGTGACTTTCAATAAAACACGTAGTCATTATTTACATAAATAACCCACTTTCTTGGTTTAAATAATTATCATTGTAATCAAACATGGATGGAAAATATTATCAAGATGATCTTCAGCTTTCTATGTAAACTTGAATTGAGATTATATTGTGAGTCGTAATTAAACATGTTCACTTCACCAAATAGTTGACGAATATCTAGGGTATTTTAAGTTCGACTGTTTGGCAGTTTACTGTTTAGATAAAAACTCTTTATTACACCAAAGAACACAATAACATTGGTAAGATTGTTATTATAAGAACAAAAACCCGACTGCTTACACTTGGTACACTTTTTACCATTTTAATGATAATAATATTAAAAACATGATATAATATTTATATTTTTGAAACGGTCTTTTTACGGCCTTATTGCTAAGATAATAGAAAGAAATACACACATCCTCCCTTTTTTCCCCCATTTTCAGCCGCCATTTTGAAAATTTATATAGCCTATGTCACTACCACAATTTTGATATGTCAAAATCCGCTCAGCCGTTTAGGCTGTAGCGCATGCCGAAGAAATGGGCATACATACGCTTGAAAAACATAATCTTCCTTCTGTCGCAGTCGGGTAAAAAGTTGGCAAACGATGATCAGTATCTTAACACTTATGAAACATCATGTTAGATAATTTGTATTGAAGGCTCGGAAGGTAGGTTCTAGTTGGACTATCTAATACCTACTTGTTACATAGTATTACTGACAATAAATAGAACCTATTGCTAACTCAAGTAACTGGAAAGCCTTATCACCTATACAGGTCTTAGTCACGTGGGTATATAATATTGAGTATAATGGTCTAAAATGTAACATTATTATAAATGTGTTGCATTTTGTTATGGTAAAGTATGTTTATACAAAATGACTGGAAATATGATGTACTATGTATATGATCTGTTAACACGTTCACTGCGAAGCGAGGCCTAAATCACCCCTGATGCAACTTCCCTGTGGTGCGGCAAGGAAAAACGTGAGTTTCTCTGTCGTGCGAATGGCATAGCTTTGGTTTGGTCCAGTGTAGGAAAGAGATAAATATATATTTGAGATGCTCTAATGGTTCCGTACTCGGTGGTGTACCTACCTTGGTACCGGATGTCTTAGGCCTCGTGCCGCACTAAATTAACATAATTTTAATGCAGTGCGGAACGAGGCTAAAACGTCCCATATCCCCCCTGACCTCGTACCGCACCCAACGCGAGCTTCCCGCGACCAGTGTTGTGCATCACGTCGATTGGAGAGCACGGCCTTTTACAGCGCCGAACATGTCTAAACGATGTCGGAAGAAGTTAATTTAAAAAAACTCAGAAACAGAGCCCGAGGCAGAATAAATAGGACAGTTTCTTTTCTACTTCTGGTTGCCTTTTTTTCTATTCTGTGAACCGCATTAAGATTTTCATATACAAATAGATAGATAAACCTTATGCATAAACCGTGATCCATTATTTTCCAATAATAAGTCTGTAATAGGTGCCTCTTAATGGTATAGAATGGAATGCTTCGTGCGCGAGTCCGACTCGCACTTGGCCGGTTTTTTTTTCTGTATGGCGCCTTCAAGCACAATTTAGATTATTAAAAAAAAATGTATCCTTTGATAGCTTTGTGTTGTTTTGCCAGGTTTTGCCCTTGAAACGATCTAATGAGATATAATTGATCAAAATCGGTCAAGTCGTTGCGTAGTTAAGACAGTTTAAAAACGTCGATATTATTTTTCCCATCACTAATCTCAGCGAAAATTTGCCCTATTTCAGTGCGTTACGAGGTGTATAAGATCCCATATTTTGTTTTGCTAATAATTCCTAAACTAGCCATCAGATCCCGGGGCGACGGTGGATTAGGGTTCATCAATTCACTGTCTATATCAATAAGGACCAAAATTCTCATTTATCTTTGATTTCGCGCCAGAAAATGGATTTTAGTCTGTAAAAGGAGGTGGGGTCTAATAGACCGCGTGTCGCCCTAACGTCTGGTCACGGTACGGGCCGATTATACCTCGTGCCGCAGGAACGGAAAGTATGCAAAAATTGGTGCCGCAGCGAACGTGTTAAGAGGTTATAGATGAGTTCAAAACTAATTAATTTTGTTATATAATACAGTTTCCGAAAATTGATAGTTTGTGAGTAATTTGAATTTTAATAAATATTGGATCAAAATACGATTTAGACCACTTAAAATAAAAAAGAAAAACTAGGTATGTGGGTGTGATATTTTTGTCAGAAAACATTGTAATTATTTATAATAAATACTAAAATTATTAACAATTACAAGCATTTTCAAAAAAAATAATTTTTAATGAAATTTATTAAGTGTTTATTTTTACATCTATCGAAAATAAACACAAATGAAAAAATTTTTCCTTGTGATTAAATCTGCAAAACATTTCAAAAACATCCTCTACCAGTCACTCTGTATACGTGTGTGTATTTTAATATTGGACGCATTATAAGATAGATTACACGGACACCGCAAAAATGTGAAAAACGCTTGAATGTGAACCAAGCGCCTACTTTAGCTTCCGTGAGACTTTACTGTAGATGATCAAAAGATCGCTTAATAGAGCGCAATTAGTATAAATACCGAACGTATAATAACTACCTATGTATATGTACATACTGGTAGGTCCGTAGCTTACTTATCCTGTGACCGTAGATCATGTTTGGTTCCTCATACGCACTGCTTGAACTTTTTTTGCACTGCTTTAGAGAGGCCTTTTGTTGACAATGTAATAGTAAGATTTGGTCACATCAATTGACTGGTGTAATGTTGGTTGGGTTGAGTGGCACCTTTTTTACCGTCTTCACTTAAAATAGTTTTTCTATAAGCTGCTTAAGGTACTGAGAAATTTATTTTGGAGGGTCTGCGGATGCGCTTAAAAGCTTACTTGTACTGGCATAATAAGACGGATGAAGGTCTCAAGTGATCTTAAAATGGAAGGACATATTGCTCTTAGTAATTTTTGGATAGAGACGACCAAACGTGGTGATTAATTTCCTAGAACCTAGATCTTCATAATCTGAAACCACATAGTCAAACATACCTATAAATATTTTATTTACTTTTTATCATAGATCACTAGCTGTACCCGGAAAATGTTGTGTTGCCATGTATATTATTTCTAGGAAACATTTTTTTATACATAAGGGTTGATCGTGTAGGGGTGTATGTATTTTTAATGCCACGTTATTAAAAAAATATCCAAAAAATTAAAATACAATGTTACGGGTGGACAGCCCTTATCACTTAGGGGTATGAAAAATAGATAGTAGTCCATTCTCAGACTTACTGAATGTGCATATAAAATTTCATAAAAATCGGTCAAGCCGTTTCGCAGGAGTACGGTAAGTGTTAGTTGTGACCCGAGAATTTTATATATAAGATTATCGACCGACGTGAATAACCGCAACAACACAATATTCCTACTGTAACTTTTCTGTTTTTTAGGTATTTAAAAAATTTGTATTCGCAGAGTCATTAATCACATTTAGAGCGCTGTTGAACATAAAAGAAACAATTTTAATCTGTAGAAAACACATAATTTGTTACTAAGTTTATTTTAGACAACATCCTCAAATGTGAATAAATATTAAAACATGTATCTGCATAACGGTATTCGTCCACTATGGTTCTTGTCAAAAATTCCTAATATATTACAAAGTTGAACTTTATAAAGAAACAATATGATAAATTATGAATAATACCTAATGCTTGCTATCAAATAATTTTGCGAAAAAGTAATATGCACTAAATATCTAAGTACTAGACATATGAATTAAGTATGTAAGAGATGTTCTGAGAAAATTGAAGGAACTATTTTCTTCATCTAGTTTACTAAGGCTGCAAGGGCAAAAATTATGCCTACAGATAAGCCTCTTAAGACCGTTTCTCATAAAAAGAATCCATATATTAGACAGCTGATGGACGTTGGGGGCCGAAGGTGCTGGAATGGCGACCCCGCACCGGAAAGCGCAGTGTTGGTCGACCCCCCACCAGGTGGACTGTCGACATCAAACGGGTCGCAGGGAGCCGCTGGGCACATGCGGCTCGGAATCGTTGCGTTTGGGAGTCCCTAAAAAAGGCCTATGTCCAGCAGTCGACATCCACTGGCTGATAATGATGTTGATGAGAAGCCTCTTGTCATCATGTAGCTAAATATCTGCGCTTGCCCAGGATGGTGGTATTCAGTATGATATGTAAAGCCGTAGGTAAATTAGAATCAATGATATAGGCACCGTCTAATAAAGCTATACATAGATTAAAGACTACTAGATGGAGTCATAACGCGGCTGTAGGTTCAAGAGCGTGACAGACTTATTTCATTCGGCCTTTATTAGAAAGTGACACAAGATTATTTTTTGTCCCTTTTAGCGTGTTCGTTTTTATTGTTTGTCAAGAGTCGAGTTTGTGACAGACAAGGGACATATCTGAGCAATTATTAGCTTTTTATTAAATTTGCTGATAAATAATATAACTTTGCGGTTACGATATTAATTTAAACGTTATCGTGCTATGGTGGTTGTAATATTTTCGGCTGCAACAGTCGCAGCGAACAGAAAATCGAAGGAATTACGTTTCATAAATAGACTTCATTGATTAATGATTTAAAGCTTAGATATGTTATTTTTTAGCAAATTTCATGTACCTATTATGCGTTTACTAAACTATCTTATATAAAGTAATATTTCGTATTTTACGATATTTTAAAACATAACGTTTTATGATGTACTTTAAATGTTGACATGTCATGTCAATAATGCTGATTTGCTGTCTCACGAGTGGACACGCTATGGGCTCTATCTAGTTGTCTTTAATCTATGAAGCTATATGTAAGTCTCAATTCGTGTTATCAAATCAATCTTTCAATAAAAACGCGGTCACTAAGGCGTTCTGTCAAATTGGGCCACAGATTAATAACTTATGATTGGAAATCGAAAACTGCTCGAAAATAAATTTTCACGCTTGTCGACCCGTAACCAATGCAATAAACGTTAAACATTGTGCCGTGAGCGTCAATTTCAAATAAGCAATTTATATATATTCTTTTTCTACGATCACGTTGAAAATCTAGGTAGTATATAGCTATTTTAAATTAATATCTAATTCTCAAATTACTGGAAATTAATTTGCGTAATTGCGAGAATTACCCAATTAAGATCATAAATAATAATATACATAATTAGGTGCCTACCTAAGTCACGTAGGTGATGTGAATTTTGTAAGTAACTATTTAATTTAGTATTCAAATATCCACCACTCTACTTATACCTACCTAATCTACGTTATTATTTATATTTTACCAGTACCTTTTAATTTAACATTTGTTATATATTTCTCTATTCACGAGGATAAACATAGAACATTACACATTTAAATATGCATAAATAATATTTTCACTTCCTAGCGCATGCATCTTTGCTGCATGAAACCAGTGAGGTTTAATAAAGCAAAAATCCAACTGCTTACAAGTAATAAACTGAAAAGAGAAAAACAAATATCACAATATCGATATACAATTCTAAATATTCTATGGTGCTGCAGGTGTGAATAAACAATTCTTTGCGGGCAAAGAAATATCTACAAGAACTACTTTTGCCACCGCCTGATGGAACCAAAAACGCACTGTACTTTCTTTTGCGACACCGCAGCCATACACATTATTAATCCTTAGAGTCGTTTCTGCAGCACTGGTGCCAGGACGGAACATACCAGCATCGCTATTTCGTAACGATATTTTATAATTCTTAAGGGTGAGTGTCGAATTCGTCTCTAACTCTCTGTTAGAGGATGAGTGATAGAGAAGAATTGGAAGCTAACAATATCGAGGTATAAAATCATCGTTACAGAATAGTGCTATACAATGTATTTTGTGGCTATAATTACTTAACTCGTCACTTATTCATAAAGACTGGTGACAAACGAAATTACTTGTTAAACGTTCGCATATTAGACAGTAATTATTATTGGAAAGTGCTATGTTTACACAAGCGGGAAGTTGTAACACTATCATTACACGACTTGATAGTACATATTAGAATAATTAAAATTAGAAAATAACTTTCCGAATACTATAAATTACACCGTGTCGACGTTACGCGGACATTGATTACTTGCAGCTATTTAGTTTCCTACATTGTATTGTGTTCCTACTTACATTTAAATATCAATATTATTTTTAATATTGCACCGCAATCTTCGTCACTACTTTTTATTGGCATCGCGGGTTTTCTGAAAGAAATTTCTTTATGAAATTACTTATTGAATCTCACTTAAGTGGCTGACTGTATGAATTTCTATTGAAATGCATCTGCATCTAAAATCGAAATTGAGATAAAAAATATTATGTATGTGCGTCATCATTGCTGTTCACTATCCATAATGACATTATTGTAGGCTCAAGCTTGACAAGTATGAAAAATACTATCTACCTTCAGCTATAATATAAACACATTTAACCTTTTATTTTTACCCGACTGCGTCAGAAGGAGGGTTATGTTTTTCGAGCGTATGTATGTATGTATGTATGTATGTACGTATGTATGTATGTATGTATGTATGTATGTATGTATGTATGTATGTATGTATGTCCATTTCTTCGGCACGCGCTACAGCCTAAACGGCTGAACGGATTTTGACATGTGAGGTGTCGTTGAATTTGTCAAAATTGTGGTAGTGACATAGGCTATATAATTTTCAAAATGGCGGCTGTAAATGGGGGGGGGAAAGGGGGGATGTGTGTATTTTTTTCTTTTATCTTAGCAATATGGGTACCGATTAAAAGGTCGTAAAAAGGCCATTTCAAAAATATAAATATCATATCATGTTCATATATATTACTTTTTAACAAAAAATGGCAAAAAGTGTACTAAGTGTACCGTCTCATTTCTATACCATAAACTAAAACTAAAAAGTCTCAAATAAAATTATTATTATAAAAACATGCAGGCAAGGACAAACGTAGTTTTGGTAGATCTTTCTTTCCCCGCAGGTTTAAATATTTTGTCCCTGTTTGCAGCACCATAAAGTATTTAGAATTTTATACAGACATAGTGATCCTTGTTTTTCTATTTTCAGTTGATAACTTCTAAGCAGTCGGGTTTTTTGTTTTTATAATAATAATTTTATTTATAAGTGTTTTAGCTATATTAATTTTTTCACATGACCATTTTCCTTTCCCTTTCAACTAAGCGGATACCCTTTTTTTTGACGCTGGGAAATGCATTTACGCATTACGCATTCGGAGGCTGCGCATACAGAGTTGCGCAGTCGCCGTCCGGGTATGTGGGACTCGCTGGCTGTTTTAGCTAGACTACCCACTAAAACCCAGCGGATCCGCCAGCGCCCTTGTTTGGACGTCAAAGGATCGGGAATCATTCACTTTGACGCCCGGCGCGCCCATCGGTGCACTCAGTGCTGTCAACAGGGGGGGGCAGGAGATGCGCATACCGGCGTCTCCTGCCGCCCGTTCTTCTTCTGCGGGGCGGGTGAGCATCGGCCGCCGACTCCCTCTCCCGCTAACTAAGCGAATACCCAAGGTTATGAGTTTGTACGAGTACTAGAATAGTGCGTCAGACAAGGATCGAACCTAGCACCTCTTAGATTTGGTTTTAGCACCGTAACCGTGCACCTACAAATGCTTTATTTTGGCTTAATTGATTAATTGCTATTTCATTCCTTGACTTGTCGTATCTCGGCAAACTTTCTTATTTCGGTAAACTTACATAAATAATTAAAGCTATGTATACAATTTCAATAAAAAAAAAATCGTGTCGTAATACATTTATTATTGGATGCAAATTGAAGGTCGCATCGCAACGGTGAACTTGAAGATGAGAGGAATAGGGTCGCGACGAGCGGGGTCACGAGCGGGGTCACGACCTCGTCACTCAATTTTCACTGCCTTCATTCATTACGGCTCAAGTGCTGACAGCTAACGCCCTGCTTGTAATAGCTGTTAGTTTTTTACACTTTCTATTCCCATTCTCGATTTTCCTCTAATCGACTGGTCTAAAATCTCGTCATTGCTCTTCACCATTAGGTGATTATAGTCAAGCGTAATTTTATATTAATGACCAGGTCCGCCATTTATAAAGGCAGATATTGAGTATATAAGAACCTTCATAATAAAAAATATGGACATTACACACATCGCTATATAGCCCCAAAGTAAGCGTACCCGTAGGTAGCTTGTGTTATGGGTACTATGATAACTGATGAATATTTTATATATATTATACATAAATACTTATAATATATAGATAACAGCTGGAAAATATCCATGCTGATAGATAAATGTTTTGACTCTTGTAACGACCTTCATAATAAATAAATATAGGACAATTACACATATCGCTACTACCATCTCCTACATCTACCATTTCTCCAATTTCGAACTGTGGATTTTGACTGGGAATTTCTTGAAAGGAAAGCCTAATTTTCATAGCACAACACAGGTCTGAAACACAACACACTCAATCTAATGAAACAGTTAAAAACCTAACCATAATTAAAATTATATCACAGATCCAGCATGCAATGAGCCCAAGATACACATAAAAATTGTATGAGTATGTCACCAATGGAAACCTCAATCGTAGAGATAGAGGTCTTACTTATTTTTCTGGCACGAATTCTGCAATCTGTCTGATACTCACCGAAATATTTTGCTCGTTCAGTATTGATCACAATCATGGCTAACTGCACTTGACAGGCATGTCTACCATCACAATGTCGTGGTAACTAATCGATTCTATCTAGCATTTTCCTAGTATCAAACTAGGTTCCACTTGTCGGCCTGTTATTAATACTAAATTGGCAGATACCGATTTTGATCGGAGCAGTAGTGTAACAAAGCTTCTATTTGAATGTGTAACTGAAAACTTTTGTATGAAACGGGGTCAACAAAATAACAATCTTTTATTTAATCTAACATTAGTCTGAATAGCTAACCGGTTAAGGGACCAGATTCAATACCGAGATCATGGATGAGTTTTACATCAGTTAGAATATTGTTATAACCACTCATAAAATTTTAAGACTAAGGAATTGTAGAGGACGAGAAATTGGAGAAATATAAAAGATAATAGACAATTTTAAATATATACCCCTCTCCTGTAAGAAGGCCTGGCCCTGTAGTGGGCCGTTTATAGATTTAAATATTAATTTATTAAAAAGAAAAAGAAATACACACTGAAAACAGTTAAAAGGGTAGCAGCCAATAAAAGTAAATTATGTTTAAATCTAATCTAAATCTAAAATCTGTCTCCTCTAATACGAGCACTATCATTTTTTATTTATTTTTAACAATCCTTATAAAAAATATAAAAAACACTATTAAAACTTGATCGAACAACTAAGCGAAAACTTCTTATTTGGTCAAAGCTTTTCGCTATAAAACCGTTGATTGAAACGACTATAGGAACAATCATTGTTGACTCAACATTCCACATGGTGGTAATCTCATCAGCAAGATCTAAGTATTTTGATTCTTTTTCCTTTTCAGATTTCATCAGATTACTTATTATTCTATGCTATCATTACTTTGATTTGATTACTTATTTTATGCTATCATTGTTAAACAGTACTTAAATAAGCTAATGTAGATATTCTTTTGTTTCAGCAACTCTTCTGGGGTCAGAGTGCGTGGTGTCCGAGCAGTGCACTCTGAAGGTTGCTTACAGCGCCTGTTTGGATAATGTTTGTCGATGTTCAGACGGCCACCTGCAATTCAGAAAACATACTTGTCTCTCACGTAAGTAGACTTAAACTTAATACTAAAGAAGTTAGCATATGTTTACTGCAGCAAAACTTGCTAGTTAACTAGTACTAGTTCGTACTGACTGCGAATAAATGCCACGCTAGGTACTAATAGCATCTAATAGGTTACGGAGGTCAGATGAGAGTCGCTGATAAAATATCGGGAACGTGCTACGTTGAGAAAGAAATTTCCCCCGTTGCATTGACACAAAAAAGTAGTTCAATGGTGCGTGTCTTACTTTCGTTTTCTTCGTCATGAACTTACGCCAAATCGGTCACGTCACGGGCTACCTACATCGCTTTGGATACAGATAAATCACCGTGTAATTCTGTAGACACAAAAACAGATGAAAGTCGAGATAACAATGTGGAGTAAGCTGTAGATGCCTTAAGGTGCACTTACACGGGTCAGTTTAATCGATCTATTCCCATTAGCGGTGATCCAAGAAAGCTTAAACATTTTACAGGATCAGAAGTTTTCTCCAACTGACTGCCTAACATCGATTTGAAAAACGCACCCAGGCATAAAGATATTAGGGATTTTTCGTTTATTATGACGCCATGAGTACATGCTACTATTTACTTTAAAAAAAAGTAAACATTATAACTGCTCACATGTGCCTATACATACATCGTATTGAGGTAACAAGAAGCAATTTAGACCAAGGTAACATAACACGCGTCGAGATCGCTCGACAAATTCTATCGGCGACTATGAGTAATATAGAATACATTGTAAACAATAGAATTTAAAACAAATTTCGTTCAGATTGCTCTACTAATTATTCTTGATTAATCCAAACGTGTTCTTAAGCCTTAATTATTCCATACAATTCCCGTGTAAGCGTATCATAACAGTAAGAGATTGCTTTTTAAGAATCACGTCTACACTCAAACCAATTTCGGTAACGAGGTAATAGGTATCGCTATTATAATTTACTGCAATGAATGCGGTGGCTTTTGTTTTTATATCTGGATGTTATTAGCCGCTAAATAGTCGTTTTCCGCGTTCATCTGCGAACTGTTGTTTATCTACTTTCTTTTAAATCCCACGACGCTATTTTGCTAATGGTACAATGTTTACAATGATGTATTTGTCTTCGTGCAAAAATATGTCTCTAGGGTCTACATTAACATTAACTTTTAGTGTCGTTATATTTGTAATTGTACCTAATATTGTAGTAATGCTAAACCATGCGGTAAATAGATTAGGTGTTTCATTGAATCACTGTATGTATTACAATAGAATATTTCTAAAAATGTAGACCGCAAAAGAAATCTGGTATCACACTCGCGTGACGGCTTATGCAGCATAAAACTTACATACGATAACCGAATTAAGTATTTTACGGTATACATTCATGACACAATATCCCAAAATTAAATGCAACTCTATTTGGTTTGTATACAAGACGAAGAGATTTTGATAGTTCAAGCATTTTCCTTAAAAATAATCGCTTAATAACAATTACGTTAAATTGTTTAGCAAAAACTAAATAATATTTAAAGGGGTTTTAATTCATCCATAATATTGTCATAAGGCAGTCTTAAGTGTAAAGAAATCTTAAAATACGTTTGACCTCTTTAAAATTCTCGTATGTATACACATTGAAACGATAGCATGAGTAGCATGGTTGTGACGGTTGACTATGCATGTCGTACATAAATTACTACAAGTTAGCGATGAACTGATGTTATTGAATAGTTTATTAGAGCATATAACGACAACAAGTCGTTTATAAACTGTCAAGAAAATTACATATACAACCACTGTACGCTAATTATTTTCACGACTCATAAGTTCCCTACTGTCTAAGCTAACATCAAATGGTTGCCGCAAATAAATGCTTACTATTTTTCTTTACAGCTGCCCCGCCTGGCCATGTATGTTACAGTAATGAACATTGTCGTTTGTGGGATAAAGAAAGTCACTGCGAATTTGTAATCCCAAATCTATTTGGAAGATGCGCGTGCAACCCATTTTTCAAACAATTAGGAGATAAGTGTATCGGGCAAAAATTAACGTCATACGCCACAGAGGCTGTTATAGTCGAACAAGAGACAGCTATCGGTTCTACTAAAGAAACTCTTAAACAGGATCTACCTTTAAAATCGATGGCAGAGATACCTCCAAGTATTCCTGACTCGGACGAGAACCTCAAAAAATTTGATCCACTAATGGACAAAGTGGACGTAAAGCCTAGCAATCTGCCCATGTTTACAAGTAAAAATGATGTTCTTAGTACTCAAGAAGACAGTCCATTAATGCAAGCTGTCATGAAGGTACCAACTGCAGAACCTAGTAAACGTTTACCTGTGTCGAACAGGAAAGATGGCGAACCAAATGAATTAATTAGAGTTGATGAAATGACAGCAAACTTGCACGCTAACGATCAACCGATCTATAGGGTTGTAACTCAGCCATCTGTTGAACGGAAGTCGAATAAGAAAGGATCTTCCAAAGAACAGATAAGCAGCAAGTCTAAAGGTGGTCATCAGAAAAAATCTTCGTTAAAAGGTTAGTTGAATTTGTTTTAAAACAAGTAATTATAAATACTAAAATTACAATTTAAAAAGATCGAAGATCTGTAACTGTAAGCCTTTCGTCATTTTATAAAAAGCTAAAAGTTCTATAGCCTATTTTTCTACCAATAAAATCTACTATAGAGATCCAAAGTTTGTGGCTTTGGGAGGTCCCGTCCCTTAACCGTCATAGTATAAGCCATTTTGTATAGCCTCTAAAGGCCTAATAAGAAAAATCATATTTCCAATTTTCAGTCCCTTAGTTTCGTGTCAAGACTTCGTAAACACTGCTATGTTTAATTATTTTTATTAAATTATTAAACTTTAAGGGTCTTTGAAGAAAAGTTGGTTAAAGTTAAGTGTCAGGTGACAGGGGATGTGATTTCTATAATATATATCTTAGGCTCTTAGTCTTATAGAAAAAAAAAATAGGAAGGTAAACTTTCATATTATAATTTTCATTTTACAGACAAAAATCGCGTTCGAGTCGATGCTGTATCACCGTCTGATTTGGGCCCCGCGTCTCTGGGGATGCCCTGTTTCACAGACAATCAGTGTCACATGGTGGATCCGAACACGCGATGTCTGAACAAACGATGCGATTGCGCGTACCGAACCAATTCCACCTCGGCTTGCTCGGCGCGCAATAGAGGATGTTTGCCGGGAACATTCCAAGTGAGTGAGATTTGACTGATGGCATTTTAATAATCTTTATAAAAGCAACAAACAACAACTTTGTAATATAATTGGGTGAATTTCCAAATAAAGACATAAACCATTCACAAATCAAAACCTTATTTTTTACAATGCGACGTTTCTGAGATAGACAGATCAAAATTATAAAAGTTTTGATGGAGGTACCGTATTTTTCTTTCATGTGCATTTATTGAAAAACTGTATATTGTAAATTTGTTAATTACAAACAAACACTTCAATTTTATTTATGTCTGCAGATGTATCCTACTACTATTATAAAGGCGAAAGTTTGTATGGATGTATGGATGTATGGATGTTTGTTACTCTTTCACGTAAAAACTACTGAATGGATTTGAATGAAACTTTACCACAATATAGCTTATACATCAGAATAACACATAGGCTACATTTTATACCGAAATTCCCACGGGAACGAGAACTACGCGGGTGAAACCGCGGGCGTCCTCTAGTATATAATACGGAAAGATCCAGCCTGTGATCGAGTCTGTTGATGACCTATGAAATGTCTTAACATTTTTTTCCTTCAAAGAAATACTTAGTTGTCTCACGAAGCTGGGAAGTTGTCAGTGTTACATCCATAGTCATCTAATAAAGATTTCTACAGAGTTAAACATTATCATCCTATACTAAAGCCAAACTCGATTGAGAATGCTTGTCAACAAACAAATTAAAAATGAAGATAAAAAATGCAACACGTTTTATGCCTAATAAATTTAAAATTATGTTTTGTTTTTTATAAAATCTTATTTAAAAGATATTGAATATATTAATTAGTTTTAAGCTTACTAATCTAATTTATTGACATGAATTCGTCATTACCAAATTCATTTAAAAAATTAGTTGTAAAATGACTAGTGATTTCTACCTGAATTTGTTTGTTGACAAGCATTCTCAATCGAGTTTGGCTTTAGTATAGGCCCGCACACCCGCTTTTAGATAGTGTGATTAGTCTTTTATACGTTACACTTCTTTTAGGAGAGAGGACAGAGGAAAGCTATGTGACGGTGATGGTTTTTTTATCGACCACAAGTCGGCACTTGACTAATATCACACCTGATTTTAAGTGATGATGCAATCTAAGATGGAAGCGGGCTAACTTGTTAGGAGTACTATTTATAAGTCCACCGCGCATACCACTGCGACACGGACGCCGTCAAAATGATCAATATGATGATTATTATTATTATTTTTTTTTGCATAGTTTAGGCTTGTGATTATTTCTAAAATGTTGGTCCAGCAAACTTATTTGGAACAGGCCTAGCTTGATAATGGTGATGACATGTTAACAGTGTCGATCAACGGGTGCGTGCATCAGTTGGTACTTCGTGTGCGACGGTCGCAAGGACTGCCCCGACGGCTCCGACGAGAAATGTCAAGGTACTGGTAGAGGTAACTATCTATGCACATTTCTTTCTTTCTTTGCACACCTTGTGTAATATATCTTCATCTAACATCTTGGGAATTAAACGAGAGTTCTAAATACAATGGTCTTGTCCTATACGGTGAAAGAGGAGGTTCTATAGTGGCTCGTAAAATAGTCAAAATCTAATGATGAATAAGAGAACATTTGAGGACATAAGGAACAATGCCATTTATTAACCTGGTGCAAGCTTTACAACTGTTCCCCTTAAATAATGAAGTATGGTCTACCCGTTTCTGTGCCTTTTTAAGTTCCGCGTCCTTTACCTCCACTGGTACCGTCCTGGTATAACAAGGTGCAAGGTTAAACGTTTGTTGTTATATTACAGATGGCACAGGAGAACGTTGTCCAATGCACGCCTTCCGCTGCGGAGGTCCTGGCTCTCCCTGCGTGTCCAGAGCGTCTCGATGTGACGGCAAGGTGCAGTGTCCGGGTGGAGAAGACGAGAGGAACTGCAGAGCTACTAAACGGAGAGGGTAAGTTCCATAAATATATTGCGTTTTTAACTAACTGACAATTTGGGCTTCTCAGTTGATGTTAAGTGACGATAAAGTCTAAGATGGTATGAAGGTATGGTAAGGAAGGTATGGTATATGGTGGAAAGTACGTTTCTCAAACTATACCTCCAAATGTTGTATACTCACCATTATACGGGAACGCTAAATCGCTAAGCAGTTCGTCTGCCCGTAAAATGGTATAACTATCAACGGCCGAACCCTACCACTGCACCAAACCTTAAGAGAGAATAAAATAAAAAAGGTACCTATTTACTGACAGCAAGAATATAGAAAATAAAAAAATCCCAAATTTACCTGAGCTGGGAATTGAACGCCGTACCTCTCTGTTGCTTATCTTTAATCAAAATTGCATAAATGTTTCTCAATTTCGCAATCCGGTAAGACAAACGCAGGTAGCGAAAAACGCAAGAAAATGCGTGTAATAAAGAATAGGCTACAACAGTTTATGTAGTTTTGTGGTTGTATTTATCAAAAAAATAAAAAAATATGCATCAGCGATACTTAAGAGCATCCACAAACTGATCTATTTCTTCATTATTATAGATATTTATTAATAAATTATTTTGCAATTTTAGATCTAACAATATATTCATTTTGCTATTTTCCACTGATAATCGGGTGAACTAATCCACGTCAGAAAGTACTAAAAAAAGCCGACACTATTTTTTATTATTTTTTTAAAAAATAATTTTTACACTCTAGTAAACAGTAAGCGTTATTTTGGAGCAACTTATGTCGCGAGTTGTAAAAAAAATAATAAATTCAATTGTCAATATAAATATATATATAAATTTTGATAAATATTTATTGAACAAAATAACACTCACTGTTTACTAGAATATAAAAATTATTTTTTAAAAATAATAAAAAATAGTCTGTCCAGGATTTTTTTAGGCAACCTATTTTCAATATATTTTCGAACAGCACAGATTATAGCAAAATAAGTATATTATTAACAATTGAATCTGCACTATCATTTACCTGTAATCCAGAACGCATCCCGAGCGCGCGATCCGGTCGCACGAAGGCCGGGAGCGAAAAACGCAAGAAAATGCGCGTAATAGATACCAAGAAGCCACAACAGGTTGTCTATGTAGTTTTGTGCGTTGTATAACAGTACGTGCGTGTTTTTCCAGTTGCCCGCGACACACATTCCGCTGCGGGTCGGGCGAGTGTCTGCCCGAGTACGAGTTCTGCAACGCCATCATATCTTGCAAGGACGCGTCGGACGAACCGCCCCATCTGTGCAATGAGCAATCGAGGTGAATGTCAATTAACTTACATTCACGTACAGGTAGATTGCTGTTAATTAAGTTGTAACTATACTAAAGCCAAACTCGATTGAGAATGCTTGTCAACAAACAAATTTAAAATGAAGGTAGAAAATGCAACACATTATTTTATGCGTAATAAATGTAAAATTATGTTTTGTTTTTTTTATAAAATCTTATTTAATAGATATTGAATATATTAATTAGTTTTAAGCTTACTAATCTTATTTACTGTCATGAATTCGTCATTAACAAGTTAACTTAAAAAATTAGGTGTAAAATGACTAGTGATTTCTACCTTCATTTTTAATTTGTTTGTTGACAAGCATTCTCAATCGAGTTTGGCTTTAGTATAGATTAATGTACACGGATTACTTACCGATCTATGTATATATCTTTTTATTTTTTTTATTTATTACAAGTTTGCTCTTAAATCACACATTAATCGTCAGTCCACGTCGTGGTTAGTGATGATGCTATCTAATATTGAAGGCTACCATCAGAGTTGAATTGAAAAATTAAAACTCTTTCAGTTTCTACCCGACATCTTATCGGAACGCTAAATTGCTTGGTGGTACAACTTTGCATACAACTAGCCACGACCGAATCTTCCCACCAGCTAGATCTGGATCAGTTGTGAATATCTCAGTAGATTTATAAATTTGAGTAACATACCAACCCACCACAGAGGCTGTCAAAACAGTAATAAAAAAATCGAGTGCTTAATATAAAAATTATTATAACACCCGTGGTTTTACTGCGTAGTAGTTACGTCCCTGAAAGGGAAAATCAGGATCACATTATATGTCACTATCAAATTCTAATTTTTTAGAGATGCATCTGTTGGTTCAAATATTTATTTTCTGCGGCGAAGGAAGATTTACCAAAATGTATGTCCCGCTTATAGTACATAAAGTATTCAGAATTTTAATAAATATAAATGTGATCTTGTTTTTCTACTTTTGTTCAGACCTTTCAAAACATCGGATTTTTTGATATTATAATAATAATTTTATTTGAGACTTTTTCTTTTCAGTTTATGTTATTGTCAAAATAGTTAACACATACGACATTAATGCCATCTTTTGTTGAAATGGCAAAATAAACATGATTGATATTTATATATTTAACTGTCATTTACATTTAACGAAACCCTGTTGCTTAGAAAGAAAGAAATATTCAATTTTCTTTATTTGTGCATATAAGCCGCCGTTTTTTAAATTTATATATCTTATGTTACTACCACAATTTTAACAAATTCAACGACACTTCACTGTAAAAAACCTGATGTTTAGGATATGCCGTCGAAGAAATGGACATTAGCCGTCACTCATACATCTGTTATCATAGGACGAAAAATCAATACTCCTTTAGTTTCAACGAATAGTTGGAACAAATCGATAGATTGTAAATCTTGATTTATTGAGGTAAGTACCGATGAAAGTCTCCCACAACAGTCCAATACAATTTAACGAAAAGCTGTTATTTTGAAACAAACAGACTCTTCAATGTTCTTTATTTGTGTATATAAAATCCAAGCATTGTCGGGGATATAACAATAGCTCAGGAAGTACATCAAAAACTTATCTTATTGTTTAACACTCAAAACATGTTAATGCAATAACACCAGCTTGAGATTAAAGTGCAATCATACACAACGATCTTTAGATGCCATATACGATAACAGTAAACACCAATTTAGTAATGAATAAATACTGTATCTACATCTATGTATGAATTTACATTTGTTACACAAAAATGCACTAAATAAGTAATTTGTGACAACTAGATTACATTTGTTTTTGTCTTATTCCATAAATAGGTAGGTGGTAAGTGTCTTTAATTCAAAAACTAGGTATATTTTTCTTGTAGGTATATTCTAACTATATGTTTCGTTCAGCTTTTTACTTAACTTATAGAACTACTATACATTTATATAAAGTACTATAAACTTATAGAAAGCTTTTCTCTATAGCAAAGAAAATTTGCCCCAGGTTGTCCAAACGTATGCTCATATTTAACTATTTTATTTAAATACACAATGAATTTTAAACAAAACTACCCATGTTTCATAGCAATCACTTAAACTATATCAAAAATATAAGAATTTCAATCGATTTTTTGTGTCCTGAATCACGTGACCGTCGTCGTAGTATGAAAAGTCAACATTTATCAACCTTCATAACTTTTATCAGAGACTGCTTAGCTATAAGTAACTTTATTACTATTCAAATAGAAAATCTGTACTATTTAATGACATATATATCATCTCTGGGCATCTTTGGGGCAGACTTCCATATATTTTTTAACAATGTCCTTTGTTACCATTTTACTTCCTGCTTTATTGCTCAAAACTGTAATTGAAAACAATTTATTTTGGTCCGATGGTCTGACGACCTGATGATGATGAATTTTTGACCCAAACAGAGATAAGTAGAATATTTTCGCTGCAGCGAATGTTGAGAATTTCTTAAAAATTTGTTAAAAAAAGTCCTGGGTTGTTATTGCCTAGGACTTAAAATTAGGACATCTGTATCCGCAGCTTACACAGATTAAGCACTACATTAAAGTTTATTCCAGAAGCATTTCCTTCTTATCTTGGCAGCGTGAATCAGGGATAAACACAAACACGTTATGTTCGCATCAAAGGGCTATCAACTACTAACTTAAGGGTGCAGACGGTTGGATGCACCCTTAAGTTAGTAGTTAGTTAGTAAGAATCACATAAATAAAATGACGAAGGAGGTACTATAAATATTAAACTCTTTACTTCAAGTATAGTTTACAAGTCGGTACTTTTGAATCACAATTTAGACTATTTGTAGTGAATCCCCACCACTTGAAAAGCTGATTTTAAAAGGGAATATTTTAAAGCACACTCAATAAGATAAATATGGTTTTGAAGATGAATTTTTTTTGATTAATTTGCAGGTGGCGGGCGGCTGACTTCTGCCCATTGAGGTGTGGTAACGGGCGGTGCCGAAGTACGGCGGTGGCGTGCTCTGGTCGGGATGGGTGTGGCGATAATAGTGATGAGATCGCTTGCTCAGTTTGCAGTAAGTGACCTTTTCTAGGATAAACTATTACGTACCTAGGAGCGGGGTTATAGGGGCTCGCCAGCGCATGATTGTATTTGTGTTAAAAAAATTTAACATTAAATGAATTGTCTAAAGTGGCGAAAATAACTTTCATTTGCCACACATGCAGTGACGGTAGTCATCAATTTTTTACATAACTTACCTAAGGTAGACTGCTGGAGAAGCGCCCATGAAGCTAGTACTAATTCGGTTGTTAACGACGTTCAATCTGTCTTTTTATACTCTACTAGCAGTCCCCCGCGACTTCGTCCGCGTGAAAACCTCTTAGGTACCCTTCTTATTTTAAAGACAAACTTTCATACAAAATGTGGCACATATAGTGTGCTCATTCCCCGCTCCCCCTCTCAATTTAATTTTTTTATAGTTTCCCGTGAAGCAATATTCTCCGTCCCGTCCCGTGTACTAAAGGTCTACATTTTTGTTAAACATTGTATGACATTTCAGTACATTAACATTAAAAATATATACTTATGGCAAGCTGATGGGTATAAATTGATATTAAATAGTATATTTCACTCTTGAGTCTAGCCTTCAGAATAAACAAAAATAATTTTACAATCCGACACGCAGATAGAGATTAGCCCGTTTAAACAAACGAACAAACTCTTCCGTGTACTAAATAGATATTTGAACAAAGATCGAATTCTTAATTCATCATCGTATATATAACATAGATGTAAACTCCCCTCCCGCACGCGCACCCCCGCCTTGGTGACGCTCACTTCGCAACGCAGAAATAGTAATATTTTAATTTCGCCATAACTTCAAAACCAAACGTCCAATTTTAGTCTTTTACATACCAAATATTATCTACATAAACTGTACTTAGTGATGAAATAATTTATTTTGATAAAGATTAATAGCATGAGTAAAATAAATGCGTTCAAATGTAGTCCAAAAAAATCAAGATTTTTAAATAAATAAAATGGTTGTTGTGCCTCACTCGACATAGATAGGTATAGTGTGTCGCGGACTTTTTTGTAGATATTTATAAGATCTCCAATTAATTAGAACATTTTATGGTTCTATCTTTTATAGTTTAGGCAGCGTACGCAAAATAAGTAACTTTTCTGGTTGATTTTTTACACCTTGTGTCCGAAAAACCCAAATATTTTACGGAACCCTATTTTTTTCCAAAATAAAATTTAGCCTATGTTACTCGTGGATAATATAGCTGTCGAATGGTGAAAGAATTTTTAAAAACGGTCCAGTAGTTTTTGAGCCTATTCATTACAACCAAACAAACAAACAAACAAACAAACAAAGTTTTCCTCTTTATAATATTAGTATAGATATATTGGCTAAGGATCAGAAAAACCTAGTTCGTTTTGCCGATTTTTCTGAGAAATTGCTAATACCACCCCAATTAGGAGAGATTTACCATGAATTCTAGGCATCCTCTTTAAAAATGTATAGAGCCCGTTACAAAGTCAAAAATTCCACATTGAAGTAGCAAGATGGGTCTGATAAACTTTCCTCTCATATAAGGAGCCCCTGTAGTCGGCATTAAAATTAGCCGATGATGAGGATTGATTTTAAACTGAACTTTAAGTTTCTTCCAAACAATTCCAGGAAGTGGGTCCTATAATATTAACACGCGACTTAACAGTGCAAGCGTCTGTCAACGACTTCTGATTGTAGAATCGCACCTGCTCAAATATGCCCTGAATACTTTTAATACCTACACTTATTTGTAATTTGTCACGATGTTTTACCGTTATTAGGACACATTCTTTAAACTCTCTGTATAATTATATTTATAGGAACGGTACTGTGGCAAAGTGTATACCTTCACATCTTTTTTCTTTTACAGGATGTCCATTGCCTCCGAAGCTGCCGTGAGATTTTTGAAGATTAAATCAGTGGAATTTTTGTACAGATCTCACCGCACAATTATGGTCACGTGGAAAACTTGTTAACTGCCAAGAATAAAGTTTAATTTGTTTTATGATAGTCTTAAAATAAAAAACAGATATTACAGAACATTCACGCGTTCCCTGAATAACTACAGTAGGTAGATATGTGTAATCGGGGATATCAACTTCCTTATTGCAAAATCAAAACGCACAACAGAAGTATTGTTAAAAAGATTAAAATCATAGAAATCTTAAGTACAAATACAAGTCTTAACTACAAATACAAGTCAAGACTGGAAAATGTTTGTGTGATGAGCATGGATGTTTTCCAGTGTCTGGGTGTTTATCTATTTAATATAAGTATTTATGTAAAATGTATATCAAAATATTCATCAGTTATCATAGTATCCATAACACAAGTTACCTAAGCTTACTTTGGGGCATAAAAATATACATGATATAAAAGCATACACGGACCTCCACCTACAGTTAAAAAAGTAAAAACTCTGTAACTGTTACTTTTAACTACATTTGTTTTTAGTTTTTTTGATTACGTCTTATTAAATTGGAGCGTCAAGTGTAGGAACTATTTTTTAAAAATCTCACTTTGTGCAATGTTTCCACACTCGACACCTTAAATCCATCTAGTAATCATCGATGTCACTAATACAATTAATTAATTTGCAATGGTTTGGAAAGGAACTTCTCTGGTTTGTTATTAAGATTTCTATGGCTCAAATATTTGGTTTGACCAATAATTACGCACCAATTTGTCAGTTAAGGCACAGAACACATAATAGTATGATACCTACATACTTTTGATTGTAATAAATTATTTGGTATACAATCAATTATGATATAAATCTGTCAATCCTAATTATAAATAACGTATTTAGCCAATAGGCTTTCTGATGTCAGTAAAACACCTAGTTTATTTCTAGTAAAGTCTACGTAGGTACAACGAAATGGAAATCTACAGATGCTAGCTGTAATTAAACTGTAATTGATGAGTAGGTATTTATACTATCACTAGATTTCTTAATTGCTTATTCTTTTGCTTTTTATACGCATAACATTAGAAAGGTTATGAAATGCAGCGGACGGACAGGACGGCGACGCGAGGCTGGCGTGACTTGAACCGTTGTATTATACTTACTATAGTAACATACATCACGTCAGTAAATAACACCTACGTCACATCTTTTACATAATGTTATTTTTATCTTAGACATAATAAAGTATCTATGCTTAGTTTAATTTTTCCGCTTACAACCCGCCGCGCCCTATATTTATTTTGATGATAATTAATAGATTAAGTAGGTATTCTGTAAAATATCGCTAATATCTACTTTGCCTTCATCTATGCTTGTAAGAACTTATTAAGTAATTTTTATTTCGTAAGTAAGAAGACTGAACACACAACGATTACTTTTTCAAAATCTATATGGATTTTATAACTTCACTACCTAAAAATATATCTTGCATTTAAAATATAGGTACTTACCTATCTAGTTTATAAGTTAATTTACCTTTAATATAATTGTACATAATTAATTTAAAAACATTAATTGTCAGATATTAAATTATTACGTTTAGGGTGTAAGTTCGTAGCCGACTGACCGACAAATGCGAGACACTACTGTTTTGTATGTATTGCTATGAAATAAGTTTCGTGGCGAGCGACATGTCGTTCCCGTATAAATGCATAGAAATATGCTCGTATGTAAGAGTGGAGGGGGGTTAGGGGGTCTTGACTCTGGATTTCCTCTTAGCACAAAAAGTAAGAAATAAAAATCGCGGATTATTAATCACATGGATATTAGACAAAATATATGCCGTTCACGCATCGCAACCCCCCTCCCTGATTAGAAAGTCATTTTTTGAAACCTGGACCCCCCATGAGAAAGCTATTGCTGCGCCCGTGTATAGAACGCATAGCGAGAGGTAGTGTTGCTGCGACACATCGTCTGCAGTCGGCTCTGAACCGGCATCTTTACAAGTAGGAAACTTATTATTTTTAATAAGCTATGTTTTAACTATGTAAGTATTAATATGCCAGTATCTAATGCTTAAATAGGAACAATAAGTATGCTTAGAAGAACTCTTTTAATCATTTTTGCGAAATTAATATGAAAGTAGTGTCAATGATGTAAGAATAAACCTTTTAATAAGCTTCCTTTAATAAAAAATAGTGATTGATCTGAGCTTTTAATAAAAGTTAAGTATGAAATTAGGTACTTGGTCTTTAGCATAATCCGTAATTTTCTATACGTGAAGGGTTACCCAAGCGTCCCGCGATACTATTCTCAAAGTATCAGAAACCATTTAGGTATTTTGACCAATCGGAACGAAAATGTATTGGGATTTATCTAAAAGGCTTGAAAGGTATCTTTAAGGCTTGAAAATGACCTCGCAGAGAGTGTTGAAACGAAATCAAAAATTAAAAAAATGTCACCTCTATGAGTGTTTTGATATTTAATTAAATTAGATAAATCCCAATACATTTTCGTTCCGATTGGTCAAAATACCTAAATGGTTTCTGATACTTTGAAAATTTTCTATACGAACAACGTACAACCTTAAATAGCGTAATAAGAAAAATAAAAAAACCTTCTTTTTGCTGTGAACGAATTAATAATTTTACTACGATTCGACGCACACACTGCTAAAGAGTACCTACTTGTGGCGTCTACATTCCAAGTTTTTTATTTTTCAGGTCAAACTATACCTACCTAATTTCATTTTGATTTTTAGTTGAAATTCGTTTAGACCATAAACAGTGAAGATGATAGGAATTCATGTTAAGAGATTCATAGGTTTATTTAATTTATCTATCCAGCTACTGTCGCCTACCCTCATTCGTGTTTCTTTATTTATAAAACCTAAGTAGAGCTTAGACGAGAGTGAATTAATGTAGTTTAATTTATTGTAATATATTGTAGTACGAGTGTGTGTGAATGTGAATAAATAAATATATTTATAGAAAATAAATAAATTATTTAAAATTATGAGATTTTGTATATTATTTTCCTCATTTCCCAATTTTAAATGTAAATTTCCAAAAGCATATAAACTGAACCAATATTTCAGTTTTACACTTTTCGTTTTTGACTCTACTTTATAAAAACCTACCTACATACTTCAGACAATAAGACATTCAACCAGTTAGCCAGCATTCAGGATTAGTAATTTATGTGGGACCACTCTTGACAGTACCTACCTAAGTACTTAAACCTTTTCAAACCACAAAATAATTTCTGAAAATTAAATTACAAATGGCATGACATTTTTATTTCTTGCAAAAGAAACACTAAACTCATTTAAAACGCAGCTTATATTTAGCATGCAATGAGATTGCATATACCATGACAATTTACTCTAGGAACGAACGTTTGAAATCCCGGGCATTTTATTCATAACTAAAAGAAAAATGGTCTGATATTTGTTGATGGAATTCGTAAGCGTCTACAAATGTAAACTATTACAGTTTATGTAAAATAATTTATTTTATTTTTTCAATCCGTATACAAGGTCCGAATTAGTCCATTAAATAAAATAAAAAATCAGTCATTACATTATCATAATTGAGTATGGCAACCACGCAATAATTACACAAAGAAAGATTTAATATGACATGTGTCGGCCAACTAGGGACAGAATATCGAAAAGAAAGTATCGATACTGTACACATAAATAGTATCGAACCAAATCGATACTTTTTACTGGTTAAACTAACTCTTTTGTGTGCCGAATTACTAGTGTTCAATAATTTCAGCTTAACTTCAGTAGAACAAACCTATAAAGTAATAATAGAATATAAAGAACTAATAATACTTATTTTGAAATGTGAATAAAAAATTTGATTTATAAACGCGTATTGCATTTAAATTCCTAATCTAAAATAAAAATTCCAAAAATTAAGTTTTAAGTAATTTCCTGAAAACTATCGAGTAAATGTATCGAATGTACTCGATACTCCAGCGTATCAATGTTTTTTTGTCCAAAACTTCAAACATAAATATCTTTAATTCCAGACATCACACAGTATAAAACCTTAAGAAAAAATTGTTCAGAAATAATTTGTCTTTAATTTTATATTTTTTTCATTCATAGACGCAAAAAAATGTCGTCAACAAAAATTTGTTAGGAAAATGACCATTGTTCTTTATAATTCAAAGTGATGAGATATTTTTTATGTATGAGTATTGTATACCAATAAGGAATACAAACCCTATTCCCTCTCCTATAAGTAGGTAGGCCTGGCCCTGTAGTGGGCTGTTAATAGGTTGATAATGATGATGATGATAAAGGAACACAAAACGTCTTGATGGACTCCGAGGCGCAGCTGTATGGGCGATGGATTTGTAAGACGCTTCTAGGTTCGTTTCCTGGCTATCCTATTTCCAACAAGTTAGTCCTTAGTTTACATCATCAATTAACATCAGGAGTGATTCGAGTCAAAGATTATTATATTTGTAGTAAATTAAAATACAAACGAAGAAAGTTATCTCACCTTAATTCGAATCACATGCATATTCCCAATTGCAATAAGCCAAAATGGGCGCGAAACTCAGTGTTTTCTATTCGTTGCGTAGATATTGATACAATTTCTACTACGGGCATGCGTACTAGGAAGCTTAAAGAGACAATTCCTGAAAACTGTCTCAGTGTGCTGTGGTACAGTGAAGGAATATTCACCGATTAGTATCCAAACAATAACACTATTAATGGATTTAAAAATAATTCCTACAAGTGAAAACACGACAAAATAGGTGAGTTGAATAATTAAGTACCTGTCTTATTAAGATTGTCTTATTTTGCTCTAGCTAATTTAAAGCGAAAACATTAAGTTATGAAGATAATATAAGTAAGAATATTATAAATAGTTTTGATTATTTAATTTATTTTATTATATGCTGAGTAAAAAATTATAGAGCCGAAGATTTGTATCGCTAATGAACATAGTAGGTAGTCATCTTCTGACGATGTTCCGGTTTTATGCTCTCATTTTAGATGTATTAGTTTATCTTATAGTATTTATTTTTATGTTTATTGTGTTATTTATGTAATTTCTTGTGTAATTATTCTAATGTATTAAAATACACCACCTGCAGTATGGTCTTGA
Source organism: Mycalesis mineus (assembly GCA_034621355.1). Classification (NCBI taxonomy): domain Eukaryota; kingdom Metazoa; phylum Arthropoda; class Insecta; order Lepidoptera; family Nymphalidae; genus Mycalesis; species Mycalesis mineus. The sequence goes on from CM067885.1 coordinate 7,356,785, forward strand.
TATTTTCCTAAGCCCAAGGTTGGCTAGAAGAAATCGTTACAAAGCGATAAGGCCGCCTTTTGTACCTCTACTGCCATCATAATGTTTTTTATTTTATGTCAAACAAAGTATAAATAAATGCAAGGTATTTACTTACCTACCTAATATGTAAAGGACATAGGTAAAAAATGTATGGAAGTCTGCCCCAGAGATGCCCAGAGATGATATATATGTCATTAAATAGTAAAGATCTTTTATTTAAATAGTAATGAATTTACTTGTAGTTAAGCAGTCGCTGATGAAAGTTATGAAGGTAGATAAAAGTTGACTTTTCATACTACGACGATGGTCACGTGATTCAGAACACAAGAAATCGATTAAAATTCTTATATTTTTGATATATTTTCAAATGATTGCTATGTAACATGGGTAGTTATTTAAAATTCATTGTGTATTTAAATAAAATAGTTATATATGAGCATACGTTTGGACAGCCTGGGGCAAATTTTGGCAATGTCCTTCAAATATAATTGTTTGATAAATTACCTAATTATCTAGCAAACTATTTCGCTACATAATGTAAACTAGGTACCTACTTATACCTGCTTAATAGATATGAATCCGGAAGTTAAAAGTGTTTATGTTGTTACATATTTTAACAATTAACTGTATACAGTAATAGGAACTTCTGTTATCTCTTTGTTATATTAACAGAAACATGAACTAATACAAATGTGAGTAACTAGTCGCTATTCGCGTATTCCGACGATAAATGGATAACTCGCTATTTATTTATCAAGTTTTATCAATTTACATTAAAAAATATTTCAACTTCTAATAAGATAGGCAGATTAGAAATTCTTCATTTAACTACCTACTTGTCTAGTAGGTACTTACTAACCTAAGTGGGTAATATATATCTACTTGTCAATACATACAAACTTATAGACGTTAGCATATTAAGAGTTAGTATCACTCTTAAAGAACAACAAAGCAGGTGTGCAGCAGGAATCACAGGCGAGCTCCTGAAAGCGAGTGAAAAGCTGAAACTAAGAATTAGAGTCCTACAAAGATTGTTCAATTCGGTAATGGACGAGGGCACAACGCCTAAGGCGTACCTAACACAGAAAGGAGATGGTCCAAAATTGCATGGAGCACAGACTCACTTTCTGTTCATGAGTTGAAAAAAAGTTTATTTTTGATAAAATCCTTGTATTTTTTCCATTTTAATGGTATGTGGTACAAGAGTGAAGCGAAAATGGACCATCTCCTTTGGTCATTGTTTTTTTAAAAAAATGCTCTTAAAACTCGTAAAGTCATAACGAGCAAGCCCATTTCCCATGAAGCTAATCTGTTTATTTTAGTATCATATTCTAATGAATATGACTACTACTAAAACACTACTACTACTGCTATAGCAACAGTAGTAATTTCTCTCTATCAATGCTATCGTTTTAGCCAGAGAGAGTTAAAGACGAGGTCAAAACTCAGGCTATCGAGTTTTACTGGAGAATAGCGCTAATGTTCTCGAAGTACTTTATTTTAAAGTGGAACTTTTACCTGCCTGAGACAAAATAAGTTTTATTTAGAATATCAAAATTCCAGAAAGAGGTGAATTAGTCACGACAAAATTCGTGACACCTTTCCTATCCCATCAATCTATTCCATATTGAAAAAAATAGACATCAATCCTTGAATAGGAAGCTATTTTTGTTATGTTGTTCAACAATTATTTTACAGTAGGTATGGTATTTAAAAGTTTTCTAAAATTTGTAATAAAACAGGATCAGTAGAACAGCTGATCAGCTGTCCGCAATATTACGAGTACAATGGCAATGCAGGTCTTAATTCAATTCCTTGGGATATCGATAACTTGGCAATTAAAGGGTTTTCCAAATGAGATATAAATTCTCCACTTGTTTATTATTATATCAATATTGTTTACAACGCATAATTTTACAAATGCCTTTTCTTTTGTAAACAACGAAGCATTGTTTGTTTATAAAAACAAACAATCGAATACTTCGTATCCAATACTCTACCTACTGGAATTCTATCTACAAGACAGTGATATGTCTTGCATTAAAACTGAGGTAGAGATATAGGTAGCTTGTAATTAAACATTTCAATATTAAAAAATGTCTTCTTTAGAAAAATATAATCAAAAATCTCTTTTTCATATCATTATAACAAAATATTTTCTACCTTTAATTCCAAGGTTAGTAAATTAACTGGCTATATTTTTGATTTTTAATTGATTGATGCTTGAGAAGTCTCAACCTTCAAAGTTCGTGGTTTCTTAAGGTTACTTCGTGATTTCATCTGTCAGTTAATGCGTGTTAACAATAATTATTTACTGTAATAAATTGGTAATTGAACTTCCACGGTGTGTTATTTTATTAGCTAGGTAGATATCTTCATATATTTATTTCTCGAGTTCACTATGCAAATCACAGCAGAGCGCCTCTTCATAGATATTCTTAGATCGTAGACTATGATAGACTGAACATTTGGAAAATTTTAACGTACTCGTAATGGGTAGGTATAAAGTGAAATCGCTTCCCGCCAGGTATAGATGGAAAGGGGTGTGGATTTTCATCCTACTCCTAACAAGTTAGCCCGCTTCCATTTTAGACTGCATCATCACTTAACATCAGGTGTAATAGCAGTCAAGGGCCAACTTGTAGTCGATAAAAAAAAATAGACAACTTTCATCACTGAATTGAAAATTCAAGATACTTACGTATAGTTAGTTTTATAAAGAATTTACAGGGTTTGCACAAAGACAAAGTCGCCTGTGTCCGTTAGTGATATTCATTGTAAGAAATGAAAGCTCTCTTAGATTTATTGTAAAGTAAGTATCTAATCATTGAGGTCTTTGTATTTTTCAGGTTGAAGAATTTAAGAAGAAAATCGAAAATGAACGCAATAAAGATAACTTTATGGATGGTAACGATTAGTTTATCCATTTTCGTATTAATTATATACCACCTACACCATTTTTCATTCGCACGGAATCATCACGATCCGAACAAACTGTACGAACAACCCCCGTCAAGCACGAGGCGGGTCTTCGACACCCCCATGAAGCACTTACCATTAGATGAGATTTATAAAGACATCCCACTCCATGAACAAGATCTTTCTCTTGAATTTGAAGAAACTAAATCAGGTATTTTAATATTTTATATTTTGTTTTAATATCTGTTTTAATTCTAATATTTACAATAACTTTATGCTACATACTTCAAAACAGGAGGAGATCCTTAGTTGGATTAATTATTTTTCATTTAAGAGCATAATGTTACACCTTTTAGATCAAATCCCATATATCTATATCCCGTTTCAAACTGTTTACATTATTAACTTTTTTTTTTTTATTTTTCATTAAGAGCATAAAGTTACACCTTTTAGACCAAATCCCATAACGTTTTCAATTTCTATTGTTCCAAACTTTTTATATTATTCACTTATTTTACATTAAGTGGAAGATTATTCACAAGGTTCAATACATCGTGATAGAGTCAACAAAGGTAGCTTGTTCATGAATTAATTTATCATGGTTAAGATTAGTTAGGTCGTACTTCCAACATCAGCGACTAAAGTGTTACTAAATTGAACATTAGTTCTCTCTAAATTTTGTTATTTTTTCATTTTAGTTCAATATATGATTAATACACCTGGTTGCCGTATCCCAGTTGCTATGGTTAATTACAAGAAATCTCACAAAAACAGAAAAAGAGGTTATTGCGGGTATCGTGCAATTTTTTTAGAAAGAGAGGATATAGACAAGGTTCGTGTGGTAATAAAAGAGAATTCCATAAAGAAATATCTAAAAAGAGGCAGGAAATACTATTGCTGTTACAGATTCTTTCAAAGGTCAACAAAAATCGGCCACGAACACAGAACTCTAAGGTACTTAATATACATATCTCTACAATATACTACTACTACCTACATTAAAATCAATAAAATATTTTAGATAAAAAATAACAGAAATTCAATAAAAATGTTTGTACTAGACCTAATAACTTAAACTATCCTTTTTTCAGATTTACGCAATGTAAAAAAATTCACGACAAAGAAATAATAATTTTGGAACAAGATTTTATCAACGTACAATGTTTCGAATATATCAATAGCAATGAGACTCGTCGTATATATGATGACGTATATGCATTCTGTAAAAAAATTAAAGTTAAAAATGTGACCGGATGCGGAAAAAAGTACAATGTATTACTTGTAGGAATGGACTCAATGTCTCTATCTAGATTTGTTCAGACTATGATTCGAACAGCAAAGTTTGTCGATGACAGATTTTGGCCAAACTACAAAGGATATCATAAGGTAAGTTGGTTTTCCTAAAACTGTGATGAAGTGCCTATAACCTTGCTCATTTAGTTACCTATTTTTATTATTACAGGTGGGTGATAACACTTTTCCTAATTTGATGGCAGCATTGACGGGACACAATATGTCGACTATTATGAAATCATGTTCAGGAAGGATGGACCAATGTAACAATGAACTCATTTGGTCTATCTTTAAAAACTCTGGTTACGTTACGGCTTACGGCGAAGATCATTTACGGTTACCCGATATTTTTAGTAAAGAATATATTTTACGAAAGTCGCCTACAGACCATTACATGAGACCATTTTTTATAAAGGAAGAAGTCGAAATAAATAATCATTCTTTACTTTGCGCGGGAAAAATCTCATCTGGCCAGCAGTTATTAGATTATGCAATAGATTTCGTTTTGACTTACAGAGACGATCCGTTCTTTGGTTTTTTCTGGATGAATTCTTTCAGCCACAATATGAACAACCATCCCGAAGATGCGGACCGAATGTTCGAAGATTTTTTCAACCGACTCATATATACGGGTGCATTCGAAAATACCTTCATTATCTTTTTAAGCGATCATGGAATTCGGTTCGGTGAAAACCGTCTTTTAGTGCAATCATATTACGACGATCGACTGCCATTACTATATGTCTGGCCACCTAGAACGTTTAAAATGAATTACCCTGATAAACTAAAATCTCTACTAATTAACCAATACCGATTGATCACTCCGTATGATTTGTTTGATACGCTCTTGGAAATAAGTGAATTATCTAATTGCAATGAAGTGGAAAATGATGCTTCTGATCCGAATCATAAAAGTATATTCAGTGTTATTAGTCCTAATCGCACTTGTCAGGACGTTGGCATTCACGATAAATGGTGTAGTTGCCACAATTTGTATCCCCTTGACGCCGAAGACGCAGAGGGGATTAGAAGTGTTCACTTTGCTGTGTCACATATTTTGTCCGTTATGAAAAGTATAAAAACGAAAAGATGTTGGAGTTGCACACATCTATCACTTAAAAATGTAAGCAGAATTCATTTCTACTATGACAAGCATAAAATCAATATTTATTTTGTTGTCGCATTTTCCATGAGTCCAATGAATATTTTTTATGAAGCTACTGTACTACATAAAGATTTAAAAATGTATCTAGTTGGATCTGTTAGCATTATTTCACCTTATAAAGGTTTCGGCGACTGCACTATCAAACACGAAGACAGAATATACTGTGTATGTCAAAAAAATTACAATTGTCGGTTAAGTACTATATTTTAAGGAATTTACTCAAAATTTTATATTTCTCCTACTGATGTATAAGATAATAAGCCTATCTGTGATATTTCTTTATTTAATATCATTATGTGATAATAATTTATTAAATATCATAATTTTTATACAATTCCAATTTTTTTTATTTAGCCCACTTTACAGAGATGTACCTATTTTGATTTTTAACAAAGCAAACGTAATTTCGTATTCTAAACATATTAATTTTCGCCTTTAATAGCAACTTCATATAACTTCATCGCCATAAAACCCAGCAAAAGTAACGATTTCCTTGGAGATATTAAATTGTAAAATATTCTGGACATTACCTATTTAGCGAAATAGAGACATTCGGTTAAGTCAGTTTTTTTAAAAATGAACCCGATCTGAAAAATTTTAATATTCCTGACTATTATTATTATTTACCAAATTTCATCATTCGTTACACGGTTTTTACTGTAAGTAATCGTTCGCTGAGGTCATTTGTACCATCCCTACAACCATGAATGCGACGAACGTGTTAATGAAAATGTAGCGTTTATATAAACAGAATTCGATAAAATGAAATCTGAGATCCTTGCAGTCACATGTGATGCGTTACAGAGTTTGGATGTGTTTGGAAATATATATTTAATGTTGTTATTATGTTGTATGAGCAAGTAAATAAACAATATTATCGAGTGCAGTATTGAAATCAATATAACTTAATTTACATTTAGTGCTATTGTTGACATAAACCAATTGAAGCATATACGAAAAATGTGAACCTATTACTATATTTTTTGTAAAAAAGTAAAGTGAAACTAATTCGTTGTCATTTTCTTATTATGCTTAAGCAAAGTAGGTACGTATTTACCTAAGCGAATTGTGCCAATAGATACTAAGCATATTGAAATTTTACTTTAATAAACTTTAATAAAAATGACAATTATAGTGATGATTACTTAAAGGTAAGAATACTATTATTTTAGGTGTTTATTTTATTTATATTTGATAATGTATTATTAAATACCAACGCCCTTATCGAAGGAAAAACATGGATTTAGTGGGCATATGTGTTTAGTGTAATTAATCGTCCATATCAGACTAATTAATTACGTTGGTGAAGTCTTACCTCTTGGTTATTCTATGCTCAAATGCGGGTTAGTGGGTTAGCATAAATTCAGACTCATTGATAATCATTTTTATCAGGTTATAATGATTGAAACTAAGCGCGAAAACTGTCCCATAAGGGCACCTTGAACTAAATCTGAAGGAACCTCAACATCGTCATATATGTTAGTACTTTCAATACATCTTAATAAGTTCTTAATTAATTTTGTAATTAATTATAAAATTAAAGCAACAAGTTTTTTAGTAACATTAGCTTCAGACTCAGGGTAATGTTTATTAGCACTTAAAATCTACAAATTGGTGCGAATTTAAATATTCTAGCAATACTTGTACTAAGTAATGTGCACATAAAACAATGATAATAATTACATATTTCTAGGCCAGTTACATTTGCATTTATTTCATAGTGATCTGGTTACAAGGCCACATCCTTCATCTGATTATAACGTAGTGTAACATCGGTCATAAGGATGAACTATTTTGTTATCGTTTTTATAGTTAACACATCCGTTTCCCTTTTTATAGTATCAACAATCTACTTGCTAACTACGTAGCTACATTGTTTTGCAATGGAGGACTTTGTTTCTTCAAATATTTAAGCGTTATTTAGTCATTTGAATATACCTTACTTAATCATACGTTTTAACCTCCTATCCGCTTGCTACATCGCGTTATTTATTTCTAATAGTAATGACTAATTAAATAATAGCAGAAGGATTAGGAAAGTGTTGTTTAGCAAAGTTGATTTCGGTGGTCCATTTCAATTCTCTTAAATTGCTTTGTCTCCTAAAAGACTTTTCGGTACCACAGTTTGCTTTTACAAATCAATGGCAATAACGACCATAATGTAAACTGGAGAATGAATACAGGATAGATTTAATAGTGATCTATTATGCAAACGATAAATGACTCTTTAAACTATTTAGATAACACTGAAAGAAGTTCTTAATAATTTAGCATAAACAGGAGAATCTGGTGGTAGAAAGGATAGATAGTTATAGAAAAAGGTATACCACCATATTGCGAATGTTGAGATGGATGTACAAGTGACAAGAATAGATAAGATTACATTAGGGAGTATATTAGGGAGAGCCTGATAGTAGCATGGACAGTAGTTTGGAGAGTAGCCGGTTAGCGTAATACGAGTACATAATGATGTACAAGAATAGGAGATAGGTTGATGGATTGTGTGATATAGAGTATTACGTATCTATGTAAAAGAAAAAGATAAGAAGACAATGAACTGATTTATGATAGAAGTAAAGAGACTTAGTGCTTACCTACCCTCAGCATTAGAATAGGATGAGGAGATGATTTACCTGGTTTTAACAATTTGTCACATTTCCTTTTCAGTAAATAACCACGTTGGTTGAAAAATGACTTACAATTCAACACGCTTATTAGTTTTATATTTTTTTCTGGCGATATTATCGTTTTACTACCTTATAAGTATTAACATATATGCCAAAAAACCCCCATTAGAAATGCCCCTACAAAACGGTTCTTCGGAATTAATAGACAGTTACCGTAAGTATAAAGTTAATTTAAATTTCTGATAACAATAAAGATTTATTATTAAATTTAAATTTTATTACAGAATTTTCTTTTACAGACCAAACCGCATTGAAATATTATTTTGAAGAACAAATAAACAATGACTATTTAATTAAAACACCTGGATGTACAATACCAGATTATTCGAAGACATATAAAATAATAGAAGCAAAACATGACAAAGCGAAGAGTACGTGCGGAACCCGCGCGGTATTTATTGAGAAAATATCAAATGAAGAAATATTATTTTCGATTGACGAAGGAAAAATGAAATCTTACACAAAGGGGAAGAAATATTCCTGTTGTTATCAGTTTGGTTCTGCGGCTATCGTCGATGGAAAAGAGGATTATACTCAAGTGAGGTGAGCAACTGACCTTCCCCTACTACTACTACTACCCTAACTATCCCCTCTCCTATAAGGAGACTGGCCCTGTAGTAGGTCGTTAATAGGTTGATTATGATGATGATGATGAGGTGAGCAACTGATGTAGATTTGCAAATAAGTGTGCTTTAATAGAATTGAAATAAAAAATAGTGATAAAAATCTTAAAAACTTAATTGAATTAGGAAAATCCTATAAAAAAATGTAGGTATTGGAAGATTTTTAAAGCAGTTTAAAATAGCAATTATTATACAAAGGCTCCATTGTCTAGGATGCTTTCCCCGTGGCAGAATAAAGATCAAAGTGGCGTCATATATCGAATACGATCAAAGAATGAGTTGGTGATAAATGTTGAAATTAAGTAAAAGAGGAAAAATGACAAAACTAGACCTCTGCTTGTTGATAATAACTCGAACCTAAGTCATATTGTAAATTATAAAAAAGATCCAAAAGAGAAGAACATTTTTACAAGAATCCGCACGGCCGTTATTTGTTTCTAATATTTTAGGTATGTTTGCCACTAGTAAGGCTTTTCAGGACCAAATTTAGCTTACGATTATAACTTGAATCTTAATACAGGTTTAACAAGCATTTAGGTAAACAAATAGGTATTTATTCGCAGAACTAGAGGCCACAAATCGTAACACGACATGGGAATTTTTCAATGTTTTGACAATGACACTGAATGTTTATTATGTAATAATGTCCATTGTATTACTTACGTCCAAGTAATACAGAGACATATTTTGAAAACATCATTCTTTAACTTCATATAAGATGATACAGTTAGCCATAAAATGATGCTTAAAATTGGATGCCAATTAATACTTTCCTAACTGTAAGACATAATTATCATCATCATCATTATCAGCCTATTCATGGCCCATAGGCCAGGCCTCCCTCCTTACGGGAGATGGGATATGGAGCGTTGACCCACCACGCTGCTCCAATGCGGGTTGGCGGGTAGGTTGATAATGTGTCATTTATTAACGATCACTATCAGATGTTGACGGTAGCGACCGGGACCCGCGTAACGTACTCTTCGAGGCACGGGGGTGTAACCGCCAACTACCCGACTTCGGACTTGGAATGTTCTGAAAATTTAATAGAAGAATAAAAAGCTCGGATTATTCCGAGACCCGACCCAGGATTTGAACCCAGGATCTCGTGATCGAAGCCATATAGGCTCACCACTAGACCATCGAGACATTAATTATTTATACTTTCGTATTATAATAAAATAGTAACGAAGTCAATTCTTTGCCTAAATTAAATATTTTTTGAACAAAGTAAGTGGTATTTATTAGGTACATACTCGATACAGACCACAAATTTTTTTTTTAAAATTGTCTGTATGTATGTCTATTCACGCATCACTTTAAAACTCCTGAACAGATTTTCATACGGTTTTCACAAATGGATTAAGCTAATCTGTAAGCAGGCTTTGTTTCATTGAGATTGGATGTATGTAAAAAAGTTATGTTAAAAAACCGAATTGCACTAAGGACAAAATTCCGAAAGTACCTACTACATTGATTCAAATGAAACTAAGTACGATTAAAGTTAATACTGCGAGGAAGGATGTAGTATACAATGTATCCCAAAAATCAGTACCGTTCCCTTATGCGAAGGGTTGAATGTCTACGCGGACGAAGTCGCGAGCGTCCACTAATTATTATAATAGGTAGGTACTAATGCTATCACTTTGCCCACAGATATACTAGCTGTACAAACTTCAAACATAAAGCCAAGGGCGAATTAAAAAATGAACTCATAACCGTGACGTGTGTACTGGAGTCATCTAAAAAACATTTAATTTATGAAGATGCATATGTCATACTCAAGAAAATAAACAATGAGCCCACCGAACAAAAAACAAAAAAACCTTGGAACGTTTTAGTGATAGGACTGGATACGGTATCGAGAGCGCGAGCGCACAGCAGCATGCCGAAAACTATAAAATACATGTTAGAGAATGACTGGTTAGACTTCCGGGCTTACCAGAAGGTAACTAACGCCGTATTTTAACGCCGAATTTAATATATTCGTATAGATAATTGTTACTGCATATCTATAATTATACTAAAGCCAAACTCGATTGAGAATGCTTGTCAACAAACAAATTAAAAATGAAGGTAGAAATCACTGGTCATTTCACACCTATTTTTTTTAATTAACTAGTTAATGACGAATTCATGACATTAAATTAGATTAGTAAGCTTAAAACTAATTAATATATTCAAAGTCTTTAAAATAACAAAACAATTTTAAATTTATTAGGCATAAAATGTGTTGCGTTTTCTACCTCCATTTTAAATTTGTTTGTTGACAAGCGTTCTCAATCGAGTTTGGCTTTAGTATAGATCTGAATATTATCATGATTATTATTTTTAAGTAAATGCCATTGCCATTCCTGGGGTGTGCATAGGAACCCTATCATCTTGTTCGTCGTTCCCGTTTCTACCATAAAACAGCGACGCTGAGAACAGTGGCATCTTTAAGTGATTTAGATACCTAGTTATTCCACGTAATTCTTGCAAATACATGGCACTTAGGGCACATAATTCGTACAGCAAAAGTGCAAAATGTCCTTAGGGCGTCTGTATCCTGGCAGTCGCTATAATATAAACATTCTCATATTGGCAAGAGCGAAAAGCTATCTTTCGCCGTTTTTATAAGGCATGACTATGGTATAATCTTGTAGCTATATTTTTTTTTCAGTTAAAAACCAAGAAGAAATTATTTCCACAATCATACCTGTCATTTAAAATCTTTGTGTAATATAATTGTTATCAATTTTTTTGCAGATAGGCTACAATACATTTCCTAATGTGGTGTCTTTGTTAACTGGCGCAAAACTATCTACAATTTACAAAACCTGTAATCCAGGTATGGATCATTGCAACCATCTGATGATGTGGACAGAATTTAAAAATAATGGTTTCATAACAGCTACTGGGGAAGAAGACCTACAGCTTCCAGACACATTCGCTAAATTGGGATACAAGTCTTCTCCTACTGATCATTACCTTCGACCACTCTTTGTGACTGGCGAAAAAAAGCATGGCAATATTATTTGTACCAAAACGACGCCATCAGCTAAACATCTCATTGAGTACGCATCTAATTTTGTAGAAACTTATAAAGATGAAAACTTTTTTGGATTTTTTTGGTCAAACTCTTACAGTCATAATTTAGAAAACATAGTAACGCTTATTGACAAAGATATAACGAACTTTTTTACAAAACTAAATGAGACTGGTGCTCTACAGAACACATTTGTATATTTCTTAAGCGACCACGGTTTCAGAACTAGCACAATGAGAGTACCTTATGAATCGTATTACGATGAGAGACTGCCCATGTTTTTTCTGTGGGTGCCTACAGAGTTTCGGAATACTAGAGCACAGGAGTACAAAAATTTAAAAATCAACCAAAACAGACTGGTCACACCATACGATTTATATCTCACATTCCATCATACAATAACACTTGCTCAATCGCAGACATTAGAAATAAGTTCTGAAGCTTGTCCTAACTGTACGAGCATTTTCAATAATATTAGTACTAACAGAACATGTGAAGACGCAGGCGTTGACGAGAAATGGTGTTCTTGCCACGAATTGGTCGAAATCAGCAAAAAACATAGTGACGTGATACAAGTAACAAACTTAGCAGTAGCTCAAGTCCAAAATAAAGTTAGTAAAGTAAAGACGACGGGCTGTACGAAATGTGAAATGTTAAACTTAAAAAAGATTCTACGGAGTCATACTTACCGTGACGAATATCGCAACAATACATATTTTGTTATAGCGTTCGTCATGTCTCCTGCAGACGTTGCATACGAAATTAAAGCTGTAAAGCATAATGACACATTTACATTATACTCAGAAAACACCATATCAGTCTACAATACCAGAGGAAGATGTGCTATTGCACAGAATGATCGTGCATACTGTGTGTGCGCAACCACTTGTAAAAACAAACGTCATACTAACTAAATAAATTAATATATAAGTATTTATTAATTTATACTTCATTTTATTTTCCCCTTGTCTATTATTTCGGGAATTCGTCATCATTTCTAGCCGGTTGACGTCCACTGCTGTATAAACCCCTTTAAGTCACCCAAGCACCGCGGTTTTGAGTAACTTGCATCCAGCGGCTGCAACCTGTTTAGAGTCATCGGTCTAACTAGGGGGTCGACAATACAGAGTTTTGCGGTACAGAGTCGCCATTCCAGCATCTAAGACCCCAACAACCAGTCTTAAAACTCTATAGCTCTGCCGGGAATTGATTCGTCATGAACATCAGTGTTATTAGAAAGTACTATATTATAGTACTATTACAATGTTGATATATTAAAAAGCAATTAATTTAAAAAATTAAAAATTAGTAACTATAAAATATGAAACAAGAAAATATTCTCACCTGAAACTATTATAAACAACAACTAAGATAAACGGAAACAATGCATACGCCTCGGCCATCTATACAAAATACTAGTTAGAGGAATTTTGTAAATCTCAGAATGTGGCAGATGAACATAAGAGTACGGTGCTGGCATCCGCTACAACTCAGTTGCGTAAAATTAAAATATTTACTTCAGTATATAAAAACTTTTATTTCAATAAAAGAAACAGCTGCATAATACACAACAGTATTGTAAAATATTGAAACTAAAACTTATATTACTAGACTTTCATGAAATAATTACTTTTTAAAGTCCTTGTTGACCTTGACAAAACATCTATCATTTCGTAAAAAAATTTTGTATTCTTTACATTTTAATGAAACACGATCATTATTATTTACGAGCCTGCGCAATTGTCGTGTTTCGAATACATATAATATTGAGAACATATAATGCCATCATCATTTAAACCATAACCGATCAAGTAAAAATCAATATATTTACTAGTGTCCGACCGAAAGTTCGGTTTCGGTTTCGGCCGAGTTTCGGCCAAAAATCAAGTTTCGGCGGCAGTTTCGGTTTCGGCCTAAATTGGCCGAAACTTTTGCTGTAACCGAAACTGATTTCGGAAGTAGTCGTGCACGCTCGCCTAACTTCGTTTCTCGTGGCAACACTATGGCGGACGCTGGCGGTCCTGTTCGGGAATTGTCGTGCGCCGTTCGGTAAAACGCATCAAATTTCATTATTTTAAGGAATTTTATACTTGACCACGTGAGTTTCGGTTTCGGTTTCGGCCGAAACTGAATCCAGGGCCGAATATTCGGTTTCGGTTTCGGCCGGAAAACCAGTTTCGGTCGGACTCTAATATTTACTTACTTTATACAGGATTTCATCCAAAATGAGGTCTCATCTAGACACTTAGGCCCATGGCAACTCTTGGCACCCTTAAAATTTGATCTTCAAATATTTTTCCACGAGATTCCACTAAGCTAAGTGACTGACATGATTTCTCATGTCAAATATAAAAAAATTCGTTCTCTAGCTGTGAGGTCCCAAAACCATCACGTTTCTAATATATACTATATTTGTGTACTCAAAATATAAGCTAACAAGCTTCAATTTTTTTAACATAATAAATCTTGCCGACAAAGGACCTTACTAAATATTGTATTCGTAACGAAAACTATTGGACACACGATCCTTATATTTACATAGAAACGCGCATTGGAAATAGTGACCTTAATTTAGTAATCTCCCTTTATGGAAACAACATGCATTGCGCTATCAGTTCCCGTGTTGTGTAACTCTTCTGGCAGTAGCTAAACAATTGCGAACTATTATCACCATAAATCTATCATATGAGTCACCATTAACAGTCTATTTGAATGGCCTGTAAGATAACTCTATAAAAGTGACGGCTGGATTCTTAATAAGGCTTGTGTGCACCAAGATTTCGGTTATCATAACCAACGGTTTTTTTTTTATCGAGTACAAGTTGGCCCTTGACTGCTATCACACCTGATGTTAAGTGATGATGCAGTCTAAGATGGAAGCGGGCTAACCTGTTAGGAGTAGAATGAAATCCACACCCCTTTCGGTTTCTATACGACATCGTACCGGAACGCTAAATCGCTTGGCGATACGTCTTTGTCGGTAGGGTGGTAACTAGCCACGGCGAAAGCCTCCCACCAGCCAGACCAAGACAAATTAAGAAAAATCTCAATCTGCCCCGCCGGGAATCGAACCCAGGACCTCCGCCTTAACACGCGGTTAACATAACTTTACTATAAATTTACTATATATAAAAACCCGTACGCCGGTTAAGGACGTAAACCAGGCGGTTATCTTAACCGAGCTTACGTCCTTAACCGGTGTACGGGTTGTCATGAACAGTAAATTTAACGTTTAGCTTATGTTAACCGTTGGTTATGATAACCGAAATCTTGGTGCACACAAGCCTAAGAGTGGGTATTTGAAGCTTAGATTTACCACACTTCTTCAAAGCGGGTTTGTGGGATTAGAACGATATTTTATTCGACAATAATTACTACCGTTTCTTTGACGTTGGCATTTTAAACGTATGCGCACCGTAGACGTCGAAACGATTCATTTTACGCTAATACATTGTTACGAAAGCGTTGAAGTCGTGTTGTAATTATTATAAAACATAGATATTTGACGGGAAGTATCCTGAATGACTGGCTTTGTCCTGCCACGCCTCCCTTTTTTAAGTCAGGAGATATGATCTGAATAACTTAAGACCTCTTTACGGTTTTCAAAAAAATCATTTCATAAATCTTTATCTTATTTTTATTTGGCAACCTTTTAGAAAAGTTACATAATACAGTCTGACATTACAGCTATAAGCTAGTGGTTCACATTCATTCATCGATATATTGCTATATTTCTACTCTAAAATAAATAAATAAATACCACAACCTTTAAAGGTAATAGAAATTTCATATCTATTTTAATAATACTTATATACAATACAATATAACTATCACGACATTTAATTTCGTCATTTGAAATTTGCATAGCTTATAAAATGCTTGTCACAAAATGGCACTTGTAGTTAAAGAGTATTTCAAAAATACCTTACCTTGTACCTATTATATTTCATAGCATTAAATCTTAATTATGCAAAGGCTTCAGACTTTGCCTTTCCTGGGACAAAAAAATCAATGAACAATTCCGAAACATTAAACATGCATAACTAACTGTCGCGTATAGAGGTATCTGTCTCAAAATTAAAAATTCTACCTTGCTCACATAAAAAAACAATGAAATAAATAAACACATCGATACACAATCAAACACACATAAGTCTTAACAAGTTTAAAACTTTTAGGCTTGTGTGCACCAACATTTCGGTTATCATAACCAACGGTTAACATAAGCTAAACGTAAAATTTACTGTTCACGACAACCCGTACACCGGTTAAGGACGTCCTTAACCGGCGTACGGGTTTATTATAAATAGTATATTTATAGTAAAGTTATGTTAACCGTTGGTTATAATAACCGAAATCTTGGTGCACACAAGACTAAGATTACTCTAGAATATTTCGAAGTTCTTAACCAAAATTGATCTGAATTTTGGTACACCAAGTTATTACCTACAAAGGCCATAAAAAGATCTCATTTTGATTTTTCGTTGAAAATATGGGTATTTTGATATATGGCAAAATTCAGACCAATGGTGGTACACCTTCTTTACTCTATCCTAATTATGTATTTATTTATTATTATTATAAGGAACTAGTATTATGCTAATGTTGTTTTTGACGTAAGTGGCGAACACGTTGTAGCCGGGTATATCATAAACAAACACAGCTGTACTCCAGATATTGCGCAGCCCCAGGAATTTGGTATCTGAAAATATGATGTTCCTACAACAGCTGTCAACACAATTTTTCCCTTGATAAAACGGTACGAATGACACTTTTGTATCCAGTAGTATATGCATGACAAGTATTCGAATACCTCAGCTTTTAGCTACCATATCGTATCAATGTGGGCAAAGTTCCCTAAAATGAAATATTCTCTCAGGCCGCAATTTTTGGCGAAATATACCGGAAAACGAAACCGAGTTATAACTCACTACAATTGTAAACTTTTAAGGCAATGGAAGTGATTATATAAATCACGAGGAAAAGTGAAATTATGAAATAAGGTTTAGGACATTTTTTTGGGGAATCTTTTCTTATCTTTTGCAGATCTCCTCATTTCTGATTCGATCACACTTGGCCCTCTCGATCGCAGAGGGACTATCAGTCTTCTTGTAAAGCTCACAGTTGACCAAGTGTCAGACTCATAGGTCAACACTGGCAATATGCACTATTTGAAGTGTGTGTTACGTCAAATTGTCGCCCAATAGATATTAAATCAAAATGTTACTCTCTCTACATTCATGCATAACCTATAGTTTGCGAAGCTGGGGTCATAGTTATAAATATTACTGTTATTACTGGGATACTAGCATGTTGTTTGTAAGCCCTAGTTAAAATATTTAAACTTACCATCACAATGTAGTCCTCTTCTAAGTAACCATAGAAATACCAAAGGCTTGAAACAATGAATGACATCAATATCATTGGGAACGGAAGGCACTCTGTGCATCTAGTTTTAATCACATAATACAATTTGCTCAATGGTGCTGCAATTGTTACCAGAGTAAATGCACACGCAAGTTTACCTGTAACAAGAAATAGATATATAACACTACACAGATACAAGTTGTATAGAAAAAAATAAAAAATGTTCTTTCAAAATTACTTAAAAAAATAAAAATTAAATTAAAAATTTGAAAAGGTTATACAAAAATCTTGAAATGCAAAAACTTACAATCTATACTAATATTATAAAGAGGAAAACTTTGTTTGTTTGTTTGTTTGGTTGTAATGAATAGGCTCAAAAACTACTGGACGTTTTTAAAAATTCTTTCACCATTCGAAAGCTACATTATCCACGAGTAACATAGGCTAAATTTTATTTTGGAAAAAAATAGGGTTCCGTAAAATATTTGGGTTTTTCGGACACAAGGTGTAAAAAATCAACCAGGAAAGTTACTATGCGTACGCTGCCTAAACTATAAAAGATAGAACCATAAAATGTTCTAATTAATTGGAGATCTTATAAATATCTACAAAAAAGTCCGCGACACACTATACCTATCTATGTCGAGTGAGGCACAACAACCATTTTTTTATTTAAAAATCTTGATTTTTTTTTTAGACTCCATTTAAACGCATTTATTTTACTCATGCTATTAATCCTTATCAAAATAAATTATTTCATCACTAAGTACAGTTTATGTAGATAATATTTGGGATTTAAAAAATTAAAATTGGACGTTTGGTTTTGAAGTTATGGCGAAATTAAAATATTACTATTTCTGCGTTGCGAAGGGCGTCAACAAGGCGGGGGTGCGCGTGCGGGAGGGGAGTTTAGATCTATGTTATATATACGATGATGAATTAAGAATTCGATCTTTGTTCAAATATCTATTTAGTACACGGAAGAGTTTGTTCGTTTGTTTAAACGGGCTAATCTCTATCTGCGTGTCGGATTGTAAAATTATTTTTGTTTATTCTGAAGGTTAGACTGAAGAGTGAAATATACTATTTAATATCAATTTATACCCATCAGCTTGCCATATATATATATTTTTAATGTTAATGTACTGAAATGTCATACAATGTTTAACAAAAATGTAGACCTTTAGTACACGGGACGGGACGGAGTATATTGCTTCACGGGAAACTATAAAAAAATTAAATTGAGAGGGGAGCGGGGAATGAGCACACTATATGTGCCTTTACACATTTTGTATGAAAGTCTGTCTTTAAAATTAGAAGGGTACCTAAGAGGTTTTCACGCGGACGAAGTCGCGGGGGACTGCTAGTTTTATATAAAAATGCAATGGTTATTTTTCCTCCATGTAAATTTAACTAAATAGAGGGATTTTAAGTTTAGGGATCAATGTTAGAAAAAAAATTTTAATAAAAAATAAAACAGATTAAAAAGTAAAAAATAATTGGGTCATTTTTTGAAGTCGTTTAAAAAAGGTAGCATTTCTTTCTAGTTTGTAAATTATTTGTTTGTAAATTCTACCAATTTTCGAGGTATTCATAACAGCATAAAAAAAAATTAAAAATGATAGACTGACTCATATGCCAATACAAAATATTTCATACATTTATCACTAAAACCTATTCAACTCAGTTACATTTTTTTGAGGATAAAGGTCAGGAGATCTTTCTTATATTCTATAACTTTCTGCCGGCGCCCATGAATATGGACATTTATTTATTAAAATTAATACATACCCACTCTATTAAAAAGCTTTTCATTATCAATCTCTACTGAGACATAGCCCACGAGAGCCAAATACATCAATACTGCTACAATAAACTGCTTGGTGAGACTAGACTTTTTGTGAGTGTAATTGTAAAAAACGAATATATAAGAGATCATCAGTATAACTCCCACTACGTTAACAAATGTTATAACATTATCGTCCTTAATTAATCCATATATTAGCCAAATGCCGCACCTGTAACAAAAATATTAATGATAATTTTTTTAACTAATTTCATGTAAGTTTTTAAACTAATTTCATGGTTGTTCGACATAATAATATATCCCAGCTACCTTCAGTCAGGACTATCTATGTAACTGGATTGAAATAACAACAAAATAAGAAACAGTTCTTTGTTGTGGTATGTACCCGTATGCCTCCTTCTGCGAGGAGGTGATGATGCTGAAGGAGACGGCGGAGCGACGGCGGGAGAACGCAGCCAACTCGTTAGGGACGCAGACGTCGTGCACACGATCGACGCCTGCCTCCCTAACGAGTTGCTCCGGGCAGTGGGTTTGAGGAACCCATTGCCTGTCGAGAGTCATCCTTGGGTCGGAGGGCGCATCGCATGTTCCTGGTGCGCCCCAGACTGATTTTAGGGAATTCATCGATTCCCCAGTTCTTCAGCCGCTCGCTGAGTTGCGGAAGATTCATGATGCTCCCGTGACCCAGCTATTAGGCGACGCGACGGAACATCGCTGGGTTTTAGTGGGTATTTCATCCGGGGATGAAATACCCGCTATATACTACTACCTACATACCCCTCCGGAAACAGCGCAGCTATGACCGCTCTATTTCGGGCATTTCCCAGCGTAAAAAAAATTTACCCGTTGAAATATATTATTTTTTTTTAACAATTAAAAGTCTAGAATATCATTTGCAAAAATGTAATTATTAATGGCAGAAAGAAGTAACATCTAATATTAGAATTAATAAGTAGTAATATGCTAATTATTTCTGATAACATTGCAGACATATAACATTAACACTAGTTATGGATTTTTCAAATAAAGTTTTCTTGTTTATAACTTCAAAGAACAAACAACCCTTTCAAAATTTCTGCATGACTGTGTTCATTAGTTTGTGTGCTGCTTATTGCTGCTTGCAGTAGAGCCCAGCCACAGGACGGAGATAGACCAGATCTACTACATCAGCTACAAGAAATTTCTAGGGGTGCAATTTCAAAACACTACCAGGCACACAAAAGGCTAATTAAAGCTTTGCAAAATGTACATAATGATAAACTAAAGTAACTTATTAATAGATATCTTATTAAGTTAATCAAGTATGCTTAATTCAGTAGACTTTTCACATCCATCAATATCAGCCTATTACTGGTTACTGTACTGGCCTGGTACTGGAGGGGATATTTTACAGTTCACAACAAATACTTAAAAAGTATTGACTTTACAGGGTATTTATAATATTTGAAGTAGTATTGTACTGTACATTCAATGCAAAAAAGAATACTGTTCTCGAATTAGCTACTTTTGCCTGTGTTGATGAATCAGTCATCCAGTCAGTACAAGTAATTTAGCTTCTATTGACTAAAAAGGTATATTAGTTAGAATGTGTCAATCAAAAGTAAGTATGTAATAGTAGTCATTGGATTGTTACATTGTCAAGTGCTTTAAGGCCCCTATCTCACTAGCGTTTGCAAGAGTCAGCACCTTCAACTTTTGCACAGTGTCACCATCAGGTTAACGAGACGAATATCTTAGCATTCCATGGATTCACCGTGCGGGTGCCGGGTCCATCGCGTGGCTGAGAGAAAAACTCCGAACAGAGCCCGAGACTTGTGACTCGGGTGTAGGTTTAAGGGTACCCTTTGTGACGCGCGTCAACACTCACCTCCTCTGTTCAAGTTATTCTCCCTGCCCAACCATATTCGGAAGGACCCTACTAGTGCAGCTTTGGACACTCGTTCCAATATGGAGCTTACTGCGCTTCTAGTAAGGCCAAGGTCTTTTAGCAGGTTGTAGAGAGACTTCGCTGGTATACCCCTCGCACCCACTTCTACCGCGTATAAACTAACCACATAGCCATTTTTGGTTAGTTCATTAGTAAGGTCATAGTATTTATTCACTTTGAATACATGGTCTTTAGGGATGTTTGTTTCCCACGGCACTGTAAGCTCGACAAGTACTATACGTTTAATTTGTTTGGAAAAAAGAAATATGTCCGGTCTAGATGTCGTAATAGCTAAGTCTTCCGGGATTTTATAGTGCTTATCATACGTGTCCATTAATATAGTCCAATCAGAAGCAGAGCCCAGAATTGAATAAGGCTTGCTGGTGGAATTTGTACTTGAGCCTGCTTTAACGAAGTTAGTTTGTCTTTTATTCGTCGTCAACCCTTTTTGAGCCCTAGCTACTGAAAGGCTTATAGCTTCACGTATGATTTCTAGTACTCTGTCGTGGCGGCGTGAGTAGAGACCCCTGTCCAGGAGCACCTTGCATCCTACCAATAAGTGCCTTGCAGTGCCCACTGCCTCACCACAGGTATAGCAAGATTTTTCCGAGGCTTTTCCCCATCTTACTAGGTTACTCTGATCTGGGAGAGTCAGTTGAAAGGCATTAAGATAAAATTTCAATAAGGCAGGAGACCAATCATACAGCAAGGCGCGCCACTTCAGAGCCAGAGGGATGCAGAACTCGCCTAAGTTTAACCACTCGTTTTCCATTTCTAGGTTCATGGCATGCACTTTGTAGTTGTCGTCCTCATCTTGTTTAAGAAAAGATTTTATTATGTCTTGGTCTTCCTTTTTACGTCTTGCACCCAACCCGGTTCTATTTACCTGAGCCCCTGCCATAAATTGTTTGTAAAATTGAAGCCTAGAGTCAAGTTTTCCGGCACCCTCGTCTATAGGAAGGGATGCAACTAATTCGTCCTGGGACTTAACTAGAATGTGCGTTCTGGTAACCCTGAGGTGTTTATAGAGTTCCGATGGCCTTTTTAGTTTTAACCCAAAATTATTGTAATCTCTGAATAGAGTTGAAGGGTCAGCCGAGAGTGCTAGACCAAACCAAGACTTCAATGTTTTTATGACATTTGCATCTAGCCAGATGGGTTCTGCCAATATCATAAACGAGGAATGGCCAAGTCAGACGTGAAGTGAGATAGTTGTCATAGACCCACGCTTTTTACATTCAGACAAAAATTACATAAAAAAAAAAATTATTATAAGAATTAATTATATTATATAGGGAAAAAAACTTGAACAGAGGAGGCGAGTGTTGATGTGCATCACTCCTCTTTTTTACCTACATCCATGTCACAAGTCTCGGGCCCTGTTCAGAATTTTTCTCTCAGCCACGCAATGGACCCAGCATCCTCACAGTGAATCTGTGGAATGCTAAGATATCTCAGCATGTTTGAGAAAATATAAAACTTTTTTTAATTTGAGAATATTAGCATTAAAAATAACGAATCTGAATTTTATAAACATTTGCAAATGTTGGAAGCTACATTTGTTAAACTTTTTAAATTTATTTAAATTGTTGTTCAATATTTAAACACTAATCTCTGAGTTTCAGTGTCACCAGAAGAGAGGCCTGTTATAACTTTGAGGTAAGAAAAATAATACTTTTAAATTTGTCATACAGGTTGTTAAAAAAATGTATGTGATTGTACTAATACTAAACGCAACATCAACACTACACAGACATTGGAGGAATGCTGACACTCGCAAAACACTGGTGGGATAGGGGCCTAACACATTTATACACCATTGATTACAAAAGAATAGGTAACTTATCAAAAAGATTATTTATGAAGAGGATAATTTATGTATAGATATAAATGTAGCACACCAATATTATACAGGCGAAAGTTTGTAAGTTTGTATGTTTATTACTTCTTTACATTGCAACATCTAAATAAAATTGAAAAAAGCAATAATTCTTTATTGGACATATATTATCATGCCCTGGATTAACACATAACATACTTTTTATCCTCGAAAAATTAAGATGGGATAGAAAAAAATTTAAATTTGAACACACTCAAACATCAGCTACTTTTAGGTCAAATTGTGATATGAGACAAAGTAGACCAATTTAATGAATTTAAACTTTTGATCAACATCAGCCTGATAATGGCTCAGTATAGGGTCCAGGCCTTCCTCCTTACAGGATAGGGGATATAGAGCGTAGACCCATCATGTTGATCCAATGTGCCTGTTAGTGGGCAGACGGTTATTGATACTTACGACAAAAATCCGCAGATAAACGGTAAAGGTGATGATTCAGCAGTGGTCCCTTTAACCACATATTGTCTGCAAACCAACCTAAAACATACAGTATGGTAAGTGTTATCATACGAGCTATTATAAAATAAATACATAAAAACATTATCATGAACTAGCAAACGCCTGCGACTTCGCCCGTGTGGAAAACTTGAACCATCACATACTTCATTAAACTATACGTAAAAACCTTCCTCTAGGCGAGACTATCTATTGTATAGAAACTGCATTAAAATCTGTAGCGTAGTTTAAAAGATCTAACAGTACGAACAGCGAGAGGCGTATTTAGTTTATACTTTGATTTGGTCTTAAAGAATATTACTTACATTCCTGATAGAAATTGAAGGATCGTAGTTACAATAGCTGACACAGACACAAATTCTTTTAAGCCCATGTGAGTCATCGTAAAACATTTATTATTCTTAAGATTTAAGAAAGGTATTAAACTGCACAATTTATACACGTTTAATATAAATTTTTATCCAGCGGAACAAAAACAAAATCATAATTTGAATTTGTTGTCACTATTTTGACACTGACATTGAGTTTGACAGTGACACGACTACACGATGTTTTTCCTGGCTTCCTTTCATTGGCTTATCCGGCATAGGGTACGGGCATATTATACGAACCGCAACGAGTCGGGACGCAGCGCAAAAATCTGCGGCTATCCTAAAATCGCAAAGTCCGGTATACTTGACCCGATAGCATTTATGACCCGTTGCGACCAGATATAATAATATAATATGTTCGTACCTTAGTGGATAAAACATCATGTTCTATTTTGGCATCAATATTCATAATTTATTACAATGATTTTAATGATTTGATTAGGACGTATTATATACATAATTAACAGAATTTGCGTATAATACGGATTACAGTGATTTACAATCTGTGAATCAAAACAACAGTCTGTGGTCCATTTTAATTTTTAATTCTCATTGTCATTTTTGTGTTTGTCATAAAAATACGTCAAAACAAAAACCAGAACATTAATAATATAAATATATTTTATTACACAATCAATCATAACAATAAACGCGTAATTTTGATTTGTATCCTTAGTACTCTAAAATTAAAATAAAATTTTATTTCGTGCAACAAAGGTTAATAAAGTTTAAAATTTAAAACTATTTTCATCGACAAGATGTCTTCATAAATAATTTGTAAACAACAATGAAGTCTTTTAAATTGATTGTGCATCAGTCTAGTTTTAGTAGTAAGTATCAATAAAATATTATTAATTCTAGCTTTGATTCTTTGTCTCCATAAAACAAGAAATAATTATCTTTAAAAACATTGCTAAACAATTTATGAAATACGACTCAATGACATCTATTTTCTGTACCCAAGTTGTGTATTTTATGTAAGCTGAGCTTATGAAATATGTCTTTTTATTTTAGCTGAAGATCTGATAATAAATCTTAAAGATTACCCTGGGCTAAAGGAGAAGGATATTGTAGAAATTTATCATCCCGAAAATGATTATCCAAGATTGCTGTTGCAAGTCACAAAAGTTGATACTCCTGGACGTGGAAGAGGTAAGGTTCTCTGAGTTTACAGTAAAATCTCATTTTTGATGACCTTCCTTATAATACCAGAACCACACAATTGGCACTGCCTGTGAGCTCTAAACCTGTAAAAATGTTTGGCTTGATTTATGATGCCTTGATGATATTGGTATTGCAGGTCTACAGATAGTATTTTAGTGATCAAAGTAAAAGGAAACTTGATAGATGTATAAAATGAATCTTCACCCAATCACTCACTCATTTTATGTTGCATAAAATGAGTATGTAGTTAGATTTTTAACTCTTATTTTTTGTGATTGTGTTGAGGTCTAAAATAATGATATTCTTTGCAGATGCTATCAGTGTGGAGCAAAGTATCGCTACTACCTTCCAGTTGAGAACATTTGCAGATGTCTATGTAAATATTGTAAATGTGCCAGATGTGGCACTAGACTCTGTAGAACTGACATTCAAGGACCAATACCTGGGGAGGTCAGAAATGTGGCGACTAAAGAATCATTTGGTAAATTAACTTTATTTTGTGTTATAAATTATGCTAAGCACTTTATTGTTAAAATAAATCTATATTAAACAAAAATCCATTGCCAAATGTAGAATTATTATTGCTTTATATTGGATTAAAATATATTATTTTCACATTTGTACTTTATGCTTTGAAGCTTACTAACGACTCATATTCACTATGTGTTTTCTATGAATACTTCTCTGCATGGTTTAGGTATAGGGATTTTAAGAGGTGGTATTATAATATAAGTATAGGGATGGGTTAGATAAGTACTTTTTATATATCATTATATTATGTCTGTTTTGATAGTAAAAATATTTTTTCTCTCATTTATTTATTTACAATTATTTTTAAAATTTTAAAAAATGCTTATAAAATTATAAAAAAAAAACACTATAAAAATTTATAAAAAAGTCCATTACGTCGGCTGTGGGGCCCGGAGGTCCAAGCAACCAGTGGTCAGGGCTCCAGATTGAGGATCCTCCTCACAATACACACCATTTCAAGGACTATGGCCTTCTGTATCCGATCCTTGATCCAACAATACAGCGAAGGTTTCTTAAGGTGTTGGTCGCAGCTTTTTACAAAAAGACCATTAACTGAAATGACTATTGGAACAATAATAGAGATATTATTTAATCTTAATAATAAAAATATTATTATTAACATATGGAATTGTTATAGGTTTTTTATTGAATTACATATATGTGACTTACCCCCAATTTTATAGTTTGTCATTTAATTGTTATTAATATTTTTAGGTCAGCACTTGTGTGTATCTGAATAAGAAGATAGAATATTGTGGAGGTGCAATTAGATGCCAAGTGTATGAAATGTGGTCTCAAGGTGACAGGGTTGCATGCGGAGTTATAACAGAGGATACAAAAATAGTGTTCCGATCTTCAACATCCATGGTCTATCTGTTCATACAAATGTCCTCTGAAATGTGGGACTTTGATATTCATGGTGACTTATACTTTGAGAAGGCTGTCAATGGCTTTCTGGCAGATCTATTTGCAAAATGGAAGGTATACAATGTTTACAATTTACAACCATTTTATAGAGTGACATATCATGCACTATGTCTGCTCAATGATTTCACAGGTTATGTGGAATTAGACCTTTTCCACTGCTCACCGCTGTAAAAAAGTTCAAGTTTTTACTAGAGCAAAACAATTATTCTTTTCTTTTGTAAGATATGGATATTTTTTAATTTGATATTATTTTATTAACTTTTATTTTTATTGTGTTTCTTTTTTTTTGTTATGTTTTTGTAATTATATAAAATTTCTGTTTTTTTTTTTGTAATCTGGAGATGAATTGAGAAACTGTAATGTCTCTCCTGGTTTAGTTAATAGAAATAAATAAATAAATATCAGTCTTTACAAAACTTCAACATAACATACTTACTGGTTATTTTTTTCACAGAAAAATGGCAGTAATCATGAAGTTACAATTGTATTATTTTCAAGAACATTTTACAAAGCCAAAACACTAGAGGAATTTCCACAACACATGAAAGAATGTCTACAGAAAGACTATAGAGGAAGATTTTATGAAGATTTTTATAGGTTTGTTTATCTAGCATTAATTAAAGAAACTGATTGATTTTTTTTAATTAATGCTAGACTTTGTTTGTTGTTGAGTTATATGTATTATAAAAATGAAACCTATCTAGATCGATTAAATGCCTCCAAAACCCACTGCATTCAAAATTTTATAGAAATCGTTAGAGCTGTTTCCGAGATTCAAGTTATATAAATACAAGAATAGCTTAAATTGTCCTAAGTATCATTTGAGTTTTTTAGTGAAAGGCGGTAACTCCCCTAAGTTCTTTAATGAGATATAGTTCTGCTACTGAAATATTGTTGATTTGATATTTATATTCTTACTTTTTCAAATTCAGGGTTGCCGTACAAAATGAAAGATATGAAGACTGGTCTAATGTCTTACTGCAGCTTCGGAGGCTGTTCACTGATTATCAAAAAATTGTTCTTCAGTATCACGAAAGGCCTAACATGGAGATACCAACAGCTATTAATTCTACAGCAGCACAGGGGAATTTTCTGGAAGTTTTGAATATGAGTTTAAACGGTAAGGAATATATTCTTAGGTAAGGAATAAATATTATGACCTTATTAATGAACTAACCAAAAATGGCTATGTGGTTAGTTTATACACGGTAGAAGTGGGTGCAAGGGGTATACCAGCAAAGTCTCTACAACCTGCTAAAAGACCTTGGCCTTACTAGAAGTGCAGTAAGCTCCATATTGGAACGAGTGTCCAAAGCTGCTCTAGTAGGGTCCTTCCGAATATGGTTGGGCAGGGAGAATAACTTGAACAGAGGAGGTGAGTGTTGACGCGCGTCACTAAGGGTACCCTTAAACCTACACCCGTGTCACAAGTCACGGGCTCTGTTGACGACCTCCGTGGCGCAGTGGTATGCGCGGTGGATTTATAAGACGGAGGTCCTGGGTTCGATTCCCGGTGGGGCAGATTGAGATTTTTCTTAATATGCCTTGGTCTGGCTGGTGGGAGGCTTTCGGCGTGGCTAGTTACCACCCTACCGACAAAGACGTACCGCGAAGCGATATAGCGTTCCGGTACGATGTCGTGTAGAAACCGATAGGGGTTCGGATTTCATCCTACTCCTAACAAGTTAGCCCGCTTCCATCTTAGATTGCATCATCACTTAACATCAGGTGTGATAGCAGTCAAGGGCCAACTTGTAGTCGATAAAAAAAAAAGTTTTTCTCTCAGTCACGCGATGGACCCGGCACCCGCACGGTGAATCCTTGGAATGCTAAGATATTTGTCTCTCTCTTTAGCAATTGTCCCATTTCCCATGGAGTTATAGTTAAACAATCAAACTATCAACCTAAGCTCAACATTGTCGTAGGCAGAGGCGGCGGAAGGCGTGGGCGACGTGGGCCACCGCCTACGGCCTCGCGCTACAAGGGGCCTCGCGCCTCAAAAAATTTTAAGCATTGCTTTAAAGCGAGAATAAAATAAAAAAAGATATAAATTAATTTTGTTGTGAATTATATTTTCTTAGTCTGGCAACATTTGCCGCCGACCAGTGCGGGGAATCCCTTCTTTTATTTGTTTACTTTCTTCACTAGGAAGCCAAGCAATTAAAGTACACAACGCAGTCGCTAGGCGCATAGCAATAGAAACGTAATTGTGTCGTCAATATTGTTTGTTTTTATGACTGTACGGTAGCTATATTGATAGGAATAGTGTGTTCAATGTTTTAATAACATTTAGTGAATAAATAGACAGTGTGTAGGTATATTCATTTCTCCTGTAAACTCACTCAAAATTTAAAAACAGTGACTTATTGAATGGTTTTTGTTTTCTTTGGGATGTGTAACACTCCGGTACCTGTATTCGCCTATTTTACATAAGGTAAGTTATATTTAATTGGTAATAAGAAAATAATGCAGTACATAATTACTTTTATATAACATTATACGCTTTATAATATCTTTTGAGGGAAACTAAAGCTTTAAGGGTAAAAAACGTATCGACTTTTTAAGTTTTTAAAACTAGTAGGTACCTAGTAGGAGCTATCTTAAAGATTTTTGTTTGAAAACTAATTTAAATTTAGGTTTTACAATATTATGTAAACAAAAAATTTCTTTTGCTTACAGGTTATAGATACGACGTTATCCGGCCATGTCCATGTCCGGCCGAGATAGAGACATTGGAAGAAAATGGGAGTCTGGATCAGCAAAAAGAAAAAGAAAAGCTGAAAGAACTGCAACCAACCAGGTTTTGAGTTTAAATATGATGAAGTTCCTCAACCAAACTGCATCTGGTAGTACAAACCCTTCTGAAGCGATAGATTCGACTTCTACACAACAAACGTCTGAGATACCGTTGGGAAATGCTCCAGATGTATTGAATACTGAGAGCGAACGTCAGTTACACGTAGAGTTTGGATCATCTTCTAGCCAATCAAAATTTGACGCTGAAACTCTTGTTTCATCAAGTAATCAAGAAGAACAGATTGACATAGAGTCTCCAAATCGCAGCGACGACGCCAGTGATATAGTTCAGCAAGTACTTGTTAATTCGGATCCGGGATTTTGGACGTTTCCCATGACGGATTCACAGCGTCGTGACATAGTCCGAAGCGGCCCCACACAGCAATTAAATAGCGGCGATGAATATTATCCCAAAGGTGATGATCACAGACACTTTTCCAATTTCTATTTCTCGAGAAAACTAAATAATGGTGAAACTCAACATCGTCGCTGGTTAGTTTATTCCAATTCCCAAAATAAAGTTTACTGTTTTCCATGCAGACTATTTAGCAATTCACAAACTCAGGTAGTGCAAGGAGGGTGTTGTGACTGGAAACATTTAAGTAGCATTTTACATAGACATGAGAGTACCAAAGAACATATGAAACATATGTTCCAATGGTTAACTTTAGAGAAAGGAATAAATCAAGGCAAAACAATAGACCAAGAAAACGAAAGGCTAATACGTGAATCTCAAAAACATTGGCACAACTTGTTAGAGAGAATAATTGACATAATTAATTTTTTGGCCTCTCATAATCTTGCATTTAGAGGTCACAGAGAATCTCTCAAGATAGGGGACGGTGTTAATAATTCAGGTAATTTCATAGATTTATTTAAACTAATATCAAAATTTGATCCTACTTTAGGAGAACACGCGAAACGCATTAGTGACAATCAACTTTCACCCCATTATTTAAGTCACGATATTCAAAATGAATTGATCATATTGATGTCAAAAACAGTTGTCAATGAAATTATTTGTAAGGTTAAAGAAGCAAAGTATTATTCTTTTTTGCTCGATTGCACTAGAGATTGTAGTAGAGTAGAACAAATGTCGGTTATCTTAAGATTTTGTGATACGTCAACTGGTAGAATAGTCGAACATTTTATGGGATTTCTAGCTGTTACTGAGACAACTGGAGAATATTTAGCCAATGCTATACTAGAACACCTAGAAAAATACGATTTAAATATTCAAGACTGCCGTGGCCAGGGATACGACAATGGTGCAAATATGGTAGGTGTAAATAGTGGAGTTAAAACTCGAATATTGAATATTAACCCTAGGGCATTTTTCACACCTTGTGGCTGTCATAGTTGGAATCTACTGTTGGTAGATGCAGCGAACTCATCTATGGCAGCAAAAACTTTTTTTGGTTTCATACAAAAAATTTATTTGCTATTTTCAAGTTCAAGCAAACGCTGGGATTTAATAAAAGGCAAATTAAAACTTACTATAAAACCTTTATCAGACACAAGATGGGAAAGTAGAGTCGAAGCAGTAAAGGCCGTATTGTTGCAATTCGATGAAGTGATTGAATGCATCGAAAGCTTAAAAAATCAAACGGAGCAATCAGACACTCTCAGTGATTGCGATTCGATACTAAATGAAATGTTAAGTTTAGAATTTATTGTATCTTTACATGTGTGGTATGAGATATTATCGCGCGTTAATATGATAAGTAAATTATGGCAATCAGTACAAATTCATTTAAGCATTGCTCTTGAACATTTACACACATTTTGTGAATGGATAAAAGAGTATCGGGAAACTGGATTCGAAAAATCCCTGTCTGATGTTCGGAAATTTACTGAGCGAAGCTGTTATGACCTGCCAAAAGAGTTTAGGAATAAAAGAGTAGCCAAAAAGAAAAAGATGTTCGATTATGAAAGCAGCGATCAACCAATACAGTCTCCTAAAATCCGGTATCAAACAGATTTTTTTTACGCCATGATTGATTCTATCATAACCAATATGGAATTAAGATTTAAGTCTTTAAATCAACATTTTGAAGATTTCGGTTTTCTCTATGATTTAAGCACACTAAAAAATATGCCAGAGAAGCAAATATTAAAACACTGTAACGATTTATATAACGTCCTACGTGTGGGTGAGAGCAGTGACTTCCAACCATTTGAATTATTTGAAGAATTAAATACAATGATCCCAAATTTACCCAACTTCATTAAAGACGTGAAACAGCTGCTATCATATATAACAGAAAATAGCTTAAAAGAAATTTACCCAAATATTTACATTGTCATCCGAATTTTATTAACAATTCCGGTAAGTACAGCTTCTGCTGAAAGGAGTTTTTCAAAATTAAAATTAATAAAAAATTATTTGAGAAACACAATGAGCCAGGAAAGACTTTCAGCTTTGGCTGTTTTATCAATTGAATCAGATATGGCTTCTAGACTGAATTACGACACAATAATTAAAGAATTTAGTAAAGTTAAAAGCAGGAAATTTCTGTTCCTTTAATAAAAAAATCTAATATTTTTAAATATAAACTTTAAGAAATGTTGTGAACATTGACTGCACTGTTAAATAAATAATAAGTTTTTTAAAGCTAAGAAATGTACTTATAAATAAAAAAACATTTTTTTTCCAAACAAATTCAGCTATAATCAGACACAAAATTAAGCAACAACACGGTTTTAAGTGACAACATTATTTTTTGGCGTAATTACGCAATCCCTTTAAAAATAATCACTGAATCAAAAAATCAGAAACTGTCAATATTTTAAAATATGTTAACATGATATTGTAGCCTTAAAATTAACAAAAAGTACAAGAACATCGCAGTAGAATGAAACCCATCAGAAAATGTGGAGAATATCATAAAAATGAAGGGAAAAAAAATTACGGGCGTTCTGAGGTCGGGAAGGGGTAGGGGTTGAGGGTTTAGCGGTAAAAAACGGATTTTCTCGATTTCTAGCAGAACTAAAAGTCCTATGGAAAAGAGTTGAATGGCAAAGTTGTAGGTAATAAAAAGACTAAAACTTTTGTTTCTACACTTTTTTCACATAACCTCAAAATTTGTGTGAAAAGTTCAAAAACCAAGTTTTTCGTTTTTATGTTTATCTTTTACAAATAAAATTTTATTTTCATAAAATTTGGTGAAAACTTGCCTTGCCTTCCGTCTTTAGGTCGCAATAAACACGCTATAATTTATTTGATTTGAAATATTTATTTTTTCACCTTATTTTGAATGAATATCAAAAAAATAACTTAATTTTCAACCGAAAAATTAATTGGCTGTCAAAATATCATTTTTTTTAAATTGGTATGCTTTCTGTTCGTTGAAATCTGTACTTTCCGATGGTGATAAATTATATATATGTTACTATAGTAAATAGTTTCAAAAATTAAATGCACTGGTCTACATAGATCATTGACCCCTATGGGCTATGGTGGTACCTTATACAGCATGAAGAAAATATTTAAAATATTAAATGATGTCCTGACTGCTATCCTGATTGTATAAATATCACTGGCAGAATCATCTTCAGTTCTAGCCATAATTTTTAAAAAGTGGAAATTAATTGTTTGTTTTTTGGACTAGAAGCATCCTATGAAAGCTGATATTTAATTTATTGGTATTGTTATTTCAAACTTTATATTTACGATGTGTAATTTTTCCATTAATATTAATCTTACATGTATTTTTCGAATAAAAAGCTGGCAGTGTTAATTGTTTTGTTTTTTTTACTATTTTATAAATTCCGTCTTTAGGTCGCAATAGAACAGGGCCTCGCGAAATCTGTCTTGCCCACATCAAATTTAGGTCTTGCCCCGCCACTGGTCGTAGGCCTAAGCTTACAGGTCTAAGCTTGCAGGTCTAACCGTTCTCCTTACAAGAGAGGGGATATCATCCCCTGTCCTGTAAGGAGAAAGGCAAGATCTTGTAATGGACCTTTAATAGGCCAATTATGACGATGATGAAGTATTTGAAGTGTTTTTCGCAATTAAGTTAATTGTTAAATATAAAATTTCAGTCTTCGAAAAACATTACCTGGACAGATGTTTCGACCGGACCGGCCAACTCAGTGTAGTGATCACACCCGGCGTAGGAGTGTTCGAAGTTGATAGAGAGTTGACCAACGTGACCAAACAGCGGATCATAGACAACGGCGTAGGAAGCGACCTCGTATGCGTCGGCGAGCAGCCCTTACACGCCGTACCGTTACTGAAGTTCCACAACAAAGACAGCAACATCAACTCTATAGATGACTACTCTATGCCGCATTGGATCAACTTGTCGTTTTATTCGACTAACAAGAAGGTGGCATATTCGAATTTCATTCCACGTATCAAGTTGCCTCCGAGGAAGAGTCAGGAGCCTTTGAAGAAGATGTACGAAGATGAGAGCAAGGGGAAGCTGGTGAAGGAAGACGATTACATGCACAACTCTATATTTGATTATGACGCTTACGATGCCCAGGTGTTCCAGTTACCTCCTGCACATAGCACGTGGTATGATTATTATTATTTGATTTCCAAAAACGATGCATCTCCTACTAGTAAAATTTTTATTTAAGAATGAAGCGCTTGTAAATTACATTTTTTTTTGTAATAAGGTAATTCGAATTTTCTTAAAAGTATTTTATTACTAGCTTTTGCCCGCAACTTCGTCCGCGTGGAATTAGTTATTACGGCAGCCTAATTTTTCTAAGCTTTGAATGTCATATTTATTAATATCTAATCAACTGCCTAAGAAATAGGTCTTAAGCTTTCAAAATGACGATACTTTCATACAACATTTCATCCCCCCTTTAACCCCTTACAACCCTTTTTTCGCAATTAAAAGTAGCCTATGTCCTTTTTCAGGCTCTAGACTTACTGTGTACCAAATTTCATTTAAATCGGTTCAGTAGTTGTAGCGTGAAAGCAAGACAGACAGACAGAGTTAATTTCGCATTTATAATATTAGTTAGGATAAACTAGAAACGACGTACGGTTTACAATAAAAGTAAAATCTGACAAAAATTTTATAGGCAAGTTATAGGCATTTTAATTCAGGAGTAGTAGTCTTCTGCATATTTCTTGCAAAATAAAAAATTGTACCGAGTTACTATGGCATTACTTAAGTATGACGTCACACCATTGTAAGCAACGCCGACCGCTGAATATGTACAGCTGTTATTGTTCTGTTAGGGTGCAGAAAGTAACGCGTACAAAGAAAACTTCCGTGGCAGGCTTAGAGGGCATCAACAGACGGAGTCCGCCCGTCAACGCTATTCATCATAGGAAAATGTCCGATCCAGACATCCATCACAGCCTTGGATCTGATATTTTGAATGGTTGTAAGTAATAAATCTTTAATTATTGTTAGCAAGCTTTTAGTCACGTATTTTATTTATAGTGTTTTTATTACCCGACTGCGTCAGAAGGAGGGTTATGTTTTTCGAGCGTATGTATGTACGTATGTATGTATGTATGTCCATTTCTTCGGCACGCGCTACAGCCTAAACGACTGTACGGATTTTGATAGGTAAGGTGTCGTTGAATTCGTTATAATTGTTGTAGTGACATAGGCTATATAAATTTTCAAAATGGTGGCTGTAAATGGGGGAAAATGGGGGGGATGTGTGTA
This sequence comes from Mycalesis mineus, assembly GCA_034621355.1. Lineage (NCBI taxonomy): Eukaryota > Metazoa > Arthropoda > Insecta > Lepidoptera > Nymphalidae > Mycalesis > Mycalesis mineus. The sequence continues at coordinate 7,391,409 of CM067885.1, forward strand.
TTTCTTTCTCTTATCTTAGCAATATGGGTATCAAATGAAAGGTCGTAAAAAGACCATTTCAAAAATATAAATATCATATCATGTTTATATTGCCGTTTTAACAAAAAATGGCAAAAAGTGTACCTTATCATTTCTATACCATAAACTAAAAGAAAAAAGTCTCAAATAAAATTATCATTATAAAAACAAAAAACTCTACTGCATAGAAGTTTAGAACTGAAAAGAGAAAAACAAGGATCACTTTATCTATATAAAATTTTAAATACTTTATGGTGCTACAGGCGGGGACAAACATAGTTTTGGTAGATCTTTCTTTCCCCGCAGAAAATAAAGTATTTTGTCCCCGCTTGCATCTCCATAAAGTATTTAAAATTTTATATAGATATAGTGATCCTTGTTTTTCTCTTTTCAGTTCATAACTTCTATGCAGTCGGGTTGTTTTGTTTTTATAATAATAATTTTATTAAGAAATTCCTTATGTGGCTACATAACACATAATAGATATAAATTAGTAAATAATTACTGCATAGGGTACATCTTATAAAAAGATAGCTAAATGTAAGACTTTGATATTACATTCCTTATAGGAGAAGACATAATCTTCTTTACTATATAGAGGGAGGCCTGGCCGTTAATAGGCTGATAGTGATAGTTTTGACGACCTCCAAGGTGCAGTGGTACGCGCGGTGGATTTATAAGACGGAGGTCCTGGGTTCGATTCCCGGCGGGGCAGATTGAGATTTTTCTTAATTTGTCTTGGTCTGGCTGGTGGAAAGCTTTCCCCGTGGCTAGTTACCACCCTACCGACAAAGACGTATCGCCAAGCGATTTAGCGTTCCGGTACGATGTCGTGTAGAAACCGATAGGGGTGTGGATTTTCGTCCCACTCCTAACAAAATAGCCCGCTTCCATCTTAGACTGCATCATCACTTAACATCAGGTGTGATAGCAGTCAAGGACCAACTTGTAGTCGATAAAAAAAAAAGCTTTATATAATAAGGTGAATGTATTAGTAGTAAAATATTAAAAAGTTACGATTGGAGTTTAGAAATATCAATCTTAAAAAGACAACTAGCTATTTTTTGCTAAATAAAGCCTATACAGCTGTGAATGTGAAGATGAGTCGTCGGCATATGCGATTATTTGCCCCTTAGTTTTGCGGCCCCTTAAAGGCGTTATTCTTCTAAGTATTAATGTATATAATTTTCAGCAAAGTACGGCGCGAACGAAGCCAACAGCGACTCAACGGATTCGTCGATGTCTGTAAGCAGACTCTCACCGCGTAGCTCTACAGGCAGCAAGCCGGTGACGCGGACGGGCAGGGCGCTCATCAACCCCTTCGACCCGTCACACGTCACCGTCAAACTGACGAGCAACCGCCGGAGGTGGACACATATATTCCCTAAAGGTAATTTGTAGCTGCATCATTGGTCTAGTGTATATCAGCTCTACAGGCAGCAAGCCGGTGACGCGGACGGGCAGGGCGCTCATCAACCCCTTCGACCCGTCACACGTCACCGTCAAACTGACGAGCAACCGCCGGAGGTGGACACATATATTCCCTAAAGGTAATTTGTAGCTGCATCATTGGTCTAGTGTATATCAGCTCTACAGGCAGCAAGCCGGTGACGCGGACGGGCAGGGCGCTCATCAACCCCTTCGACCCGTCACACGTCACCGTCAAACTGACGAGCAACCGCCGGAGGTGGACACATATATTCCCTAAAGGTAATTTGTAGCTGCATCATTGGTCTAGTGTATATCAGCTCTACAGGCAGCAAGCCGGTGACGCGGACGGGCAGGGCGCTCATCAACCCCTTCGACCCGTCACACGTCACCGTCAAACTGACGAGCAACCGCCGGAGGTGGACACATATATTCCCTAAAGGTAATTTGTAGCTGCATCATTGGTCTAGTGTATATCAGCTCTACAGGCAGCAAGCCGGTGACGCGGACGGGCAGGGCGCTCATCAACCCCTTCGACCCGTCACACGTCACCGTCAAACTGACGAGCAACCGCCGGAGGTGGACACATATATTCCCTAAAGGTAATTTGTAGCTGCATCATTGGTCTAGTGTATATCAGCTCTACAGGCAGCAAGCCGGTGACGCGGACGGGCAGGGCGCTCATCAACCCCTTCGACCCGTCACACGTCACCGTCAAACTGACGAGCAACCGCCGGAGGTGGACACATATATTCCCTAAAGGTAATTTGTAGCTGCATCATCGGTCTAGTGTATATCAGCTCTACAGGCAGCAAGCCGGTGACGCGGACGGGCAGGGCGCTCATCAACCCCTTCGACCCGTCACACGTCACCGTCAAACTGACGAGCAACCGCCGGAGGTGGACACATATATTCCCTAAAGGTAATTTGTAGCTGCATCATTGGTCTAGTGTATATCAGCTCTACAGGCAGCAAGCCGGTGAGGCGGACGGGCAGGGCGCTCATCAACCCCTTCGACCCGTCACACGTCACCGTCAAACTGACGAGCAACCGCCGGAGGTGGACACATATATTCCCTAAAGGTAATTTGTAGCTGCATCATTGGTCTAGTGTATATCAGCTCTACAGGCAGCAAGCCGGTGACGCGGACGGGCAGGGCGCTCATCAACCCCTTCGACCCGTCACACGTCACCGTCAAACTGACGAGCAACCGCCGGAGGTGGACACATATATTCCCTAAAGGTAATTCGTAACTGCATCATTGGTCTAGTATACATCAGCTCCAAAGCCGGCGCACACTGTGAGGAGGTTCTTCGCTCTGGACCCCTGACCACCGCTTGCCTGGTCTCCGAACCCTGCAACAGACGGACTAGATTGTTTTGTAAATTAATAAATAAATGCTAGAAAAAATAAAATAGATATATAAATAAATATAATTTAAACCATTCATTAATTCATATTCCCAGGTCCAACGGGTGTGCTGATTCAACAGCATCACTACCAGGCCAGGCCCGCCGGTGAGTCGGCCTCCAGGCCTGGACTCAACAATGCAGCGAAAGAAAATGGCGGCTCCGTGATTAGTAACAACCACTCCGTGTATCAAGTTGACGGTATGTGTTTTAATCTACTATATATATTAAATAGTAAATACATAGTAGATTATAATTAGTAAAGTCGAATTGATTTTTAGGGTTAGAGAAAACTCAACACTGACACTCGTCCATTTGAGTTTTCTCTCAACACTGACACTCGTCCATTTGAGTTTTCTCTCACTTCCGCCAGGGGCGCTGCTTCAGTTCCATATAAATATGCCCTTAACGCGAAAGTGAAGTTTTCGATTTGTTTTGGTGAAAACTCACACTCGGCACTTTGAAAGGACATTGCCAAAATTTGTCCCAGGCTGTCCAAACGTATGCTCATATTTAACTATTTTATTTAAATACACAATGAATTTTAAACAACTACCCATGTTTCATAGCAATCGCTTGAAAATATATTAAATATATAAGAATATCAATCGATTTTTTGTGTTCTGAATCACGTGACCGTCGTCGTAGTATGAAAAGTCAACTTTTATCTACCTTCATAACTTTTATCCGCGACTGCTTAGCTGTAACTAACTTTACTGCTATTTAAAAAGAAGATCTGTACTATTTAATGACATATATATCATCTCTGGCCATCTCTGGGGCAGACTTCCATACATTTTTACCTATGTCCTTTTGCATTTTATTTTTGTAGCACTACCCCGCTGGTTATTTGATTCCTATAGACTGGAGAAGAATAAGAATACCTTTGCACAAATGCATATTTTCCATGTGGATTTCTTTTGTTTGTTATATTGTAATTGTGCAATAAAGTATAAATTAATAAATAAATACAACTGCAGTGTGTTGGCAGCATTGTATACTCTTTGAAAAGACTATAGACAATATAGTGGCCTCATTTGCTGTATTGTGGTACCGCGTTTAAACTATAGATAATAGACTAGGGGCGGTACTCGTCGGGCGTTAGGCTATAAAATATGCCCCTATGGATAATTGTTGACATTCACGTTAGTGTCCCAGTCTTGTGCAGTCATGCTGTTTGAATCTGTGTTTAATTAAGTAATTACTGTAATAATGTTTCATTTTGATCATATTTGATGTCTTTGTAAATAAATTGTTATTAAGTTTGTCTTTTGGTGTTTTAAGTTGTATTCCCTTCTGGCTGTTTGTTAACAAGTGTGTGTCTACATATTTGTGGGTAACTGGATTAACGATACTAAGCATATACTAAAACTACTTTACAGGAAACATCCCGAGTCGCAAACGCATGATAAGTGCTTCGGGCACTCTTAGCGTTCTCGGCACCACGGCAAGCGCCCCCTCGACCACTAACAACGCCTCTCTTGCTCTTCTCTGGGGTGCTACGGGAGAACAGGAATGGACTCCGGCCCTTACGACCGGTAAGATTAAAAAAAAACTACTATTCCACTATACGTGACTGTACATTGCTTTGAACTAAAAATTTGAAATATGTTTGAATTGAGAACCAAATTACTCAGCATGTGTCATATATCGCAATTTTTATAAAAGTCTGTTTTTTCATTTTTATTCTTGACGTCTGTCTTTACTATAATATAGTAAAAACACAATACATAGAAAAGGTTTTTTTCATTTAAGATGTGATGTATGAAAGAACAACACTAAAATTTATTTGAAATATTTCTCTATAGTTCACACTCTAGACTTTAAAGATTAAAAGGACATTGGCAAAATTTGCCCCAGGCTGTCCAAATTTATGCTCATATTTACACGCATTTTAAACAAGTACCCATGTTTCATAGCAATCACTTGAAAATATATCAAAAAAAAAAAATTTCAATCGATTTTTTGTGTTCTGAATCACGTGACCGTCGTCGTAATATGAAAGTCAACTTTTTCAACCTTCATAACTTTTTCCTGCGACTGCATAGTTACATACAACTTTGTTTTTCTGTAAATAGAAAATCTGCACTAATTATAGTGCCTGCGCTCTAACATGGTGCCTGTGACATATGTCATTAACTTTCCGTTTCACTCTTGAAAGTTGAAGCGATTTACAAATTATGACTTAGTATTTCAGCTGTTCCAAATTCGTAATATATTAAATCGTTAATAGCTGTAGTAACTTAAATTTAAAACCGTTAAACCCAGCCAGAATGTTCTAGTCTACAAATAAAATCAAATTGAAAGAAAAATTAAGCAAAGTGTTGTAACGTATAACGTAACGCCATAGACGTGTCTAGTGATGGGACGTACTTCTACGATGAATAGTCGATATTTTTTTTAATAATAAATGTATATTGTAGTACAATTTTTATTTTTAAAAAGTCTATAATTTTATACAATAACAGAACATCAGGGAAAGTTTACTCAAAAGGTTGCAAAGAAGAAATATATTTTATTCGTCTAAACTTATATCAGAATTAGGAACATTTGAGTTGTCACTAAATTCATCATCTGAATCTATGACGAATATTATTAACAACTAGCGGTCTCCCGGTATTTCACCCGCGTAGTTCCTGGTCCCGTGGTAATATCTGGATACAAATTACCTTATGTCACCCCTCATGAGTCGAGCTATCATATACAAAAGGTTTTTTTATAATCCGACTGATGACTGATGTAGTTTCAGAGATTAGCCAGAACAAATAAACAGACATACAGACAATAATTGAAAAAAAATGTTATTTTGGTGTATGTACGGTATGCATATATGCACAAACAGACACTGCAATTTTATTTATGTATAGATGAATTAATTATGTTGTTAATATGGACGTCACGATCCCAATCAGATATAATATCCATTTTTGTTTTATTCACGACCTTCGACCAGCCTTCAGGTTAATCTTTGTTGATGGCCTCTTGTAACAGTGCCAACATGTTATTTGCCGTTAGTGGCGGTGAAGTAGGTATTAATTTTTGCGGCGTGACTGAAAATTAAATGGGAATATGGAAAAAAAGTATTTAAATTCAATCAATCAAATCATTCAATCAAATAATAAATTATTTCATAGGTAATGCTGCGTTCGCAACGCTGATGTTATAAATGCTGATTTTATAAAGCTTCAAAATAGGAATTGATATTAAAAGCATACATGTTATTTGGGCCCAATAACATTATATCTAAGAACCAAGGTCAGACCTATTGTCATCTCTTCTAGAGCATAGGTAGGAGTTGGTGCCTTTTGACGCAGGACTAAGGCATTAAGCTCCAACTTTAACATTTTTATATCTACTCCGTTTTCCAGTTCATCAACTCGCTATTGTGGTTGGATTGGTTTGGGGTTTATTAATCTAAAATGGTAAAGCGGGGCAGATTGAGATTTTCTTAATTTGTCTTGGTCTGGCTGGAGGAAGGCTATCGCCGTGGCTAGTTACCACCCTACCGACAAAGACGTACCGCCAAGCGATTTAGTGTTCCGGTACGATGTTGTTTCATTCTAGACCTAAAAAGTTAGCCCGCATCCATCTTAGACTGCATCACACATCAGGTGTGATAGCAGTCAATTGCCAACTTGTAGTTGTTAAAAAAATTATCGCAGAGACTATAGTCAATAAAAGTTTAATCCCTAGAAACTATGCATTAGTATAACCGCGATAACAAAGTCTCCTCATAAATAAGGATCAAATAATAATTTGCCTTTTAAGCAAATTTTTTTACAACATTAAAAAGAGCTAGATTTATGCTGCGAGTATCGTCAGCGATAAACATGAATTTCAAAGCGTCACATCCCTAGTCACTGACGTCAACGTCATACTGACAACTGTCAGCCGCACCTTCTTACAGCAATTCGAGTATAATGACATATACATAATTACTGGGCAGCCTGAGGTACACTTCCATACAATTTTTGGCAATGTCCTTTGCAATAAAAGAAAGAAAACAGACATTAGTATACAGTAAGAGAAGCAATGAAAAAAACTTGATTCCGCGGATGAAATTGCCGGCGTCTGCAACTAAACTGCTAAAGCTGTACATAAACTTACAATTATTATGTGGTTGCAGCTATCTATTAGAATTGTTATATTGAATTGTTATCATATTCAATATAACCATTGATGATCATCAAAAATGAAAAATACGTAGGATCCTGTTTCCGATATTCGCAAATGATGATTTATTTCATTAGAATCATTTGATCATATTTTAAGGCAGATTTAGATAAAGCCAAAATAGTACCAACGAGATTGCATAAATCTGTTCTTATTGATTACTTTCCCAATCGCTAAAGCACTGACTAGCAACAACATAAGTGGCATAAATTTTATGATATGAAAATATTTTCTTGTTATAAAAGGTTTGTGATGGCTGGCTTGCTGTCAAAAGCTGTTACAAGTCAATGTCTCGTTTAAATCTTAAGTGACTATTATATTATGAAAATATTTTCTTGTTATAAAAGGTTTGTGATGGCTGGCTTGCCAAAAGCTGTCACAAGTCAATGTCTCGTCTAAATCTTAAGTGACTGTTATATTATGAAAATATTTTCTTGTAATAAAAGGTTTGTGATGGCTGGCTTGCCAAAAGCTGTCACAAGTCAATGTCTCGTCTAAATCTTAAGTGACTGTTATATTATGAAAATATTTTCTTGTAATAAAAGGTTTGTGATGGCTGGCTTGCCAAAAGCTGTCACAAGTCAATGTCTCGTCTAAATCTTAAGTGACTGTTATATTATGAAAATATTTTCTTGTAATAAAAGGTTTGTGATGGCTGGCTTGCCAAAAGCTGCTACAAGTCAATGCCTCGTTTAAATCTTAAGTGACTATTATATTATGAAAATATTTTCTTGTTATAAAAGGTTTGTGATGGCTGGCTTGCTGTCAAAAGCTGTTACAAGTCAATGTCTCGTTTAAATCTTAAGTGACTATTATATTATGAAAATATTTTCTTGTTATAAAAGGTTTGTGATGGCTGGCTTGCTGTCAAAAGCTGTTAAAAGTCAATGTCTCGTCTAAATCTGCCTTAATGATACTAAAAACTCATTATACATTTTTAATGTTTCATGAAATCGTCGCATTGAAAATATCTTCAATTCGTTTGGACCGAATGCGGCCCAACGCGAACCGAGCAATAGGTTTGATATATTCATTGGATTTGCATCATGTAGACGCTCCCTCTATAATTCTCAAATTTTATTATATTATAATACAATTTTCGGGGTTAATTTATAATATATATTTCGCTTATTAGATTTTCTGTAGCAAATCCAATACACAATATCCAGGAAAATAGTATAAAACAAAATAACCAAAATAACCATGACCACTTTCACAAAAAAAAATTCAGAAAAGAATTTTTCGCAAAAAAAATTACAAAAAAAAAAAGTTGAGAGGTGTCAAGGGACACCCGGATGGAACGAAGTTCCTTTCGATTAATTAGTGAAGGAATTGTAATAAAATTTAATTTTTTTAAGTAATAATAATATTTTTTTATTATTAACAAATATAATGTTATATAAACTTAAACGCGTACCACACACGCGTTTGTTGTTGTACACCGAAACACCAGAGGGCGCCACGAGAGCGCGAGACAGCATACAGCGCGGGCGCCCCCCGCCGCTCACGCGCACACACATTAAAGGCGGCGGCAAGATCCTATGATCAAAAAGTGTCGTGACAACTTTTCGTACGAATTTTTTCCGTCTAGCCCCCTTTCATAACGCGCGATAAGGAACTTCGTTCCAATAAAAATACATTAAATAGTATCTAAAGATTTACATGAAGAATAAACAAGAGCTCTATTTTGTTGTATATTTAACAAAATAATGTTAATTTTGTGAAATGCTTTTTCAAGTTGTCATTTTAATTTTGACTCTTGGTTACTCCACGCGTTTTTGAATAAACAAACAAAATAGATGCTCACATTAATTTATAATGAATATTTTGTTTAAATGAAATTTTGATTAATCAACTTTTGGGTTACTTTGTTTTATTACTAAAATCATTATGTTGAGGAATGCTTCAAAAAAAAAGAATTAATAGAACACAAAATAAGTATATGATGGCCTCCTGGTGCAGTGGTATTCGCGATGGATTTATATGACCTGGTCCTGGATTCGATTCCCGACTGGGCGCATTAAGATTTTCTGAATTGATTTATGTGGCTAGTTACTAACCTACCGACGGAAGCGTACCACCAAGCGATTTAACGTTTCGGTACGATGTGTAAAAAAAATGAATGAACTTAATCAGCTGTCATGCTACAACTCAACTTTTTGATTGGTTAAAAACTTAATTATGAAACTTGTGCTTATAGCTACGTGTAAGAAAAACTCGCTTAGTATGAACATATATGTATTTGTAAGCAGTGCATGATACACCAAAGTACTAACATCAACTAAACCAAGTCAACAAGTTGAATCAACGCTTTGGGCCCTTTTTCGGCGGCATTCGATTGTCACTAACACTACGTACTTACGACATTTTCATAACACTAATGTAGCTTACTGCAATTTTTAATAGTATTTTTATTACACTTGCGTTTTATATATTACGTGATTGAGGTGATACTATGTCTTGTGCAGTGTTGTAACTAGGAAAGTGCCAGCGGTGCCCAGGTATAGGGTGCAGAAATTACCAGACCATATACTCGTGCAGACAGTACCTTATTTAGGCCTGTGTGCACCAAGATTTCGGTTATCATAACCAACGGTTAACATAGCTTACTATAAATTTTCATGTTTACTTATGTACTGTTCATGACAACCCGTACGCCGGTTAAGAACGTAAGCTCGGTTAAGATAACCGCCAGGTTTACGTCCTTAACTGGCGTACGGGTTGAATGAATGAATTACTCTTTATTGTACACCAAATAATAAAAATCTTACAAATAGAAAATAACTTAAAAAAAAAACAATGTACAATTGGCGGTCTTATCGCTAATGAGAGATCTCTTCCAGACAACCAATATTGAAGAGGAAAAGTCATTGGAGAGGTTCGAGTGTACGAATAGTGAAGTATAGGAAGTTATTGTATCAAATTATGTAATATAAAATATACTTACATAAAATACTAAATAAATACATACATACACAAATACATACACGACAATACGGGTTGTCGTGAACAGTAAATTTTACCTTTAGATTATGTTAACCGTTGGTTATGATAAGCGAAATCTTGGTGCACACAGGCCTTAAAGTCAGTTACAAGTCCGTAGGGCGCAGTTACGCTGGTACAGGGCGCATAAATTCCTCATAACGCTTGTGGTATTGCGTTTATGTCAACTTTTCATATTGAATTCCACGTGTCTTGGCCTAGTTTAGCTAAGGTGGACAAAGAAATGATAAAATTAATATTTATTATTTGGTGCAACTAGCAAGTAAGGTCTAGATTGGTTTTAGTTTTGTAACCAGAATTCGTTTTAGAAAGATAATTTATAATTGCACATTCTAAGCTATAATATTGCCATACTCAGCCTTTAACTAATTAATAAGTTATTTAAAATTTTGTTAATAAAAATATTTTAGCTGCACGCAGAAAGTTTGACGATGTCTGCACTCGCTTGCCTTGAGTACGGCTAGGACGTACCGCCAAGCAATTTAGCGTTCTGGTACAATGTCGTGTAGAAACTGAAAGGGGTGTAGAATTCATTTTACTCTTACATGTAATTATTAACAGTTAATATTACATTGCGTTATCATTTACCGTCAGGTGTGATTGACCAAGGACTAACTTATAATGAATAAAAAAAAGATTTTTTTACGACTACAAGTTGGCCCTTGACTGACACTTCTTGACTTCACACTTGATGTTAAGTGATGATGTAGTCTAAAATGGAAACGGGCCAACTTGTTAGGAGTGGGACGGAAATCCACACCCCTTTCGGTTTCTATACGACATCGTACCGGAACGCTAAATCGCTTGGCGATACGTCTTTGTCGGTAGGGTGGTAATTAGCCACGGCGAAAGCCTCCCACCAGCCAGACCAAGACAAATTAAAAAATCTCAATCCGCCCCGCCGGGAATCGAACCCAGGACCTCCGTCTTATAAATCCATCGCGCATACCACTGCGCCACGGAGGTCGTCAAAATCAGATGTTAAAAGTGTTCGTGTAACATTACTATTTATTATTCTAATTTATATTTTAACTTCTCTATTGTCAGATGTCAAACTTTCTGCAAACGGCCAAGTATATTTTCTAATTTTTTTCAATGAATAAATCATTTATCTATATGCTTTTTATATGATTAATATCGCGATAATATTTAGGTGTGGATTGGAAATCGCTAACGATCCCGGCGTGTTTGCCGATCACGACGGACTACTTCCCGGACAAGCGCTCCCTGCAGAACGACTACCTGGTGTCCGACTACAACTTGCTGCCCGACGATGTGAACGCTGACTTCGCGCGGAACAGGGCCATATACAAAGAGCCGCTCACTACTATGGAAGTGTTCAAGGAGCTGGTGTCTCAGCGATTGGCACAGGTAAACAATCTTACACATAAATAAAATTGGAGTGTCTGTAATATTGAAATAACAGTTTTTTACTACATGCATATTAATGTATGTACAGTATGCACACCAAAAAAAGACGCGTGGCACTCGGAGACTGCCGCGTTAAAGCTATTGCATAGCATTTTGTATCAACTTATGTTTACCTACCGACGTCATCGGGAGCGTGGCCTAGCGGTAAGGCGCTCTAAACACTTTTTAGGATTTTTCATCTATCGATAAATACGAGGACTTTTAATGACTATGAAATAACACGCTTGTAAAAAAAATGACTTTTTGAAATATCGTGCTTGAAAAAAAAAATGCGGAACCGACAGGAATCGACCCCGCGTCTCTCTGGCAATCCGGGCACCTAGAGCGCCTTACCGCTAGGTCACGTTCCCCGATGACGTCGGTGCCGAAATTGTGCTTTTAATATTATGTTTTTAACCGACGAAAAAAAACGGAGGTTCTCAATTCGACGCGTATATTTGTTTTTTTTTTTTTTATGTATGACCACGCATAACTTTTTACAGTGTTGTCCGATTTGATCACCACAACACAGTTTTTAACTTATGTGGGATCATCGTTTTCACTTGTATATTGAATTTGTTCCAAATAAACTTTATTTTATTTTTTATTTTGATAATTCTTTTTTTATTAGAAAGGGCATACATCCAAGGAGCATGTCTAGGAGTCGGTGCCAGCCAAGGTTTCTACTTTCAAGGACGTTACCTAGAACCCACAAACTTCTTTACTACGTAAAATAAATGTTCCTTAAACTTGGCTGGCACCGACTTCATAGATATGCTTAAGTAAATTAAAGCAACTAAATGACACGGTTATTTTTTACTTTTTAGTGCGTTTTGAGTCGGTTCTATTTTTTGTTAAAAATTTTTTTGACATTCAGGTGTTAGGTTTTTTCGTGACGGAATTTCTGGATTTGGTCTCCACGCTCAAGGCCCGCTTTAGAAGCTATGCAATAGCTTACAAAAACATTTTTTTACATTTTTTACAGTCTGTCTGTTTATTCGGATTGTAAAAAACCTTTTGTATATGATAGCAGACTCATGTGGAGTGACATAGGCAGGGTACATACATAACATCACGCCTTGTTCACTTCACGGCAGAGACCATATCCCTCCATTTGCCACGGTCCTTGCATACTTCCTTAGCTTCTTCCACACTCATTAATCCTTTCATACAAGTTCGTCGGTTTAGGGTACTCGCCACCTGGCCATTATTTAAAATGTCCTGAATTTGGTCCAGGAACATTCGCCTAGGCCTTCCCCTTCCAACACTTCCATTCACCCTCGCCTTGTAAATCTCTTTTGTCAATCTTCTTTCATCCATTCTCTCTACATGTCCAAACCATCTAAGCATCCCTTTCTCAATTTTAGTCACTACATCATCTTTTACACCACACTTTTCTCTTATCACACTATTTTTAACTCTGTCACATAGTTTTAACCCGCACATACTCCTCAATGCTCTCATCTCTACCGCATTTATTTTACTTTTGTGCTTCTTCTGCCATACCCAACTTTCACTACCATACATAAGTGTGGGCACCAACACACCTCTATGCACAACCAGTCTTGCCTTTTGGGACAATTTTTGGCTGTTCATAAATGCATACAGAGCACCATTCACCATGTTCCCAGCATTTACTCTTCTTTCAATATCACTCTCACATGTTCCATCTTTTGTAAATTTACTACCCAGGTATACAAACTCTTTTACTTCTTCCACTTTTTCTCCATCTATCACAATATTACAATCTGTCACATATTCATCTCTTTCGAAAACCATTACTTTCATTTTGCTAATATTCACTTTCATTCCTTTCCTTTTCAGAGCTACATTCATAATAGTTACTATTATACCATAGGCAGGGTAGTCTAGATAATCCCACAATAACACAAACTACGCGTGTGAAACCTGCATGGCAAATAATTATGTTTCTCACACAAACATACTTTTTTTCTTATTATCATCATGCCTATTGTTACTATAATATAAAAGCTTCCTTACATCATTTGACAGGGATTTCAACTAATAGTAGGTGTGAACGAAAGCGAATCAACAGAATCTCACTGCCCGTCGTCGCACGCGCCGCCGCCCTCCAAAGTGGCGCCGCAGAGTAACAAGATGGCGCACTCGGCCCCAACCAAACGCTACCTGCTGTCCATTGGCAGAATCTTCCACGAGCTGACTCTCGTCGGATCCACAATCAGTGTTACTCGGTATAGACCTAGGTGAGAGCGGTTTCTCTTAAATTTTTTTTTTATTATTTGAATTTGAAAGCCAGTTTCTTGGCGGTAGTTCTTAGCTATGTTTGATGAAAATCGGTCCAAAATGGCAGATTACATATTTTTCCAAAACTCCTTCAATATGGGTATCAAATAAAAGGGGTTGAAGAGTTATTTTATATTTATAAATTATAAATAAATAAATTAAAAATAAATTATTTTTTTTAGATTTATAATTTGACTGCCTTGTTTGGTCTATTTGGTCTATTGGGTAGCCTATGTGGCTTCGATTTTGAGGTCTTAGGTTCCAATCCTGGGTCGGGTCACGAAATAATTCTTTTATGAAATTTTCAGTACATTCTAAGCCCGGAGTCAGAAAGTTGGCAGTGTGACATCCCCATGCCTCGGAGTGCACGTTAAGCCGTCGGTCCCGGTCACTGTCATCAACATCTGATAGTGATCAATAAATGAAATGTTATCACCCTAAGCCCGCCAACCCGCATTGGAACAGCGTGGTGGGTGTACGCTCCATATCCCCTCTCCTACTAAGAGGGAGGCCTGGCTCTTTATTTTTAATCAATTTAATTTTGTTTATACTAATTCCAGACACCCGTACCCACCGTTCAACATCCACTACAGATATCGGTTCCACGCGCCCAACCACGACACGTACGAGGTGTCGTGGGTGTCCTTCACTACGGAGAAGTTGGAGAACTACAACTGGAACTACATGGACCACTACATCTGCACGCGGGGCGACACTGACTTCACTCTAGTCGAAGTTTGTATCGAAATTTTATTAACAGCTATCTCTACCATAAATGAGGTTATAGTTATATAGTTTCTACAGGACACCTTTGACATGGGTCATCTGACGTGTCTAGACAATTACAGAATTTTTCGTGAACCAAAGTACCCTATTTTTGAGACAAATCGATTCAAAAGTATAACAACCATACTAAAGCCAAAATCAATCAGGACAAATTTAAAATAAAGGTGGAAAATGCAACACATTTTGTGCTTAATAAATTTAAAATTATGTTTTGTTTTTTTATTATAAAATCTCATTTTTTTATCGTTTACAATTTGGCCAGATAAGTTTAAAAAATATTAAATATATTAATTAGTTTTACGCTTACGTATCTAATTTATTGTCATGAACAAACAAACAACAAAACAAATTAATTAAAAAAAGGTGTAAAATTACTAGTGATTTCTACCCTCATTTTTAATTTGTTTGTTGATAACCATTCTATATCGAGTTTGGCTTTAGTACAATAATCGTTAATAAAGTTTATTATTAGATCTATCTAATAATATATTTTGATTTCATCAATATTTCCCATATATAATAAAAAAGTTAAAAAAGACAGAAGTTGCTAACTTAGTGATATCGTACCAAAAAGCGTATTCAAAATCACCCAAATCAACTTGCAACGAACTTAATGTATAAAAAACCTGGTGCAACCTTTAGAAGGCTCAAGAGAAGAAAGAGCCTTCTAAAGGTTGCATAACAAGATGTCTTGTTATAGACAGTACAGAATATGAATTGGGCAAGTCAATGGATCTTGCTCCAAACACGCCTTAAAATAAACAATAACATCCAGCTGAATGTCTGAAGACAGACAGGAATAATGAGAGTCAAAAAAAAAAATATTTCCAAATATTGATTTTTTCGTGGGTAGTTCATGAATAAAATATTGATTTTCAGAGGCTCGTATTATATTTATAAATATTGTTTAAAAGTCGTCGCATAGATAGGTTAGACGCTTCGGGGGACTTTGTTTTATTTATTTATTTTTTTATTGCCTACAAGTTGACCCTTGACTGCTATCACACCTGATGTTAAGTGATGATGCAGTCTAAGATGGAAGCGGGCTAACTTGTTAGGTGTAGGATGTAATCCACACTCCTTTCGGTTTTACACAACATCATACCGGAACGCTAAATCGCTTGGCGGTGCATCTTTGTCGGTAGGGTGGTAACTAGCCACGGCGGAAAGACTCCCACTATCCAGACCAAGACAAATTAAGAAAAATCTCAATCTGCCCCGCCGGGAATCGAACCCAGGACCTCCGTACTATAAATCCACCGCTCATACCACTGCGCCACGGAGGTCGTCACATATAATATGTATTGATGATTTCAGGCACTCAAATACTGGCGCTTCCGCACGCTCCTCCTGCCGCTATACAACCCAGCGACCAAGACTATACTCGAAGACGAGTCGACTCACTGCGACATCTACCCGACACCGACACGACACGACCTCGACCATCTCACCGAAGGGTTCCTCAAAATGACGGAATCCTACTTTAACAAGGTCAAAAGACCAAATCGGCAAAGGGTAAGTATTCAATTCGATAAAAGAAACGACATATGTAAAAAAATAATTAGGATTTGGCTACTGAAAGTATATTTAAAATCGCGCGACAAATTAAAAAAAAATTAAGAGGATTATATAATTATTTAATGGAAATATTGGAATTGGAACAAATTTTTTTATATAGGTAATTTTAATATATATGGGTTGTAATATTTTTATATAGGTTGATATAATTTTTTAATTTTATTAAAAAAAACAAACTTAAAGAAAAAAACGATATGTGAAAGCGGACAAATATTATCTCTTGTAAATAAAAACTATAGTCAGTTTTCAAGAATGATTCATTTGTTTTCTGTTTCGATAGCTCATCTTTAGTAATACTAGCTGACCCGGCAAACGTTATTTTGCATTAAAAATTAAAAAAAAAAATTTAGATTAAAATTAGATAGTAGCCGATTCTCAGACCTGCGGAATACGCATACAAAATTTGGTAAAAATCGGTAAAGCCGTTTCGGAAGAGTACGGTAACAAACATTGTGACAGGGAAATTTTATATATAAGATTTTCAAACAACAAACAAACACAGAACGATTTAACGTTATGCGATAAACGTATTTTTTTAATTTGCCGTGCTTTTTGAGTATCTACTTTCAGTAGCAAAACTAGTAAACAGTGTCTATATAAGTAGATGAAATATGGAATACTCTAGTGTAGTCTATGATTAGATGTGTATTGTAAATATTTATTAGTTGTTTCTAGTCACATATAATAACAAAGCATGAGAGTTTTGCACTCGAATGTATGTAACCGTAGACAATGTAGCACTGCATGACCCTTCATATATGCACAGTGATAGTGAATTTTGTTTTAATTTTTTTTAACACATTGATATTTTATTTCAGTCTGTGCAACCTACGAAAGATATGTTATAAAAATGTCTGGTCATTTTTAACGTAAACGAACTAGAGTATGTATTGGTATTTGAATTGCATAAAGTGCTACAGACATTTGGTACATTTTTCTGAAATTTCATCCCGGGAGTTTTCAAATTTGTAATTTTGAAAATCTTTAGCCGCTATTTCTATTCGGATTTTGATAAAAGGACATTATTCAAAACGTACCAAAATTGCAAAGCGACGGCCAAAATATTCTGATTGGGGGTATTATTTTGAAAATTTTTACTACGACAGCAATGCTGTGAAACCTTTACTTTCATTCATATTGAATTTCGAACAATAAATGGGAACTTTGTTTTTAAATAGATAGATTTCATTATTCTAAACATTTTTCATCACGACAGCAATGCTGTGAAACATTAGCATTCACACTGCCATTTTGAAAACATCGCGCCTAGTAACAAAAGTAAAATATTATACAATTTTTGAAAATAGCGCCGCCAGGGGTATTAATAGACTTCAAAGTTGAGATGAAAGAGTATATCAAAATCTATAAAATTAAAAAAAAACCAATCTTCCGGAAAATCTTTCCAGCTAACTCCGTATTTGAGCACCAAATGCCTGTACTAAAAGATCCTTTTTATATTTTTGTATATTTGCATGTTAACTAACGGAAAAGCATCTATGATCTGTATGTCCACCGTTCGTGCGATGATTTTTTAAAATTTGTATAAAATGACCTGCTCGATCTATTGTGACGATCAATTGTATGGTTGATATGTTTTTTTAAAGAAATGATTTGTGGATACACTAAAAATACACGCTAGTTTCCTTTTCAAAAATCCCATTTCTGAACGTCTATAAATTTTGTTTAAAATTGTAAAAAAATCATCACTAATAATGCATTTTGATACCTATTTATTGTCGTTCCGTTTTACGTTAAAAAACAGGCGAAATCCGTTATAAAATTTAAGATTAATTTTATTGATACTGAGTTGTATAGACGAGTTTTTAATATCAATGTGTTGTTATTTGAAAGAGATGATTGTCCGTTCCAATAATATATATTTATTAACTGAACTCAAACACGAAATTTTTTAATTATCTTTATCAGCTTATCCTTTCTTAAGATAGTTTGAAACAATTATTAGAAATGTATTCGCATAGAAAAAAAAAATTTTTTAATGAATTATTTTTTTTAATTGAACAGTTTCCTGTTTGAGTGCATGCATGTGTGTATATAATAATATTTAATGGCTCTGCTACGTGTATTAATGTAAAAAAATCTGTATATAAAATAGCTCTTCAACAATATACGGTGCAAAAGATTCTGCAAAAATGTGCCTCAAAAGGACGGGCCATCAATTACTTGTTGGGTGTCCGATCTACCGGAGGCTACACACATGACAAGTCTACCGGCCCTACACCTAACTTGTATTGTTTTTTTAATATTTCCTGATCCAAGTAGTTTAGTTTTAAATATAAAGCAATTTTTAATATTTTGAGCAATTTTAATAAAAGCTTCTAACTTTTATTAATTTACTAATTGGGTGTTTGACTTCGCTTTATTATTTTAAACTAGAAGAAAAAAAAAAGTTGAGAGGTGTCAAGGGACACCCGGATGGAACGAAGTTCCTTTCGATTAATTAGTGAAGCATACAGCGCGGGCGCCCCCCGCCGCTCACGCGCACACACATCAAAGGCGGCGGCAAGATCCTTTGATCAAAAAGTGTCGTGCAACAACAACTTTTCGTACAATTTTTTGTCTGTCCCCTTTCACAACGCGCGATAAGGAAGTTGCAAAATTGCAATAAATGTTATACTATGGCGTTATTTTGGTATGATGTGACATCACAGTAAGGCTACCTATGTGTAATCAAAAATATTTAATACTTTATAGTATAATTATACTCGGCCCTCGTGTCATACGTCAAAATTCCACGGAATTAAAAATTCGAGTGTAGTTTTCAGAATTTTATGTGTTACTAAATTAAGTATCAAAACACTTTAAAGACTAATTGATTGGATTAAAGTCAAATACCCAATTTTGTAAATTGATGAGTAACAGAAGTATCCGAAAGACAACCAGTTTGATGACGTTCAGTCACGGTCAAGGGTAGGGCCGGGGGTGGGTCGGGGTGGGTCGGGGTGTGGGGTTAGAGCGCAGGGTTAGGAATACAGCACGGATGCCGCAGGTGGCGGGCGCGTGCGGCGCGTCGGACGCGGCGCTCACGAGGCGACGACACTCCACCTCCATCCTCACGCGGAACGCGCAGGTACTCGGGTTTCTCGTTTACCACCATGACTTTAAGTGTTATAATTTATTGATCTATTCTTGATATCCAATGATCTATTTTATAACCAACGAAAAAACGGAGGATGTTTAAGGCGTTTTCATCAATATATGATCACGCATAACTAGTCAGATTTTTCTTCCAAAATGCGTGGACGCATCTGCGCATAAAATATCTTTAAGATTGTTTTTTTTTTAACTACCCAAATTCATTTATATAAATATAATTAAAATAAAAAGCTACTAAAGTACTACACATTTACTTTATAAATATTGTTACTTAAAATTACCCAAAAATCATTAAAAGTACAAAGAAAATGTTTTTCTAAAGTAAAATTAACAGTGCGCATGCGTCCGCAGTTGCGAACGTGCGCGCTTGTTTTACCATTCTCAGATGTAAAGCAAAATTTTCATTGTCAAGCAAAAGGTTTAATAACCGAACATACCTGAATTAACATTCTCTATTCTAAATTTAAAAAAAATAAAATGTCCTTAGAGCATTATATTATTTAACATTTTTAACATCGATTAAAATTTATTTAATTTACGAGTACGTGCCGTCGTGCAAACAAAGTACAAATATTATTGTTACAACTAACCGGGAAGTTGCGCCACAAAAGCTGTGCACTTTGATTTTGAATCGTCAAAATGTAACAAAAGACAAAGAAATTAAAACAGATGTTTGTAATTCAATTATTCGGGATTGAAAATTATAGCAACGGTAAAAATCAAGCCAATATGCTACCAAATTTACTGTAATATTGTTACGAATGAATCATTAAATGGCACGTATATTTTCATTATTTTTCAGTCACACAAGTTGCTTTAATTGTTTTGTAATTTTGAGCACCATTATTATCTATATTGTTTATTTAAACAGCCATCTAAATATCTTCGCAGATTAAAAAACTGTTGTTCGGATGGCAGTGTAACTCGAATTTACGAATTTTATTTGCGCCGATTTCAGTAGTCGCGTAGGGATTTTATAAACTATCAACTAAACTGGTTTGGCAAATAGTATTTTAAACCTTCTTGCTTTTAATTTGAAAACTAATCTTAACATTATGACGAATAAGCTCACACCGACTACTTTAAGCTTTTTTCTTTTTAAATTAACGGTGGCATAAAATGTAGTTAGTACTATTATGAGCTTTAACAAGTTATTACTTTGCAAAAAGACGTAGTAAGCACATTGTATGTTTTACATTTGCAATGACTATAGAATATTTGCAGATCTGTTTATAGGCAAATCACATAATTTAGTCCAAGCACGCGCGTTACAGGGATCTCGGAGTATAACGACAAAGTAGCAAGAGATTCGTTTAGTAGAACCGCTTTTGTGACACAGCCAGTTCGGAAGTACTACCACATTGTTTATGTCAGCCGCCAAACAGCATTGCTGTCTTATGTCCTGACAGTTCGATGTAATTATAGGTACATGATACCTGCTGCAGGTTGATGGAACATTGGCTGCACTTGTAACACATATTCCTTGCATGCTCTAGGAAATGTTACTTTGTATATATGCGATAGGTTTCTGGATTCGACTTGCGATCAGGTAGGACCTCAATTATAAACTGTAACAACTCTCGCTTGTAATAACATGAAAAAACGATGTGTTCGCATTTCATTCCTCGGGTGCATCCCAGTAGTACCCCATACCGTAGTTCTATAGAACTGTTGGGATACTTTCCGGGCTGTCAAATTATATCCTAATAGTTCTAGATAGAACTGTAGTATAGTTTTTACTCTTGACTTTACTTATAGCATATAAGTTATAAACTTTATATTATTTTGATTGATATTTCATTTTGTTTTTAACAAAAAAATGTCCCTTGCGACAAAAGCTAAGTTGTTAAAACCAAGTAGTAGTTGTGTCTAAAAAAATATTCTCTTATTTTAGAGTTACAGGGACACACACATTTTACCACCTTGGAAGTATCTTTCGCGCAAACTATTCAGTTTAGAAAAAAATTATATTAAAAACCTCAATTCCATTTTATAGACGTTTTGTGCAATTTAAGCAAAGCTGTATTCGATATAGTATGTTTATAGATACTCTCAAATTTAAGTGGACATTTATTATTGCAATCAAAAGAGATTCCATATTATATTTATAAAAACTATAGATATATGTAACATACAAACAACTATATAGAACTAATGGGACACTAAGCACTAATATGGTGTATCAACAGTTCTATAGAAAATTAGGGGGTACTACTGGGATGCACCCCATTCCTCTAAAATTGTCCTTTGTCGTTATATCCCAGAACATTTGTACCACGCGGATGTGGAAGTAACTTTGTCGTTTGCCTATACATTCTTATACCTCGCATATTACGAGTAAATACCGATAGTTTCTAAGTTGGTCATGTAATTTAAAAGAATGCTCCTGCGTATATAAAAGCACTGCTTCAAAAGTGGTTAAATAATGCACGGTTTGCACCATACATTCTGTAGTTACGTTGGCTAGCTTCTTCTGTTTATATAGTGATTATTTTTGTGTTATCCATTTAAAAACTGGCAACCGTTTTTTTGGCACGCTACGAGTAAATCCTGGGGTGTTAAAACTAAAACCTCAGTATCAGAAACTAACATTCATTTGGAGTATTTAACTTGGTACAATAATCTAAACGTCACTAAAGCGATTGCTATTTCATTATCAAATTAAATATGTGTCATTCAACGTATTCAAGTATGAATTTAATGTAAAGGTAAGGTTTTTACGGAACAAGACCATTATAAGAGCGCAATATAACCCAATATGACGGTTCGCTATAGGTTCTGTTTCTTGGTCGCGAGCTGTTATAGCGAGAGCTCTGGCAGCTTACTTACCACCTTGAAAGCGACCACGGGCTAGACAACGGGTTTACAATTCTCCCCGAGTAGAGCCTTAACAGGCAGTGTGCAAGGGAGGCACTGGTATTCGTTGGTTCGTAAAGATCCCAGAGTCTCCCCCATTGTACGGAGATGGCCACCGAGGGGGTTTTAGTGGGTAAAAATCCTACATTTTACACAACATACACAAGGTTCTGTTACTTGTGACAGTTTCAAGAATGTCTCTCTTTTCGTTCGCCTGTGTGTAACACCCTATTATTATTTACTACGCGGTTATATAGAAGATGCCTATTCACATATGCAGACAATAGGCACTTTGCATGAGACACTTTATTTTAGAATCAAAAAACTGTTCCTCTCTATTCGCTTATAATACGACTTATTTGTCTGTAGAGAAATTATACTTCTGTGGTAAATCAATCTCAAGTATCAAGACTGCTGTTGTTAATACAGTAGAACCAGTATTCCCACGTATCAAGACTATTTGTACCAATACAATAACAAGTTACAACGATGTGCTTATAAAAAAATTAGTACCTCTTGCACTATTGTAAGTTTTGGACTCCAAGTCCACTGATATGCCTCGAGTTGTCGGATGCCGTACATTAAGCTAGTTCTAAATATAAGCTATACTTGTTTTATGTTAAAAGTAAAACAAGAAATCTCATTTGATTTTTTAATCGTTTTATAGTTTGCGTCAAACGATTATCGTCGAGGTAACTTGTCATTTAGACTTTATTGTGGCACTACGTATACCAGTTAACTTAGTCCTCTTTCGCGCTGTACAAAG
The DNA here is from genome assembly GCA_034621355.1 of Mycalesis mineus. Classification (NCBI taxonomy): domain Eukaryota; kingdom Metazoa; phylum Arthropoda; class Insecta; order Lepidoptera; family Nymphalidae; genus Mycalesis; species Mycalesis mineus. The sequence goes on from CM067885.1 coordinate 7,414,215, forward strand.
GTAACGGAATTATGGTCACAGAGGAGAACGAGAGAGGAGTGGGCGGCAGGGATTTTTTTGTCGACTACAAGTTGGCCCTTGACTGCTATCACACCTGATGTTAAGTGATGATGCAGTCTAAGATGGAAGCGGGCTAACTTGTTAGGAGTTGGACGAAAATCTACACCCCTTTCGGTTTCTACACGACATCGTACCGGAACGCTAAATCGCTTGGCGGTACGTCTTTGTCGGTAGGGTGGTAACTAGCCACGGCGAAAGCCTCCCACCAGCCAGACCAAGACAAATTAAGAAAAACTCAATCTGCTCCGCCGGGAATCGAACCCAGGACCTCCGTCTTATAAATCCACCGCGCATACCATTGCGCCACGGAGGCCGTTGTTGTAGTACGTACTAGCGTGCGGGCGGGAGGCGCCACAAATCTACCGCGCGGGAGAGGACTTTGTTTAGCTGTTTACGGGACCTTATTTTCGGGATGCATATTTGATATTCTTATTATTTCAGAAATGTCTTGTATGAGACTACCAAAAGTTATTTTATCAAACCCGGCAATCCGTATTACTGAGGACCGGAAAACAAACTATAACTGTAATATATATCATGTATTGTAATTAGTTATTGTAACATTAACGCGAGTGTTGTGTGGTGTAGCAGGGTGGCGTGTCCAACTCTCCGTTCAGAGAGCGTGTCGGCAGCACACGCCTGCCCGACCGACCGCGGCTTCGGATCGAAGCTATGTCAGTACCATTGTATACATCATCTATACTGACCTGAAAAATAAAAAATCTAGACTGGGCGATTGCCACAAGTGTTTAAACAAGTCTGTGCTTAATAAATACCATTTTTTTCGCAATATGGCGAGGGTTTTTTATTTTTCCGGTCAGGATACTATGCAATACAAATTATGGTAAATAAACTGACGTTAAATGAATATTCAGGCGATGCTTTTTTATCTTTACGTATGAGTCTTGAGTGATCGCGTGTGCCGAATTTGCATCGCACGATACAATTATTGAAAGAAACGCCGGCGCACACGCTTGCACTCGGGACAAATCCAAAATTGATGAGTATTTGTGTCACGAGTTACAACTGTAATTAAATGAAATGAAGTCAAACATTTCGGGAATGCTCAGATAAGCGTCCGGTATTTATCTAAATATTGATACGAGATTGTACGTATCAAACTCAAAATCAAACTCAAAATATCTTTATTGAATGAAATCTTTATGATTATTTTGAATCGTCAATTTTTAGATTATGAAAATGGTGATAATTAAAGTCGGAAACTAAAATTAAAGCTACGAGGGTTCCAAATGCTTCCTGGACGAGAAGAGCCCACAGCAAACTCAGCCAGGTTATTATTATTTTTTTATTATTATCACCATCTTACATCATTATTTAAAAACCAATAGAACCAAGGACCCGGCTCCTTACAACAATTCACTCGAACGCCTTTTTAACCGACGAAAAAAACGGAGGAGGTTCTCAATTCGACACATATATATATTTTTTTTTATGTATGACCACGCATAACTTTTTACAGAGTTGTCCGATTTTGAGAATTCTTTTTTTTATTACAAAGGGCATTGTCATCATGTTAAGATCTGATGAGGATATCCTGGGGAAATTGAAGGAACTCTTCAAATTTTGGAGGCACGCTTACAGCGATTTAGGTTTTTGTCTCGGTATCGGTAGCTTTTTGGCTACTAGTGTCAAGTTTAAGGAACCTTTATTTTACGTAGTAAAGCATTTTGTGGGTTCTAGGTAACGTCCTTAAAGTAGAAACCTTGGCTGGCACCGACTTCATAGATATGCTTAAGTAATTTAAAGCAACTAAATGACACAGTTATTTTTACTTTTTAGTGCGTTTTGAGTCGGTTCTATTTTTATTTATTATCATTTACACTATAATATGCTTTGTAAAGCAGTTTGCGTTTGTCAACTTCTTCGTTGTACTTCTTCAACTGACTTCATTTTACATATCCAAATATTTAAAGTATATTTTACTCGTTTTAAATTAAATTAAAAGTATGTATTGAAGGTATGATTGAAATTTAAAAACCGCCTCATATTTGTATTGCATAGTCAACAAAATATAATACGTAACTTATTGTGATCGAATATACAACCAATATTTTCTATAGCAATATTGAGTATACATCTGTTTGTGTATTCGATTTAACATTTAATTGAATATTTTTATGTCTGATTTCGTAGGTCCAGAACGAAGAAATAACTATCATTTATTACCTAAAATCAATAATTCGTTATTGGTAATACATTGGCTTGCTTTTAAAGGTCATGGTTTTTGTGGCGTTTGCTTCGCAGGCATTTCTCTTTTCACTTCCATTTTATTCAATCTCTCACTTTCATTGCCAATTTTTATGCTTTACTTTAGTCTTTGTGCTTTACCCGTAGAAGCTGCTCCTGCTTAATTTTGATTTTCGTTGTTTTACATTTAAACGCTTTCGTATTTGGTTGGCTTTTCAATTAGTTAAGATATCGGCAGACAATGAAATAGTGTCGTAATGTGGTAAATTAATTAATATATATGTCACCGGAAAATAACAAGATCCGCAAGTTTAGAAATTTCCTAGGAAATTTATAAACTTTCGTAGGATTTTAAACGAGAGATAAATTGTATTATTTTACGCCCAAACTTATTAATCTGCGACGGTAAATTTATAAACTAACGGATATCCATACGTAATATTCTAAACGGTTCGACCAATAACAGAAGAGCTTTTAATTTTACGCTTCTTAAAAATACGGAAAATAACACACTGCTATCTGATTGGACTTATTCAACCAATCAGAGCGCACTTGACGTTTAGTTATTGCTTACGTATTATTTTACGCGTGAGTTCGGTAAGTTTACCAAATTACGAAAATGTGGCCGTAAAATAATGCAATTTATCTGTCGTTTAGAATCCTATGAAAGTTTATAAATTTCCTAGGAAATTTATAAATTTGCGGTTCTCGCTATTTTCTATTGACATATATATTTATAATAGAAGATTAAGTCCAACGAGATAAAAGGTAGGATAGTAGTAGGAATATTAAGAAAACGTTAGAAATATACACTGAAGTTTAAATCCAATAATTTTACTGCAGTATTATTTTGTCTGCTGATTAAATATACCAGCATAGAGCAAAAATTTAAAGTAATTGAAATCGATTAAAGAAATGTTGCCATTATCTGTGCAAATAATTATACGTGTTCAACTTTATTTCCCAACATTTGTTACACCATTCGTTGTATGTATTCTGTTTGTATAGCAACGGTTCATCATTACTGCTTTGTGAGTTGTTTCTATTTTGCACAATGCACATGTTTATAAACTTGCTTTTTAAAAAAATTACTATCGTTAATTCCCAAATTTTTTTTTATGAAAAAAGGTCCATTTGTGGCGTGGTTGTCGTATTTTGAAATAATAGGATCTATGTTAATCATTTCTTCAATTATGTAAGCAGTGAAATCTTTTACACGATTAATATTTTTAACACATGAAAAATTTGAAATGTTACAATGTTGGAAAGGAAAGCTTAAGGACACAAGATAAAGTTAAATATTTCCTACATCTACAATTATGTAAGCAATCAAATCGTAACGAAAAAATACAGTATCAAAAATATTTTTAATATTAAAGAAAAATTTGAAATGTTACAGAGAATGGTGGAAAGGAGTGTGATATTTCAAAAAGTCATTTTTTTTTAATTAATGACTTTTTGCAATATCACGCTTAAAAAAAATGCGATATTTACAAGATACCGCTAGGCCATTAAATTTTGATAAAAAATGCTAATACACGTTTAGTTTTTTTTCAACATTATTGAATGGCCCGATTTTTTCTAAGTTTTGAGTGTATTGTGTGATGAATTTATCATATGCAAACAACAACAGATTATAAGTATTGCCTGTTGCTGGTATTCAAGAATCCCCTTGTGTAACTTAGCTTTAAAATTAGTAACTATAGTGTTTTCTTATACATTTGTTTAAATATTGTACATGCACCACGCCAATCTTGGATCTTTTTTGGAGTAGATCAATTTTTCTTATATTCAATCCCCTTAGTTTTCTACCATTTGCTACCAATCTATTTTCTAATAGCTTGTCCAAATTTATTTCTTATATGCTTGTTGTTCTTATCCTTATTGAATGTTTCATTGCAGCAAGTATCACCTACTAAGTCACTAAATAATAGCCAAGGGAACAAGTAAGTAAGCTGTGAAGCTTTCCTCATCTAACATTTTGTTGAGTAAATGAAGTTACCCTATCCCACTGTCCTTTTATTTTATGTAAGAATCTGAGTTTTAAAATCTATGACTTTAATAGTAACTAAAAGGTATAAAACCTTTGATTTTGTTTTACTGGTAGTTGCCATATCCTATGAAACGTAAAAGTTTTTAAGTATGTTTGTTATTCTCTCACACAAAAAGAGAGCCTAGTGTGAGTTTGTTACCGAGCGACTGCGTAAAAACTGAACGTAAATTTATATATATATATTTTTATCGACTACAAGTTGGCCTTTGACTGCTATCACATCTGATGTTAAGTGATAATGCAGTCTAAGATGAAAGCGGGCTAACTTGTTAGGAGTGGGACGAAAATCCACACCCCTTTCGGTTTCTACACGACATCGTACCGGATTTAAATTGCTTGGCGATACGTCTTTGTCGGTAGGGTGGTAACTAGCCACGGCGAAAGCCTCCTACACCGCCGGGAATCGAACCCAGGACCTCCGTCTTATAAATCCACCGCGTATACCACTGCGCCACGAAGGTCGTCGTAATATGGAATTGAAGTAGCGCCATCTAGTTATAGCGAGAGTAAACGGTTTCTTTTTATATAATTTGAGTTGCACGTTTTTACGCAGTCCCTTGGTGAAAAACTTGCCCTTGTCCCACTAAATGGATTTTAATGAAACTTTATAATAATACAGTATATACATCAGAATAACACAGGCTACTTTTTATCTCGAAAATTTTTCGGGGACGGGAACAAACTATGCGTGTGAAACTGCGGGCGTCCTCCAGTAGTTTATTAAGTATAACATCTTCCGAAAATATCATCAGTGGATATCAGATTACTAACAAGTAATTGTTGTTCGTTGGTAAATAGATTACCAGTTTGTTGTTCGGCTATACTGCGGTCAAGCGAGTCTTATTTATATTATTAAAAAATAATTATAGTCAACTTTATCCCAAATTCTAAACTTTGAACTTCATTCACTCAATTATCGCCATTTTATAAATTATGTTTTCATATTGGTGGTAATTTGGTTACACATATATCTAAACTATACTAAAGCCAAACTCCACAGAGAATGCTTGTCAACAAACAAAAATGAAGGTAGAAATCACTAGTCATTTTACACCTATTTTTTTTTATCAACTTTTTAATAACGAATTCATGACAATAAATTAAATAAGTAAGCTTAAAACTGATTAATATATTAAATATCTTTTAAATAAGATTTTATAAAATAACAAAGCATAATTTTAAATTTATTAGGCATGAAATGTGTTGCATTTTCTACCTTCATTTTAATTTGTTTGTTGACAAGCATTCTCAATCGAGTTTGGCTTTAGTATAAATTGTGAGATCTAAAATATAGATATAATTTATCCAATTTTCCCTTTTGGTAGAAATAAATAAGTCAGATTCAGGTAGTTGTGTACCAAATCAATAAAGAACCAAATTAGCATCATTGTCTTTTTTTCTTGCGTTATATATTTTTTATGCTTGAGGTGCTTTAGCTTAATGCAAATTTTTCAACACATCATATACACAATCATAATCATTGTTTCAAATTACACCAAAATAGTCTCATTGTTGGTGGTCAATAGTTTGTATTTTGCAGAGCCGCTGCCAAAACAGTTCTAGAAAGATCACAATCTCAGACTGGTGAATGCGACGATACTTACGATGACGGGTAAGTTACATTCAAATTGCCACTATAGTTCATTTGCGTCACGAATGCAGTGAGCGCCAGTTAGTCCCGCACCTTAATCAATCAAATTTTTTCAAGTTACAAGGTCAAGTTCACAGTGATCAATTAAAGGCATGGATGGCTTCGAACGCAATGCGAAATTTAATTGGTAAAGAGGGGTTAGGCCGGCGAACAATGATGACTCACTGCATTCTTATCGCAAACGAACTATAGAGGATGATCCAAAGATTTGGCCATATTACTTTTGTATTGTGGAACCCGTTGTATAAAAATAATTCAAATAATTAAAAGGTCATTAGGCTCCCATAGCTAAAATGAATCTAATAACATATTATATTGCATACAGACTAACGTCTTAATGAAAATAGGATTTTATTTAAAGGACATATCCGGAATTAGTATGGAGCTGTGCCCTGAAAAAAAAAATTTGTTTGCAGTGACATATAGTACCTTATTTTAAAGCTTACGAGTATTAGAATACCGCTATTTAAGTTTTGAGATCAAAGAACTACGAGACTCTTCAATAACATGTTACAAAAAGGCACCTAATTATTTTAAATAGCAACGATTTTTCTGTCGTTTACCAAAGTGTTATATAGTTAGTAGCAAATAATACTTGACTGGTCCAATAGTTAGACTATATGGGTTAAGATAATTGGTATAAAAGGGGATTGAGTTGGTACTAAACATTTATTCTAGTTTATCAAAGCGAATTAATTCATCCCGGTCTTTATTATTACATAACATATGACTGTTTCATATAAAAAAAATCATTTCAAAAACATACGATTGGATACTTGTACATGTCGCGTGGTTGTGCGATCCGCATCAACAATAGTAACATATTAATACATTAAAAAAAGCGTAAATCTTTATTTTATTATTATATGTTTATAATGTTTACAGTGTTTTGTTAGTCGTATTTTTTATTTTTAATTCCTAAATACAGATAGAATATGTATTATACGTGTATCCAAACTCATAAGCTAATGCGAGTCGAAGAAATATCCAAAATAATCAAAATAATACGTATTTCTCGAATGTTATAGAGAAATATAATTTTTGCCTTAAATATTGCTTTATTTTTTAATTTTTTTAACATATTAATAAATATTGCAAATTCTATTCAATTTGGGGGCAGAATCCGACCATGTCCTTTACGTAACGTCTCATTTAGACGTACGTAATCTAAGTAAACCGAGTGTCTATAAAATTTTGTATCTTCTGTATCGCTGAATCCTTCCGTTGCAAAGTTATTCCTAAGCACAGTATTTGGCTCACCCTTTCTTCCTTACAGAGTAATAGAACCAAAGCTAAAGTCCAACGCAACGCTGCAGGAGATCATAGAGCGAATGCGTCACCCGAGTCTAGGCGTAGGCTTCTTGCAGCAGACGGTCAGCCTGCCCTCGCACACCTTCGTATCTATATACGCCATTCAATGGCTGCAGGCTAACATGGAGAGCATGACCTATGAAAAAGCGACAGCTATTATGCAGGTAAAGATAATGTTCTGTAGACATACGCCCGATGAGTTATTACGCGTAGATTGACAAATATTTACGAACAATAAATCAATAAAAATTAGGAAAAAATAAAAAAAAGACGTGTGGCTCTCGGAGACTGCCGCGGTAAAGCTATTGCATAGCATTTTTTATCAACTTATGTTACCTACCGACGTCATCGGGACCGTGGCCTAGCGGTAAGGCGCTTTTTTTTTTTCAAGTTCTGGTATTTATCGATAGATGAAAAACTAAAAAGTAACCGTTTGGTTTTTCCATCTATCGATACATACCAGGACTTTTAATGAATTTTTGAAAAATCACGCTTGTAAAAAAAATGACTTTTTGAAATATCACGCTTAAAAAAAATTGCGGAACCGACAGGATTCGAACCCGCGTCTCTCTGACAATCCGGGCCTTACCGAAAGGCCACGTTCCCCGTTGACGTCGTTGCCGAAATTGTGCTTTTAATATTATATTTTTGATATTGAGAGGGTGTTATGTTTTTTCGTTACGGAATTTCTGGATTCGGTCTCCACGCTCAAGGCCCGCGATAGAAGCTATACAATAGCTTAATAAAAATTGAACCGACTTCATAAAATAAAAAGTAAAAAATTTTTATTTATTTATATATTGTATGCGATAAGCTTAAGTAAATTAAAGCAACTAAATGACGTTATTCTTTTTTACTTTTTAGTGCGTATTGATGTCGGTTCAATGATTTTATTAAAACGAAATTTTCTCTACACATACATACGACGGTCTCCGTGGCGCAGTGGTATGCGCGGTGGGTTTATAAGACGGAGGTCCTGGGTTCGATTCCCGGCGGGGCAGATTGAGATTTTTTTTTAATTTGTCTTGATCTGGTTGGTGGGAGGCTTTCGCCGTGGCTAGTTACCACCCTACCGACAAAGACGTATCGCCAAGCGATTTAGTGTTCCGGTACGATGTCGTGTAGAAACCGAAAGGGGGATTTTCGTCCCACTCCTAACAAGTTAGCCCGCTTCAATCTTAGACTGCATCATCACTTAACATCAGGTGTGATAAGAGTCAAGGGCCAACTTGTAGTCGATAAAAAAAAATACTCTACATAATATCTTTTCGGGCGTATGTTAGGCCTACTGTGTCATACATTCTGATTTTTTTTCTTGCGTTATCCCATTCCTACATTTCCAGAATATAGTGGTCCAGTATAGTTGCCCGGTCTTGAGCATCCAATTTTCAATTTTATTGGCTCTAATACGGTTTTTGACGTGGCCATTTTAAGGAGATTTTGATAAAATTCTTGCTGTAATAAATTTAATGTACTGCTTTAGGATGTAAAATTCCAGTTATCTCCGTATTTTTTCTACAAGTACGAGTTGCCATAGTAATTTATGGTCCACTTCCAGAAACTTCTGCAAGAAAAAATGATTTGCCACGCGTCAGGTGACACTTTCAAGCGCTACGTTGTCGGATACTATATGTATCACATGCTGCCTCAGAAAAATAATAAGGGTACGTCTGAATAATATACGGTTAATCCTTACATAATATAAACGAAGTCCTCCGCCGCACCTGTCTGTTCACGATAAACTCCAAAGACTACTGAACAGACTGTTATGCGGTTGTCACCAATAGATAGAGTGGTTCCTAAGAAAGGTTTGAGTATATAATTTTTAAACGTTTTATGTAATTTGGATGAAATATGACGATAATTGTTGGGAAACTCGGAAAAATTGAGGCCGCCCGAGAACTTTCATCGAAAACCCTGATTTATTTGAGATATAACGAAAAATGTATGGAAGATAACTATCTATCTTTAGAGGATAACTTGATATGCCCATTTTTTACAGGGTTACGTATTTTTTTTCATTTTTAAGCTATTGCATAGCTTCTATCGCGGGCATTGAGCGTGGAGACTGAATTCAGAAATTCCGTAACGAAAAAACCTAACACCCGCAGCTAAATATCACGCTTAAATAAATTGCGGAACCAACGGGATTCGAACCCGCGTCTCTCTGCCAATCCGGGCACTTAGAGCGCCTTACCGCTAGGCCACGGTCCCGATGACGTCGGTAGGTAAACATAAGTTGATAAAAAATGCTATGCAATAGCTTTACCGCGGCAGTCTCCGAGTGCCACACGTCTTTTTGGAAGGTTGCAACACCATGGTTATTACGCGGCCGAAGTTGCGGGCGTCTGCTAATGTACAATAACATTTTTGTTTGTACGTCCAGAGTTAACAGATTACGTGAATCCGCTGGGAGATCTCCAAAGCTTCGAGAACGAGTGGATGGAAGTTGAGGTCTTAGGGCCTCGATCGCCATTGCTTGCTCCAGAGACCACCTCCGGGGCTATCGACATCTCTGGGTCTAGTCCAGTTACTAACGAGTCGGGTATACCGGCCTTCCTCTGCGACAACATCGATCCCAATTATATGCAATTGGAGAGTGATGACAGTAAGTTTATTGATTTGGAATTTTTGATAACTAATCCATACTCTTTTAGTAACATTTTGTAATCCATACTCTTTTAGTAACATTTTGATAACTAATCCATACTCTTTTAGTAACATTTTGATAACTAATCCATACTCTTTTAGTAACATTTTGATAACTAATCCATACTCTTTTAGTAACATTTTGATAACTAATCCATACTCTTTTAGTAACATTTTGATAACTAATCCATACTCTTTTAGTAACATTTTGATAACTAATCCATACTCTTTTAGTAACATTTTGATAACTAATCCATACTCTTTTAGTAACATTTTGATAACTAATCCATACTCTTTTAGTAACATTTTGATAACTAATCCATACTTTTTTAGTAACATTTTGATAACTAATCCATACTCTTTTAGTAACATTTTGATAACTAATCCATACTCTTTTAGTAACATTTTGATAACTAATCCATACTCTTTTAGTAACATTTTTATTACTAATCCATACTCTTTTAGTAACATTTTGACGGCAGAAGGAAATAAAAAGTCAAAACAATCTGAGCAAAATTCTTAATTCTTATAAACGCGATAGTTTGTGTATATGGACGTTTGTTGCTTTTTAAGTCGTTTATTGTTTCACCTATTTTGTTCTTTTTATTATTTTGTAAGCTATACATATCGAAGGTCCCAGGAAATCATGCAGCTGCTATTTTAACTGACTTCAAAAATAAGAACGTTATCAATTCGACGCGAATTTTTTTTTTTAATTTGAGTTAATTTATTTTTATTATATTGAGTTATAATTCATAACTCCATCGTATCTTAAACTATTTTTGAAAATAGTTTTCTATTTGAAAGGCATTTCCGGATAGGTCCGATAAAAATTATTGACATTGACGATCCGTCGTAGGTAGGTATGTACCCGGCTTAGCCGTAGTGCAAGAAAAACACACCGTCTGTGTCACGTCGAGTCTACGTAGTATCTTTTTTCGAAACACAACTGTTGTGGGGAAGCCGCCACCCAAAAACCTTTCACACGCGTGTCGTGCTCTCAGCAGTCAACGTGTTAACGCAAAAACTACTGCTTTTAACGAAACTTTTAACTTATACGTTAGAATAATACATAGGCTTTACTTTTGTCCTAATTTTTTTTCGGGAACGGACACTAAGCGGGTCATCTTTTTGAGTTATACGTGTTAGGTAACCTATCAAGCCATCAGCTAGGATTTTGACGACCTCCGTGGCGCAGTGGTATGCGCGGTGGATTTATAAGACGGAGGTCCTGGGTTCGATTCCCGGCGGGGCTAATTGAGATTTTTCTTAATTTGTCTTGGTCTGGCTGGTGGGAGGCTTTCGCCGTGGCTAGTTACCACCCTGCGGACAAAGACGTACCGCCAAGTGATTTAGCGTTCCGGTACGATGTCGTGTAGAAACCGATAGGAGTGTGGATTTTCATCTTACTCCTTATAAGTTAGCCCGCTTCCATCTTAGATTGCATCATCTCTCAACATCAGGTGTGATAGCAGTCAAGGGCCAACTTGTAGTCATAAAAATAAAGAAAGAATACATGCCTAGAAAAAAAATAAACTTCATTCCTGTAGGAGATATGTGGACAAGAATTTGCTTAAATCTTCAAGGTGTCAACCCCATTTTTTTATTTTAATATAATTATTTTATTCACCGAATTGTGTTAACACATTGTATGCCACAGTACGTATCGCATCGACGCAACTCATTTCCATGTATTTATATGGAAAGAACATGTCGAGGTGACTAAAGTCATTTCATACAAACCGTACTGTAACTTTTTTTTACGATTACAAGTTGGCCCTTGACAGCTATCACACCTGATGTTAAGTGATGATGCAATATAAGATGGAAGCGGGCTAACTTGTTAGGAGTAGGATGAAAACCCACACCCCTTTCGGTTTCTACACGACATCGTACCGAAACGCTAAATCGTTTGGCGGTACGTCTTTGTCGGTAGGATGGTAACTAGCCACAGCAAGCCTCCCACCAGCCAGACCAAGACAAATTAAGAAAAATCTCAATCTGCCCCGCCGGAAATCGAACCCAAGACCTCCGTCTTATAAATCCACCGCGCACACCACTGCGCCATGGAGGCTGACTGCGACAAGTCGCCTGCAGTTTCAGTACGAACCGGCACGTTAAGGCTCCCTAATAGAACTGAGTGGCTGATTTAAACTTCCCTTTAAGGAATCCTTTCTTTTTTAATGAAATAAGTTTGAAGTTGAATAACAGACTAATAATAAAAATGTTAACGTAACTAATATTTATTATTACTTTCAGTGCCTTTGTACAAAAATACTCATTTAGACATAGACGTGAACAACAAGAGCGATCGCATAGAGTGGGGCCACGCGCGCTACCAGGCCACGTTCCGCCCGGACCAGGCCTACGAGATGTGCATACAGTGGGCCATCGCCAGCGGGAACATTGTAGCCGAGCTGGTATGTGTTGAAATATTCACAGCCTCAATACTCATTTAGACATAGACGTGAACAACAAGAGCGATCGACGTGAACAACAAGAGCGATCGCATAGAGTGGGGCCACGCGCGCTACCAGGCCACGTTCCGCCCGGACCAGGCCTACGAGATGTGCATACAGTGGGCCATCGCCAGCGGGAACATTGTAGCCGAGCTGGTATGTGTTGAAATATTCACAGCCTCAATACTCATTTAGACATAGACGTGAACAACAAGAGCGATCGCATAGAGTGGGGCCACGCGCGCTACCAGGCCACGTTCCGCCCGGACCAGGCCTACGAGATGTGCATACAGTGGGCCATCGCCAGCGGGAACATTGTAGCCGAGCTGGTATGTGTTGAAATATTCACAGCCTCAATACTCATTTAGACATAGACGTGAACAACAAGAGCGATCGCATAGAGTGGGGCCACGCGCGCTACCAGGCCACGTTCCGCCCGGACCAGGCCTACGAGATGTGCATACAGTGGGCCATCGCCAGCGGGAACATTGTAGCCGAGCTGGTATGTGTTGAAATATTCACAGCCTCAATACTCATTTAGACATAGACGTGAACAACAAGAGCGATCGCATAGAGTGGGGCCACGCGCGCTACCAGGCCACGTTCCGCCCGGACCAGGCCTACGAGATGTGCATACAGTGGGCCATCGCCAGCGGGAACATTGTAGCCGAGCTGGTATGTGTTGAAATATTCACAGCCTCAATACTCATTTAGACATAGACGTGAACAACAAGAGCGATCGCATAGAGTGGGGCCACGCGCGCTACCAGGCCACGTTCCGCCCGGACCAGGCCTACGAGATGTGCATACAGTGGGCCATCGCCAGCGGGAACATTGTAGCCGAGCTGGTATGTGTTGAAATATTCACAGCCTCAATACTCATTTAGACATAGACGTGAACAACAAGAGCGATCGCATAGAGTGGGGCCACGCGCGCTACCAGGCCACGTTCCGCCCGGACCAGGCCTACGAGATGTGCATACAGTGGGCCATCGCCAGCGGGAACATTGTAGCCGAGCTGGTATGTGTTGAAATATTCACAGCCTCAATACTCATTTAGACATAGACGTGAACAACAAGAGCGATCGCATAGAGTGGGGCCACGCGCGCTACCAGGCCACGTTCCGCCCGGACCAGGCCTACGAGATGTGCATACAGTGGGCCATCGCCAGCGGGAACATTGTAGCCGAGCTGGTATGTGTTGAAATATTCACAGCCTCAATACTCATTTAGACATAGACGTGAACAACAAGAGCGATCGCATAGAGTGGGGCCACGCGCGCTACCAGGCCACGTTCCGCCCGGACCAGGCCTACGAGATGTGCATACAGTGGGCCATCGCCAGCGGGAACATTGTAGCCGAGCTGGTATGTGTTGAAATATTCACAGCCTCAATACTCATTTAGACATAGACGTGAACAACAAGAGCGATCGCATAGAGTGGGGCCACGCGCGCTACCAGGCCACGTTCCGCCCGGACCAGGCCTACGAGATGTGCATACAGTGGGCCATCGCCAGCGGGAACATTGTAGCCGAGCTGGTATGTGTTGAAATATTCACAGCCTCAATACTCATTTAGACATAGACGTGAACAACAAGAGCGATCGCATAGAGTGGGGCCACGCGCGCTACCAGGCCACGTTCCGCCCGGACCAGGCCATTACATTTAATATTGTTTTAAATTTCGCACAACTACACAAATTCATGTCGTGCGTTTGAAATATTTGAATGATGAGCGATTCTTTTTTAGAACCTTAGGATATAAAGAATCGCGCCAAACGATATTTTTTTTTTAACAAATAACTTTGGCATTTTTACAAGAGCTCAATGAATATAAAGACAAAATAAAAAACAGACCAATTTTACCTAACGTAAAACTGGTACTTTCTAAATGTATTTTTAATGAGTACACGAGTTAACGTGTTTTCTAAGTTGACCTCTTTCTAAAGGCCAGTGTATTGTGCTTATGCGCCAAAGTCGTCAAAGGTCGTTAGTTCAAACCGTCGATACCGAGAACGACCTTTCTAGGACGTCGTTCAGATTTATTGATCTTACCGCAGTACCGCTGCATGTGCTTTTTTGACTAAAACAAAAGAAGGCCACGAATTTGTAAAAGAACATTCGATAATAAAAAAAAAATGAAAATAGTGTTGCTAACATTCGACGCTCCTTCATAACTATCGAAGTTCTTTGAGAAATCTATAGATAACTATGTATAGGTAAACAAATGGTTGGAACTCCAGAAACATCGTGAAATATTAATTTTTCTGATGATATTCGATTATTTGTCAATACTGCATAATTCTATAAAAGTTTTATTTAAAGATGTAAAATCTAAAATGCCGGTAGATTCTTAAAGTTTCACAGCCCCGAGGGATCCTCTGGCAACCGTCAGGCAAATAATGACAGCTGTCATTATAGCTCCGTCGCTACCCGGGTAGCCGCAGGCCTCAAAGAAGGTTTGAATGTCAGGCCCACAGGGGTTAAAAAATAAAGAAAAATTTTGTTCAATTAATATATCATGAAGATACCAACAATTAATTAGAAACTTCTTGGATAATATCACTTGATTTGATATTGATAAGTACGTAATTATGTATCACTCATAAATTCAAGGAAATAAATAAGTATGTCCTGATTATTATAAGATCATCTTCTTCATTTACTTACTACACACGTTTAGTACTACTTATTTAGGTATGTGTGCACCAAGATTTCGGTTATCATAACCAACGGTTAACATAAGCTAAACGTAAAATTGACTGTTCACGACAACCCGTACGCCGGTTCAGAACGTAAGCTCGGTTAAGATAACCGCCCGGTTTACGTCCTTAAACGGCGTACGGGATGTCGTGAACAGTAAATTTTACCTTTAGCTTAAATTTACTGTTCACGACAACCCGTACGCCGGTTCAGAACGTAAGCTCGGTTAAGATAACCGCCCGGTTTACGTCCTTAACCGGCGTACAGGTTGTCGTGAACAGTAAATTTTACCTTTACCTTAAATTTACTGTTCACGACAACCCGTACGCCGGTTCAGAACCTAAGCTCGGTTAAGATAACCGCCCGGTTTACGTCCTTAACCGGCGTTACGGGTTGTCGTGAACAGTAAATTTTACCTTTAGCTTATGTTAAACGTTGGTTATGATAACCGAAATCTTGGTGCACACAGGCCTTAGATACTATAAGTAGTACTTATTCTATGGTCTTGAATTCTAAATTACATGCAATCCTAAGGAACCTTGAATAAAAAATAGATTACAATTTCTGTGGCAACTGTTACAAGGTTTGGCTTTTTTAATCTTATAAGCTAGACCTTAAATTCAATCATGCCTGATGGTAGCCGCTCGCTGAGTTGCGGAACATTCATGATGCTCCCGTGACCCAGCTACCAGGCGACGCGATGGAACATCGCTGGGTTTTAAGTAGGTACTGCAGCTGCTCCGCAGCCGAGGAGTCCCACAACCATCCTAATTCCGGGGGGTATGCGTAAACGCATTTCCCAGCGTAAAAAAAATGTCTAATGGTAACAAAAATAAAACCTTGCGGTAGAACGCGCTTGCCTAGAAAATGCTAATTCAACTTTGACTTGATCATACCTTATTGCAGGTGATATGGAAAACGGAAGTGTTAGAATAAAACTGCCTTTTTGTATTTATTACTGAAATAAACTTTAATTAAACCAAGCACATGTTACCGCGAGTTACAAGAAGAACCGGAAGTAGAAGGCAACAGATTAAATATACAAAATGAATATTTTAATACAGTTAAAGAAACAAACTATCTGTTAACATAACTCGGAGGATTCCAACTACATAGTTTAGTTCTTTGATGTTACTTATTTCTAACAGGAAGCTAGAATAACATATCTTAGCAGTGCATAGAAGGATCGAGGAACCAGACTTTGATTTACTTATAGCTTTAATCCAGATATTCTTTGTAGATAATCGGCTGGTTCCGCAAAGCACAAACGTGCCGCCTCCAAATGGTGCCAATACCGGCCGATCCCCTTGCATTGCCGTTTACGGAGAAATCGGATCCCCTACGTGGACCTATTTACGTTCCTCTAAATGAAGAACCACTTTTGAGGGGCAAAAGTGCTTTGTTTGAAGGTAGGTTTACGGTGTTGTTAGTTGTAATGGACTTATCCTGTCAAAAATGCAAACTCAACAATGCATTAGATATTTTGATATAATGCATAATTATTTTTCTAAAAGTATCTTCTATTAGCGTCAACCTAATAGTTAAGTTACTTTAAGTTTGAGTTTTCCCATAATTATTTATTTGGCACTGTTATTTCAGCATAAACTAAACACGTGTAAAAGATTTCATTGATTAAATGTTAAACAAACTGGAAGATCTTAAGCTATGGTTTCATTAATTACTTCTGAATTTTTTTTGAATCAGGCTTCCCTGAAGACACGTGGTTGCAGAGGCTCTTCCTCTTCCAAGAAGCGATCGTCGGTCGCTTCGGCTTCATCAAATGTACAGTAGAGAGCACGTCACACGCGGCTGACGTGGGCGACCATCTGTACGTGCACGTCACTGGGAACATGTTCATACTGATCCCCACCACTGTGAAGACCGAGCAGAAGGGGCTGAGGGCGAAACCGGTGAACAAACTAGTCAATGCTGGCAGGTAAGGATTGTTTGCTGGTATTTTATATAATAAGGTCGCACGCGGCTGACGAGGGCGACCATCTGTACGTGCACGTCACTGGGAACATGTTCATACTGATCCCCACCACTGTGAAGACTGAGCAGAAGGGGCTCAGGGCGAAACCGGTGAACAAACTAGTCAATGCTGGCAGGTAAGGATTGTTTGCTAGTATTTTATATAGTAAGGTCGCACGCGGCTGACGTGGGCGACCATCTGTACGTGCACGTCACTGGGAACATGTTCATACTGATCCCCACCACTGTGAAGACCGAGCAGAAGGGGCTGAGGGCGAAACCGGTGAACAAACTAGTCAATGCTGGCAGGTAAGGATTGTTTGCTGGTATTTTATATAATAAGGTCGCACGCGGCTGACGAGGGCGACCATCTGTACGTGCACGTCACTGGGAACATGTTCATACTGATCCCCACCACTGTGAAGACCGAGCAGAAGGGGCTGAGGGCGAAACCGGTGAACAAACTAGTCAATGCTGGCAGGTAAGGATTGTTTGCTGGTATTTTATATAATAAGGTCGCACGCGGCTGACGAGGGCGACCATCTGTACGTGCACGTCACTGGGAACATGTTCATACTGATCCCCACCACTGTGAAGACCGAGCAGAAGGGGCTGAGGGCGAAACCGGTGAACAAACTAGTCAATGCTGGCAGGTAAGGATTGTTTGCTGGTATTTTATATAATAAGGTCGCACGCGGCTGACGAGGGCGACCATCTGTACGTGCACGTCACTGGGAACATGTTCATACTGATCCCCACCACTGTGAAGACCGAGCAGAAGGGGCTGAGGGCGAAACCGGTGAACAAACTAGTCAATGCTGGCAGGTAAGGATTGTTTGCTGGTATTTTATATAAAAGGTCGCACGCGGCTGACGAGGGCGACCATCTGTACGTGCACGTCACTGGGAACATGTTCATACTGATCACCACGTGACGACGAGCAGAAGGGGCTGAGGGCGAAACCGGTGAACAAACTAGTCAATGCTGGCAGGTAAGGATTGTTTGCTGGTATTTTATATAATAAGGTCGCACGCGGCTGACGAGGGCGACCATCTGTACGTGCACGTCACTGGGAACATGTTCATACTGATCCCCACCACTGTGAAGACCGAGCAGAAGGGGCTGAGGGCGAAACCGGTGAACAAACTAGTCAATGCTGGCAGGTAAGGATTGTTTGCTGGTATTTTATATAATAAGGTCGCACGCGGCTGACGAGGGCGACCATCTATTTAACAATGGGACTGGGAGCGTGTTCATATGGTCGTGGGTAGCACGACGAGCAGAAGGGGCTGAGGGCGAAACCGGTGAACAAACTAGTCAATGCTAGCAGGTACTAGCTAGGTCGGAAACTAATGTAGTCGCATCAGCGAGGGTTTTTCTTTCAGTGATTTTTCAACGATTTTTTGTACTGTGTTTCTGACATCATCAAACCACGCAAAATGTCAATGCTATTTTCAATTTGTAAGTTAACAATTGTTAATTTGCATAATTCACCAACCAAAGCAGTATCTACAAAGTTTGAAAAAATTACAGCAGTTTTTAAAATTAATCATATAAGTAATTAACGGTACCAACAAAGGGCTTATGATAAGTTGAAAACCATCCCCTATGACAAAGCAACAAAGCGTAACTGCGTTATTTTTTACTTTTTAGGCAAGAGTCGGTCACATAGTAAAATTTTCATTTCTTACTTTTAAGTGATTTATCACTACGTGCTATACTCTTACTATACTGTCATATAAAATTATACGGCACTTGTAGCTAAAAAGTTGCCGATACTCACACAAAAATTAAAATCGACGTAAGTGTGCCTATAAAATTTGAAAAGTTCCTTCAATTTTCCCAGGATATCATCATCAGATCCTAACATGATGACAATGGGACCACCTTGGAAGTGTGCCCTTTCTAATAAAAAAAGAATTATCATAATCGGACAACTGTAAAAAGTTATGCGTGGTCATACATAAAAAAAATATACCTGTCAAATTAAGAACCTTCTCCGTTTTTTTTTTCGTCGGTTAAAAAAACTTCAGTGAGCTACGCCAATAACAATTGGTGTAACACTTTTTACAGAAGATATTGCTTATTTAGTGACTCATTTCTTATAGAAACTTGTTTTACTGGAATATGTATAGCAAGTTCCAAACACTCTACTTTTACATGATTGACTTCGAAATAAGAAGATTTGAAAGTCATGGTTACTACGATTTTTTGGAATATCCATATATTACTCATTCTCGTCGAGTTCAATGAACTTGTTGATATACATGTCCTTAGTGTTTCTATTTATAGACACATCGACGATCGAATCTTACGTAACTTTTGTGAATCTTTCAAAGTAAACCTACACGTTATATTAAAATATTCTTAACTCCTATATAACTCAGCACTATTTGAACTTAATATATTTTTATGATGAATTTTTGGTTGGCTCACATACGAGAGTGAACCAGACTCTATTACCCACAATAAAATAGAATTGTCGAAAAAAGGAAAGCTTTCGCGTAATAACCGCCAAACTTTGTTCAGAGGATGACACTACGTGATGACGATATTTTAAGATATTAATTTTAAATCAAAAATGATTTCATTTATTATAAATTGCAAACTTAAAACAGATTATACTATAAGCCAAACTAGATTGAAAATGCTTCAACAAACAAATTTAAAACAATAAAGGTAGTTTCACGCAAAATGCAACACATTTTATGCCTAATAAATTTAAAATTATGTTTTGATTTTTTTTATAAAATCTTATTTAAAAGATATTGAATATATTAATTAGTTTTAAACTTACTAATCTAATTTATTGTCATGAATTCGTCATTAACAAGTTAACTAAAAAAATTAAGTGTAAAATGACTAGTGATTTCAACCTTCATTTTTAATTTGTTTGTTGACAAGCATTCTCAATCGAGTTTAGCTTTAGTATAGTTAACTGTGTGACTAGGTACGAGTGGGTATATCCTTCAAGTTGTTATCGTTAAATGTGCTTATAATATGCTATAGATATTATGATTAGATATCATTTATTTGCCTTCCTATCTTTGTATAACTTTTAAAGCTGTGTTCTTTCTGTTTTATAAATATTTGATCATTTTCAAAATAGGCAATATAATTGTCCATGTACAAGTAGATTAATTAATTAGCTCCACCAAAATTAATAATAACCCCCATTGTAAGTATGTTGTTTTTGTTTTAAACAACATCAAAAAGGAAATAGTTAATTGGTTTTTCCTTCAAAAAACATCAGGAAAAGTCATTGCAAATTAAGATTTTTTATTTATTTAAGTCTACAAGTGATTTTTACATAATTACACTTACATAACAAATATAACTTAAAATAACATGCCTAACGTATGCAAAATCGTTTTAAAGCAGACATTGCTTGCACTTTTGCACACGCTTTTATCTAATTTACAAAACAAATACATAAACTTTACCACTTAATTATATATCTAATGTACACTAATAACAATAAGAAAAGCATGAATATATATAATTGTATCTAAAAATTATAATCTAAAAATCTATTTAAAAAAATATATATATTATAAA
The DNA here is from genome assembly GCA_034621355.1 of Mycalesis mineus. Lineage (NCBI taxonomy): Eukaryota > Metazoa > Arthropoda > Insecta > Lepidoptera > Nymphalidae > Mycalesis > Mycalesis mineus. The sequence continues at coordinate 7,434,838 of CM067885.1, forward strand.
ATTAAACGATGCTAAACAAAATAAAGCAACCTGTCATATTTGGCCAACTAAGTTGCTTATGATCAGTTTTCGAAAAGTGTTTGGCGGATTTACATTGATGTCCAAGAACCCACTGCAATTATTGTACATTGTAAGATAATCAATATCCTTCTTTTTCATTTATTACAAGTTAGCCCTTGACTGTAACCACACCTGGTGGTAAGTGTTGATGCAATCTAAGATGGAAGCGGGCTACTTGTTAGGAGTCATCAACATCCACGCCCCTTCGGTTTCTACACGACATCGTACCGGAACGCTAAACCGCTTGGCGGTACGTCTTTGTCGGAAGGGTTGTATCTAGCCACGGCTGAAACCTTTTACCAGCCAGTCCCAAACCAGTTTGAAAATCTCAATCGGCCCTACCGGGAATCCAACCCAGGATCTCGGTCTTATAAATCCACTTCACCACGGAGGCAGATAAAAATTTTTTATCATTTAAAGTGCATATTGTGCTTCTTTTGTTTGTATCCACTAGGTATCCCGTCCACCCCGAGGCAGCGCCCAGTCCGCACGAGGGCTACATCACACGACACGTTGATGTGAAAAACAGAGACTGCTATGACAACAGCCGCAGGGTAAGTATAGTTGAGCCATCGAAACGACAGAAAACAAATAAATAGTTCTCGAAAAACTGACGACAGACAAGGGCAGTGAGTATACTCGTCCGCTTTCACATATATTCTTCATGTTAATTTCTATGATGACGTATTTGAATAAAAAAGTACAAATATCAATATAAATTGTTGCGAACCCAGCCTATTATTTTCTTTTGTATAAAAATACGAGACATTTTTTTTTTTTAATGCCTACAAGTTAGCCCTTGACTGCTATCACACCTGATGTTAAGTGATGATGCATCATTACATTTGAGCATCCATATCTATAAGCGAGTGGCCGTGCATGTTTAGGGAGGTTGTTAAATAGACTGATGGTGATGATGTTAAAAGAACTTTGACGACCTCCGTGGCGCAGTGGTATGCGCGGTGGATTTATAAGGCGGAGGTGCTGGGTTCGATTCCCGGCGGGGCAGATTGAGATTTTTCTCAATTTGTCTTGGTCTGGCTGGTGGTTCGCCGTGGCTAGTTAGCACCCTACCGACAAAGACGTACCGCCAAGCGATTTAGCGTTCCGGCACGATGTCGTGTAGAAACCGATAGGGGTGTGGATTTTCATCCTACTCCTAACAAGTTAGCCCGCTTCCATCTTAGATTGCATCATCACTTAACATCAGGTGTGATAGCAGTCAAGGGCGAACTTGTAGGCATTAAAAAAAAAAGAATATTAATCATGTTGGCTATTCTCCCTGAAAAACCTTTGTTAGGAGTGGATCGAATGCGTTGGAACATTGGAAACAAAACATGACCTTTCTGATTTGAGTAACGGTCAATCATGGAGCTGTCTGAGGTTCAAAGATAGCAAGAGATTCATTTTGTTACTAGAACATTTTCAAGTCCGCTCAACTAGATCTCAACGCAGCCATTATACCTGTGTTGTTACTTTAGAGCAGACTAGCGTGTGGCGTAAAAGAATTTGAAAAAATATCATAATAATAGATAATCCTTTTCATTTCAGATGGGCTTCCTTTGGTCCTGGAATCACATGATATCCAAAAAATGGAAGGGTTCGCAAGCGCCCGCTGCCGGCGACGAAGTGTTCCAGATTAGAATGCTCAAAGATTTCAAGCATTTCTGTGCAAACCATGAACAGAGATTGAGTCAGTTTTGGGATCAATGTTGGGAACTCCGGGAAAAAGCTACTGGGCAATATTGTTAAATAGTTTAAAATTTTTTTAATACATTAAATATAAGTATATTACCTGTGGTTTTATTATGTACCCTCTAGGCTCTCGAGTACACTGAAATACATATCTTATTTCGATGTGGTAAGTATCGAATTCTAATAATAAATATAAGGTGAGTTTGAATTATCAGCCAGCGGCGAAACTGGAGTAAGTGTACTGGATACTGATTACAACAGCGAAATAAAAATATTTCTAAAACCAGTAACAAAAAATTTAAAAATTACCTACTAAATATTTACTCACTTAGGATATTTTACATAGCACCATCCATAGCATTCAAATTAATCACAAGATACCGAACGAACGTATGTCTTAAACATTCGATTACTTCCAAATAAAATACGGAAAGAAAAGCCAAACCGCCAAAATCTCCCACTAGACCAGACCTGTACTAATAAAAAATTATAACAATCGGCTGTCAGAAATCGAACACGGAACCTTCGAAGGACTAAGTAAGTATATATGTCCCCACCCTTGTTGCGGTAGCGTTCAGAAAGAGCGTTGTAGGTCTTTTAAAAGGCCGAAAATCGCACCGTGCCCTGGCCTGATTTAACAGTCACGCCAAAACCACATGCCCATTCCAAACGTCCCTCTAAGCCGAGGCCCGAGTCTCACAGGAGACGCCCTTAGAGAGTCGTTACGCCCTCTTATATTTCTTCGCCTTCGGGCACTCTCCTGCGATGCTTCTGCGCTCGCCCAACCCCCTCGGTGACGCCGCTGTGGTCCCGCATGGAGCCTACGGCATTTACACAATCAGAAAAAAAAAAAGCACCGCGCCTGTTTGTACGCTCGCTGCCGGCGGTGCCGGCATTTCAAACTAAGTTTTAATCTATTAATGGAAAGTGCATTGACGTTGGTCGTCGATCAGCTGTTACGTTTGTTATTTTGATCAATTCTAGTGTGTACGTAGGTACATAACTGCCTTGAGGTTAATAGCTGGCTGGCTTTAGGGTAATTTATGGATGTATTGGATGGCGTTATGCGTACTGTCGTAAGTGAATAGATATTTTGTAATGCTTTATAATTTTTTATTGGTTCTGGGAACAATTTTTTTTCTATTGTAATCTATATGCATAAGACTTGCTCCAGTTTCGCCGCTGATATTAAATATTATAATACTGATAATTCAAACTCACCTTATATAAAATCCTTAGAAATCTACTCTCCATAGCTATAAGTTAGTTAATTGCCCAAGGCATGTAAGGCAACTGGTGTTATGAAAGAAAACTGTTAGCATTCAATACTACCAATAGTAGGACGATATGGATAATTCTTAACTAGTTACTTATCTCAGTAAGAAAGACATTTTAAGAAAAACAAAGTTTTTACTGCATCCACTTAGCTAGTTCACTTTTAGTCTTAGTTTGTACTTTTAGTGAGACTAATAATTGCATAATTATGCAAGCTGACACTGTTCCTAAGTAACTCTTAACTAAAATAGTCAGTCGATGAGAGTACGTTACTTCAAGTACCTTTTATCATGTCTATATGAACTAAAACTACAATCTAATATATAAAAATATTATAAATGCGAAAGTAACTGTTTGTGACTTGAATTATGCCTATACTCATTTAAATGACATTTGGTAAAAAGATACTCTGGAGCCTGAGAGGACATGGGCTACTTTTTAACGAACTATCACAAAACGGACACACAATAAGTCCGCTTGTGTGTCCGTTTTGTGATAGTTCGTATCGTGTAATTAAAAATAATAGTGTAGGTAAGGAGTTATGGACGCCGTATGTATTGAAACTGATGGTTACACAATTTGTGATTTTGTACATTTTAAAGGTTGAGCAAAGTCGATGCTAATTTTACCGATTAAAATTTACTTTCTGTGCTGTAAGTAAATAACTACTATATTAAAAAACAATGTGCCTCGCAGTGAGTCGCCGCGTGTTTTTTTGCGATAAACTCAAAGAATACTGTCCGGATTTTCCTGTGGTTTTTACCAATATTTTTTTGAGGAAGTTTTTAGTGTCTAGTTTGTCTAAATTGACACAAGTAAAACGATAACTGTTGCAAGAGCCGCATCATCTGCGAGCTTTCATTGAAAACGCTGCCTAATTTATTCAAGATACAACACGAGGTTTATGCTCTTCTTCATTAATTAATTATTAATTTTCTTGCGGGTAGGCTAGTAGATAATAAAATAAAAGTTTAAAACTTCGAAAGGATTTATTGCTTAGATACTCAAAATACAAAAATAAGGTTATAACAAAATACGTCATTTCTTGCCATAGCAAAATACTATGAAGAGATTCATCCAGTTCAATACATTTTTGATACCGTTCACTAAAGTAATATGTAAATGCTCAAGTAAATTTTGTTTAGTGTCTTCAAGGCACAATTTTAGAAGGGATCATATTATAAATATTAAATCTCTTCACAGATATTTGACTCTAATCTTACTGTACCCTAATATCAGTCATACAGATATCACATACTTAAATTCATTCCACTTATTTTTGTGAGGTAAACTAGGATTGAACTATAATTAAATCATTATTATTTAGTAGGTACAAAACTAAATGGCAAACAACTTCATGCGTTTTACACAAACTCTGTTATTGGTAAAAAGGTGGTAAAGAGGCAAAACAGCAAATAAATGCCATTACTATAATCTAATGCATTAAAAGTATGAGTAAAGAAACTTATTTTAGTGTACTTAGTTTTACTTAAAATATCAAAAATATGAAGCAATAGAATATTTACTCTACAATGTGTAGAGAAATTCTAAATACCTATATTCAGTAGAAGGATTAATTTTAAATTTTCAAGAAGCAATCATAATATTGATTGAGAAATAATTATTTGATTTTATCAACATAAACTAATTCTGTTTAGTTGTCAATGAAAATTACAATTTTTTTAATTTCATTTCATTTTACATAAATATACATCACTTTTTGTATGATATGTATTTCAAAATAATTATATATTGATATTAGAAAAGGTCAAACCAAACTGGGATAGTGACATTGATTGAACATTCTGGGTGTCTTATTAATTTTATATTGTAAACTATTTAATATCTTATTGGCAGTTTTCTTAAGTACAATATTATTAACAACAATAGACTTATTATTTGTTTATCACATAAATGTTAGTAATCATTACAAAAGCTTTTGAGATTGCATTTAATACTTTTATCTAAACTTGAGCCAAATGTTAAAATCTAAGCACTTCATAAAGGCAATATATTTAACTGTATACACACAATACATTAATTGAAATCATCAGTTCACATTGAAAATATTGCTAAATATTATTGGAAAATAATGTTAAAAGCTTATTTTGTTCTTATATTATTTGTGCACATCTTTACTTATCCAATATATATGAGTCTAAAAATTTTTGTTTGATTTAGGATCAATATTTTGCTTTAACAATATTCTACCTATACTCATTACAGTTAACAAAACTATAAAAAGAAAAAATGCAAATAATATTCGTATTAACCTATTTACGTAAATCATAAATCTCATTTTAATCATAATCATAAATCTCATTTTAATCATAATCATAAATCTCATTTTAATCTTGGAGATCATTACAATCTACAGAGATAAGTTTAGGAATTTGCTAGTGTGTAAATATTGTAGTTCTTGCAAGCTGACAATAGCAAATTGCAATAATAAGACTAGTCCAGTGATTCTCAACCATTGTGCCACGGCACTTTTGTGTGCCGCCAAATTTTGCAAATATATAATAATGTTAATATTATTAAATTATGTCATTTAAAAAGAAAAATATTATTTAATTAACATGAATATATATTTAAATCCACAAAAAATTAAATTATTTTATTATTTGCTTTCCAAATTTGTGATTCACTTTGCGTCACATTTTTCTGGAACGCACTAGCAACGCAAAGCGGGGTCTTGGTGTATTTAAAATTTATGTCATAAACTATTTACGCAGTGTGTTGTAGTAAGTAAATAATTTTTATCTTTTTCTTTGTGTGCCGCCAAATTTTGAAATCGTTAAATATGTGCCGCAACAAAAAAAAGGTTGAGAATCACTGCTGTAGATTATACAATTGTACACACTACAAAAGAAAATTAATTATCTAAAATACATAAAAATTATTTTAAAAAAAAACATTAAATAGGAATGGATTATCCTAATAAAAAGAACAAGGAATGGAGATGGCAAACCATGCTTACAAAAGGCTATTATTTTTTTTTGGTTTCAACTTTTATAATTTTACTTCTTTCCAAAAACAAGTAGTCGTATGAGCATGCTGTTGATGCATGGCACCTGTTTTTGTTGATGCATGGTCGGCATGTCTGGTGTATTGGACTCAAAATCCAGTGCTACCCTCTGTGCCACAAAAGTGAGCAAAGTAAGGATATCTCTATCAGTTCCCGAGTATCTAAGTTCTTCACACAATGCCTGCATAAACCACGAACCTCGGGTAGTGTTCCTCCAGGAATAATATCCAGGTACAGTAGAATATGCTACCAAAAAGTCTGCATGGGTGGGAATTCTATAAGATGCACTAGACAGACCATCTGTTTCAGTTCTATTGGAGAGGGTTATGCCACCATCCAATTTATCTCCCTGGCAAGCTTGTATGAAGAAGATTTTAGGCTTTCCTGCCAATGTTGGGCATCTATCAGCAGTGAAGTGGTAGAACAGATTATCTGGCTTGTAATGAGTGTCTTTAGCATATAACATTCCCAACTCTCCGTGGGATAGCACGGCGATGAGCAGGCAATCATTATCGGTGTGGTCCATTTCAGATATTTGCGTTAGATACTTGTTAACGTCATCAGCTTTGCGGTCGACAAGCACGGTCACACGGAATCCGAGGCCCTTTAACACACGAGCCAAGTTATCGCTATCGACATTGGTACCTGTACGAGATTTCAAGCTGTGTATATCGAAATGCTCGTGATTAAAAATTATTGCCATGCCTCGGTTCTTATGGTTCATATTGTAGTACGCCGCGTTTTTGTCCACTGTCATCCTCGCATAGCGACGTGTAGACGAAGATTCGTGACTTCCCCATGCGTCGCCTTCATCACCGCCGCCTCCGCCGTTAGGTCTTTGTTCTGGCTCAATCGATGATGGCTCACTGAAACCATTGTCTTGCACTTCAGACATTTTCTTGGAGTGTATTTTGATTTTAACACTTAGTTTTAAAAATATTTCACTTTTACAAAATATTACAAAAATATCCAGTGCAACAACAAGATTACAGGAATCAAATGCAGAAGAATATTAATTTAGTCGCAGAACACAACTCACGAGAGGCAACTCAAATTGTTTGTGTAGGTGTCTTATCTGTGTTGTTAGAGTTACCGCCACAGACTAAGGCCATAGACAATTATAGACCCTTGCCTTGACTTTGACAAAGTCTATTTGACAATTACTGTACCTGGGAGGAATTTAATAATCACTAAAAAGCTAATATTGAGTACCTAAAAATATAACAAATTAGATCATAAAACATCAAACTTAAGCTTGGACAAAAATGGGGCAAAATAATTTAAATGACTGGCTTTGAGAGCACCACTGTTATAATAGGTTTAAAGTTAAACTGTTTAGATAAGTGGTAACTTATCGTTTTTTAATAATGTTAGTAAAAGGTACTTTTCTATTTTAGGTTTCCATAGTTCCCAGGACACAAACAATGTCCAATCTTAAATAAAATCTAATGTTAAATATATTGTTAGCATTATTTAACATTTTCCTACACTGTATAGGTATTCAAAATTATTTTTACTATTAATTAACTCAAATCTTTTAAGCAAAACAATGTCTATTTTCAAAGTACAACAATGGTGGTCCAATGAAAAGTTGCAAAGTGAAGATTATGAGGATGGCATACAAAACGAAAGTTGTATTATCGTAGATAAATTTAATTCGCATAGTGACAGCGATTTAATAATTGTCGGCCAAACTTCCTACATGAAGATTTATAAACCTCAAGTTGATCAAAACGAATCGCATATTATATTAGAGACGCAATTAGACGATATTGTGTTACAGATTAAAACAGGAAAATTTTTGGCGTGAGTGAATTTTATTTTCAGCAACCGTTTTTAAGGGGGTATAAAATCATCAAACCATTAAAAATAAGGATTCAGTTAAAATTGGTCGTATTTTTATATGTTCACATCCTACGATACCCCGATAAATATTTTATTTATCATTTAAATTATTGAAATAAATATAAATAAAATTAAAAAAAATGGATTTGTTCGTAGTTAATTGTGGTACAAGCGGATTTTATGTCCTTACATTAACACCTACATTAGACGGTTCTCTTTACCTAATCCTCCATGATTAACGGTTTTCTGGAGAACACCTCTTCTTACAAAGTACTACACTAAAGCTTTTGCTTACTTTTCAGGAATTGCGCTGATCGTCAGATACTAATATTACATCCAAATAGTTACGCTATTTACCTGTTGGAAAAACAAGGTGGTCATGCAGACGTGGGTAAGGTCTTTTTGATTTAGGTCTCGCAAAACTTCGAGTCCGATCTCCCTCCGAACACAAAATCTTGTTCGCGTCGCCATTGCAGCTTTAAGCCTGTGTGCACCAAGATTTCGGTTATCATAAGCAAAATGTAAAATTTACTGTTTACGAAACACGAACGCCGGTTAAGGACATAAACCGGGCAATTGTCTTAACCGAGTTTACGTCTTTTACCGGCGTACGGGTTGTCGTGAACAGTAAATTTATAATTAGCTTATGTTAACCGTTGGTTATGATAACCAAAATCTTGGCGCACACAGGCCTAAAACGGCGTGTTGCAACATTCGAAGGGACTTTGGCACGACCTATATATACTTACCTGACATAGGACATATCTAATTCTCTATCACCATACTTACCTAAATAACAAGTACCTATTAATTCGTAAATCATTTTCAGGGGAACAAAACACAGTCGCCCCTATAATAAAACATTCTTTTACGAGAAGAGCACACTGCACAGCTTGCGGTCCATTCGGCAACTCGAAAAGCAGAGACCTTATTTGTATCCAAGCTTTGGAGGGCACCTTGAGTATATTCGATCAAGATGCCTTTTTATTCATGTGTATATTCAACGATATAATAATACCAGGCCCAATTAACTACGTGGCTACAAGCGATCTATTCGTAATTACCAAATCAACATGGGTTCTGGAAATCTACAGGTATTCATTCATTTAAGCATTGAGCATTCCTGCCGCCCTATCCGGTAACTATACTTTTATTAGTTAACATTGTATCGGATTTCTCTCTCTTTATCTATAGAAGTAGAATCGTGCTAGACGGAGACATAAGAGACCAATTCGTTAATCACACACTCGAGTTACAAATAGGTACACTAACCAAAAAATTACACGGTTTTATTTTATACTATTAAATAGCTGAAACAAGTTCGTAGGCGTAGCAAATAAGTTCTAAGAATCTAAATTCGCAGATTGATTTGAAAAAATGAAAATGATTTCAATACTTCAATCTGCGATTTTGGATAATAATTGTTACTCAAGTTTTAATATTATAAATATTTTCAGTTATCAACAGTTATGCGAATTCAGTGAATTAAGCATCCGACCAAATAAGAATAGTACCCGCATTCCGCAATGGACTTACAACGCTGGGGAAGAAATTATGTCAATACAAGTCATTCGGGTACGTTATCTTTACATAGAATGAATTTTTGTTTATGGTTTACTCAATTTTTTTTTTAATTTTTCAGACGAGCACGAATTTCGCCAGTATTATTGCATTAGGTGAAAGGCACCTGTATTGTTTCCAAGATAATGGATTAATGAAGTATATAATAAGATTCGATTATATACCAATTTGTTTTCACGGATATTTAATCGGCTGGTATTATGGTAAGCATCTATAGAGATCTGTACGACAAAAATCTTTGCATTGAAAGTTACTGTGTCCTATTTCTGTTGCTTACAGTTTTGTACATGTTAACGGAAATCTATATCTTAATTTTTAATTGATGCATTTTTAGGAATTTTTGTAATCTAATTATGTACTAATTTTTCCCCTATAGAACCTAATTCTAGACTTCTTGTGATGGTAGCGTCAGAAGATGCAAAGTTATATGTTTACGAAGCCACAACACTCTTGTGGTCATGTGATTTAGCGCATAAAGCGATATCTATTTCACGATGTTTTCTAAGCGCCCTACCAGGTGGACTACTGACATTGTCAACTAACGGAATAGTTAATGTTTGTTATTTGGGAACCGAACCGGACTTGAATCCAAACGCAAGTCCTATAAACGATGCATACGATCCTAAACAAGTACAAGACGAATTAGAGAAAGTTGAGGAATCATTGCAAAAAATTACGGATGCCAAAGAAGGTAGTAGCAATTTTGTACACATTGTCTCTATGAACGGCATGATCCTACTTAAATCTCATGGTTGTTTTCCATTAGTATAATAAAAAACACGCATAGTTCGTTCGCGTTAAGAATGCAGTGAGCGCCGGTCAAGCTTCGCTTCCTAATTAATCAAATCGCGCGTCGCAAGCTATGGCTTCAACTGGTCATTGTAACCTTGACCTTGTAATTTGAAAAGATTTAATTGGATAGGGAGCGGGGCCCTGCCGGCACTCACTGCATTCTTAATGCGCTAACGCTAACTATACCAGTATACCAGTTATATAACACTGTTGAGAAAATGCATTTTAGCTAAAGCTATTTATTTTAGGTTTACACGGACATGATGTGGAAAAGGACGATATAATCAAAATAAAAATCGACTGCGGGAGACCGGTTAGAAATCTTGCTTCCTATTCACCAATAGAAAATAATATTGAACCCTTACAAATATGTCCGGTGATTATTGTTATGACATGTTTAGATCCAAATAATGTACAAAGCCTTCAAATAACTTATGACTGTATACCGCCTTTAACTTCATCCGAAACCACAGTATGTCTAGACTCCATGAATGGCACAGAAATAGTTGAAACTTACATAACCCTAACAGACGACTCAGATATATCTGATAGTAGAATTAATATAAAATTTACGGTTATCGACAAGACGGGTAAAGTGAGGGTAATTTTAAAGACTTCGTTACTTCCACTTAGTTTATATTGTTACCCTGTGGAGGCAGTGGAAGAAAACAATTATCAAATAACTATTGAAACAAATCAAAGAAAACTGGATATTACAGAATTATTTACAGGTATGTTAAGTTTTTAATTACTTGAGGTTGGTAATATGCATAATATTTTAAGACAATATAATATTTTATTTATAATGCAATAAAAGTTTAATAATTTTTAAGATATCAATAGAGAAGAATTAGTACGCCATATTTCTAATGACACTTTAACTTTCGCGTATCGAACATCGAATAAAACTGTGACCATTAAAGCATACGAGAACAATATGTACAGAATAGAGGCGAATGAAATAACAGAAATAGCACCGATGTTGGACCACTTTGTACATAAACTACAGGACCATTACAATCGCATTGAAGTAATGGAGTTCGAAATGAACGTTGGTGTAAATGGCGAAATAATTCGACAAATAATGCAAAAGTTTTTGAAAAGCGTTGAATCGCATGCTAAGCAAAGGATTAAATTGAAAGATCTAGAAGTAAGTATCTTTTAGGATAGTGTAAACTTAAGAGAACAGAATGTAAACGTGACTGTTTTGTTGGTTTTGTGGTTAGGCTATTTGGCTTAGATTCCTGGGTCGAGTTGTAGAATAATACAAGCTTATCTTCTAAGAAATTTTCAATTAATTCAAAAACCGCAGTCGGAAACGTGTCTACTACACGTTTCCGACTGCGGTTTTTGAATTAATTGTTGTTACACTGTAATCAAAATCTGATAGTGATCGATAATAAATTGAACATTATGACCTTAGGCCTATTCCACCAGCGTTTTGCGAGCGTCAGCATTCCTTCAACGTCTGCGTAGCGTCGTCGTCGCGTTAACGCTGCGTATATTGACAACAAGTACAATTACGTACATTTTTTAACAACCTGTATGAATGTATTCTTTTTCTTACCTCAAAGTTATAACAAGCCTCTCCTTTGCCTGCCATATTTACCAAATTCAGATTCGTTATTTTTAATGCTATCAGAGTACAGTGAGAAATATTCTATTTCTTGTAATCGATTGGACCATAACGGATTTTCCCTAAAGTGACGATTATAATTTCTTACTTTTTACCCGACTGCGTCAGAAGGAGGGTTATGTTTTTCGAGTGTATGTATGTATGTATGTCCATTTCTTCGGCACGCGCTACAGCCTAAACGGCTGAACGGATTTTGTCATTTGAGGTTTGTTGGAGCAGCGTCGCGGGCCGTTAATATTCTAATAATGATGATGAAACTTAACAAAAGACAAAATTGTAATGAGAACTTTTATCTCTCAATAGGAAGAGTTGAACGTGCTCCAGCGACAATTCACTTTGGTGCAGAAAAGACTACTGGTTCAATATGGATCGCTGCCCCCTGGTGATTGCGATCCTTTGGAATTCCTTATGAAAGACACGCACGAACGAATCAAGACTGTCGCTTACGAAATCATGGAAAGCAAAAACTGCGTCGTTAGGTATGTGAAACGACATTTTCTAAATCCGGCCCAGGCATCGACAGAATAAAAACGCGTGAAAGCGCGCGAGTATTATCTCTGTCTTTATCTCTCGTAAGCAAAAATGTTGGCAGTTTTTAAAGAATGATTCTTTTTACTTAAGAATACAAGGCCCTTTTGTAAATCCACACAATAACTTCAAATGGATTTAAAAAGGCATGGATTTTTACGTTTTCGTTTTATTGCAGGGCAGGAAATACAATGCGAACCATTGGATCTCTAATTGTTTACATATTGAAAGAGGTGGTTACCGATCATTTGAAGGTCAAACTTATTGAAGAAATGATGTCTTTAGAAACACTAAATGGCCATTTTCAGGTAAACAGCTATATCCTATTCAAAGTTTAACCTTCAAGCAGACGCGCGGACATTTGTAATAAATGCGGTCACGCGTAGTCGAAAAGACGTTATCAAGTACTGATTCACTCTTCATATCAAAGAAGATGTACAGTGTGTTAAAGTCGCTAATAGACCATTTTATGTTAAAATATATGCATAAAAACATATTATAAACACTAACTTAGTGCTAAATAGCAGAAAAATATTTCTCTTTAAAGGGTATTATTACGTCTTTTCGACACATTCGGTATGTGTAAAACGAAAGCTAGTTATAGTACACAGAACAGGTTTACAGACTGGGTATATGACTCATTTTGTTTGAACCAACTTAGAAGAGGCTATTTAAGAAGAGAAAGAGTTGTGACGTTATTAGCAGTTAGAAACAAAATCGTGCGGTCGATTCGACTACGCGCGCCTTTTTGAAGGTTAAGTAAGATTGATTGTTATTTATTTCGATTAGTTAATATGTTATTGTATCTTTAGGAATGGGAAGAAGCTGTCGCTCAAGTATCATCATACATTCTGAATAAAATACTCAAAAAATCTGAAAAAGATAAAGAAAAACTAGCACCTGTCACTGATCAAGATATACTGTCGCAAACTAATTTGAAAAAACTCTTGAAGCAGTTACGCATTATATTGGAAAAAGTATTTTTCAATGTACAAGAAACTGCTGCCGAGGAGGGAAAGATAACACGCATAGAAGAATTCGTTGAAGTCATATAACTATTTATTATTAATATTATAAGGCCAGTAAGAATTTACAAATTCTTATTAATAAAATTGATTTTACAAACAAGAACAAGCAGCTTTTTAGTACTAGAACAGACAAAGAGGATATCGCGCGGAACATTCCTATTCCATATCAAAGATATATCATTTTGTACTTGACATTTTTTGTCATAATACCTACATTTATTGCAAGGATTTGTAGTGTATGAATCAGTGGATTTATCGAGAGACTAGCAGTCGCCCGCGACTTCGTCTTCGTCTGCGTGAAAATTTCTTAGGTACCCTTTTAATTTTAAAGACAGAATTTCATATAAAGTGTGCTTACCCGCTACCCCTCTCGTTTAGTGAATTAATCGTAAAAGATAGACATATACTGTCGTGGACATTGTTTTAGATCATTTCAAGAGGAATAATTCTTGCATACATATATTTTTGGTATCTTGAACCGTTTTCGCAGCGCACGCAACGGAAGCCCTCGAGGATGAATAATTTTCCCCGTTTTTTTTTTTCACATTTTCCATTATTTCTTCGCTCCTAATAGTTGGAACGTGGTGTTATATAGCTTAAAGCCTTCCTCGATAAATAGTCTATTCAACACAAAAAGAATTTTTTTAATTCGAACCAGTAGTTCCTGAGATTAGCGCGTTCAAACAAACAAACAAACTTTTCAGCTTTATAATATTAGTATAGATATACCGGCTGTGGTTCTTTATCAACTCTGAAAAAATATGGTATAGTAGGCAAGTGATATTTAAGCTAATTACGGTTTTACTTTATGAATATCAAATAGTGAATATATATTATGACCTTACTAATGAACTAACTAAAAATGGCTATGTGGTTAGTCTATACGCGGTAGAAGTGGATGCGAGGGGTATACCAGCGAAGTCTCTCTATAACCTGCTAAAAGACCTTGGCCTTACTAGAAGTGCAGTAAGCTCCATATTGGAACGAGTGTCCCAAGCTGCTCTAGTAGGGTCCTTCCGAATTTGGTTGGGCAGGGAGAATAACTTGAACAGAGGAGGTGAGTGTTGACGGCCTCACTAAGGGTACCCTTAAACCTACACCCGTGTCACAAGTCTCGGGCTCTGTTCGGAGTTTTTCTCTCAGCCACGCGATGGACCCGGCACCCGCACGGTGAATCCATCCAATGCTAAGATATTCGTCTCTGTTTTACAGTCCTGTTATCCAAAAATAGTCAAAAATGTAAAATATGACAACGCGGCACGCGCCAATAAACCCAACGCCGAGCGCCCAATAAAGGTTGGTTTCCTTTGTTTACAACGAGATTGTCGATCTCGTTGTAAACAAAGGAAACCAGCACACAAGCCTATTTCATGTATTAGAAGCATGTACTGTACGGTACCGATGAGTTATCTTCTTGTAATATATAAAATTTCCCTGTCACAATGTTAGTTACCGTACTCCTCTGAAACGGCTTTACCGATTTTTACCAAATTTTGTATGCGTATTCAGCAGGTCTGAGAATCAGCTACTATCTAATTTTTTTTTAAATTTTAAATGCAACGTTTGCCGGGTCAGCTAGTAATATATAATACCTCCAATGCGTGCAATTGTACGCAGGGGGTTTCAGGAATAAGTAATATATCTAGATTTCCAAAAAAAATTCAAACTAGGCTCGATCTATCACTGGGTACTAGATGCTTAGCAGAAATAATCGTCACCCTACATTTTATTTTTTGGTTTATTATGTTTTTAATGTTTTAATATTACAGAAATAATGAAAATGCGTAAAAATTATTGATAGAATAATTATTTCAATTCAATTATTGATACCATAAGTTACAAGATCTTAAAATAAAAAAAGTAACATACTTCTATGTATACATTTGCTTGTTATACCCTATTTTTCCTGAGTCCATAAACAATCACATCCGGTATATTGTACTATTAACCTAAAATGCTAGATTAATTTTTAGATTCCATAGACTAGAGAATAGAGAGCGAATGAAGTTTAACGCACGAATTCCTCTATGTCTGAACCAGCTTTATTAGTTAAACGGAGTGATATATATAAATAAATGATCATGTATAAAAGTGTCCATCATTCAAGCGACGTGTAACAGTGAATAGAGCGCCAGGTTCAAGTACAGCATGTGCACGAGGAGCAGGAGCAGCTTGTCGCGTCATTTCTTCTTAGCGTCCTTCAGCCCCGCGCCCGCGTTGAACTTGAAGAATATTATGTCGCCGTCTTCCACTACGTAGTTGCGACCTGTCAATATCATATGACGTTTATGAGTTTAGAAATCATTATTATAAACATAGATTAAAGACAACTAGATAGAGCCCATAGCGTGTCCACTCGTGAGACAGCAAATCAGCCTTATTGACATGACATGTCAACATTTAAAGTACATCATAAAACGTTATGTTTTAAAATATCGTAAAATACGAAATATTACTTTATATAAGATAGTTTAGTAAACGCATAATACATGAAATTTGCTAAAAAATAACATATCTAAGCTTTAAATCATCAATCAATACCTACTTACGTACGAGACGTAATTCCTTCGATTTTCTGTTCGCTGCGACTGTTGCAGCCGAAAATATTACAACCCACCATAGCACGATAACGTTTAAATTAATATCGTAACCGCAAAGTTATATTATTTATCAGCAAATTTAATAAAAAGCTAATAATTGGTCAGATATGTCCCTTGCTTGTCACAAACTCCACTCTTGACAAACAATAAAAACGAACACGCTGAAAGGGACAAAAAATAATCTTGTGTCACTTTCTAATAAAGGCCGAATGAAATAAGTCTGTCACGCTCTTGAACCTACAGCTGCGTTATGACTCCATCTAGTAGTCTTTAATCTATGATTATAAACAATATCGTGACATTTTCAAATCTTTCATAATAAAACGAAAATTAAATTACTCATGAAAAACCGAACCTGACGGTTCGAGAAATATTGTTTTTCATTTTCTTTGATTTTAACAAAATCCCGCGACTTCAACTACGAAAGAACCGGTGTTTTGCAACAACACCAGAAAAGAAAATTGTATAAGATAGAATGAATACGATTATATAGTACGTTTGCGTTAAGAATACAGAGAGCGCCGGCCGAACCCCGCTCCCTAACCTATACTAAAGCCAAACTTGATTGAGAATGCTTGTCAACAAACAAATTAAAAATGAAGGTAGAAATCACTAGTCATTTTGCAGCTATTTTTTTTAATTAACTTGTTAATGACAATTCATGACAGTAAATTAGAAAAGTAAGCCTAAAATTGATTAATGTATTCAATATCTTTTAAATAAGATTTTATAAAATAACAAAACATAATTTTAAATTTATTAGGCATGAAATGTGTTGCATTTTTTACCTTCATTTTAAATTTGTTTGTTGACAAGCATCCTCAATCGAGTTTGACTTTAGTATAGATTGGTATCTTTTCAAATTACACGGTCAAGTTCAGAGTGACCAGTTGAAGGCATAGCTTTGAACGCGACGCGTGATTTGATTTCTTAGGGACCGCGGGTGGTCGGCGAATAATGATGACTCACTGCATTCTTAACGCGAACGAACTAAAATAGCTATCCTTAAAAGATAGATAGATATATGCCATAGTTGACTTTTTGCAGTCCTAATAAAGAGCAACAGTGCTAATATATGCTATATCTTAAAGGCATTTGGAATCGTTGTGGATGTGGTACCCCATACCGTAGTTCTATAGAACTGTTGGGATATTTTCCGAGCAATCAAATTATATCCCAACAGTTCTATATAGAATCGAAGTATAGTTTTTGCTCATGACTTTACTTATAGCATGTAAGTTATAAACTTTATACTATTTTAATTGAAATTTAATTTGGTTTTTAACAAAAAAATGTCCCTTGCGACAAAAGCTAGGTTGTTAAAACCAAGTAGTAGTCATGTCTAAAAAAATATTCTCTTATTTTAGAAGTTACGGGGGGGGAGGACATTTTACCACTTTGGAAGTATCTTTCGCGCAAACAATTCAGTTTAGAAAAAAATTATATTAATAACCTCAATACCATTTTAAAGACGTTTTGTGTAATTTAAGCAAAGCTGTATTCGATATAGTATGTTTATAGATACTCTCAAATTTAAGTGGACATTTATTATTGCAATCAAAAGAGATTCCATATTATACTTATAAAAACTATAGATATTTTATATGTAACGTACAAACAAGATGTTGATATCGACATTTTCTTTAATTTTGTCCTATTAGTTCAATATAGAACTAATGGGACAAAATTAAAGAAAACACTAAGCACTAATATGGTGTATCAACAGTTCTATTGAACTTAAATTAGGGGGTACTACTGAGATGCACCCATAAAATCTCCAAGGCGAATCGAGATTTTACGGCACTTTTCGTTATATTCGAGGCAATTCACAAAACCTAAACAAGTTATACACTTAAAATGTTTGTACGTGGTTTGTTTACAATAAATCAGTATTACCTTGTTGCCGGTATTTGCCCGCGGATTTGCACGCCGCTTCAGAGCCCTCTTCTTTAAAGTCTTTGTAATGCATCACTTCAGCCATTATAAAACCTTTCTCGAAGTCAGTGTGGATTCTACCAGCGGCCTGTGGTGCTTTTGTACCTTTCTGTAAGAACAAAAAAAAAATTAACTGAATTGATATTGGACTAATATTCATTAAAAAATACCCTGAAAGTCGTTACAAGGGGATCCCCTTGTGGAGGTTGTTTCATCGTCTATACTATAGGCTCAACTCAGATAGATGCAGAGGCGAAAATTCGTGACGCGTAATGATTATAATTAATTATAATTCATTTAATCCATAATTAAAGGTTACAAAGTTGTTTATACAAATATGGATCGAGCGACATCAGCGTCAAATTCTAAGGGCTAACGCTAAAACTGGCGCGGGTGCGGGCGCGGGCGCACGCGGCGGGCGAACGCCGCGTGCCACAAATTCGCGCGCGGGCACCCGTCTCAGTTAGCGCTGCTAGTATAATTTGGATGTCGAGCGTGTACAGTTGTGTGGAGTGGATTACCATGGATTATTTACTAATTTATTATTTGGCAAAAAGACGTCAACGAAAACAACGTCGACTGCATAACCTGTTCTTGATAAGTAGGTTACTCAGCGGAGAATTCGATAATTCATTTGCCATATCCCATAGTACTGGCCTAAATTGTACCTCAATTATTACGCGCTCTGTATCGGTGTTCATGATTGTACCTAAACTCCGGCGCGCGTGACCCTAGCATCTAGCGGCGCTCGACTGATTTGTAGAAACAAACCCGCTCGCGTGAGCCCGTCGCGGGCGCCCGCGCCGAGTATCCGCCGCCCGCCGCGCGGGTGAGAATCCGCCACCCGCGCCCGCGCTTCGTCGCGCTGTCCATACTATTTTTCATTATACACCCGCGAGCGTGCACCCGCGCGAGTTTTAGCGTTAGCCCTAAAGACGCTTCTATATTTGTATAATAAAAACTTTGTACCTTGATTATAGCAAAATAAAGATGAATAAAGATGGCGACCGTTCACCGGAAAGCGCAGTGTTGTTCGACCCAGGTGGGACATCAGACGTGTCGCAGGGCGCTGCTGGGGGACCAGCAGGCTCAGGATCCTTTGTGTTTAGAAGTCCCCAAAAAAAGGCTACGTCCAGTAGTGGACGTCTATTGACTATTATTGATGATGATGAAAGATGAATATGGTATAGACAAAAACATGAAGCGTCGCGACGATTTGATTCTGCGCCAATCCGAGTTAAGCAATAGTCAGTCTACTAACCACACAAAACAAGGAAAAAATTAAAAATAATAATATTTATTACCTGTATAGTCCAAGCTTTAACTTCATCTGCGCCCGCTGTGAAGAAGTATTCCAGTTGCAACGCTTTATAACCTTGAATGATTATTTTATCTAGAGCGCTGAAATAGACGGATAAAATTGTGAAAAACTTGATATCACTACATAGTATAAAACAAAGTCTCTATCCGTCGTCTGTCTGTCCCTATGTATGCTTAGATCTATTAACATAGATTAAAACTACGCAACGGATTTTTTGCGGTTTTTTTTCATATATAGAGTGATTCTTAAGGAAGGTTTATATGTATAATATATGCATAATATAGTAGAGAAACACTGATAAATTTAGAGGTTTCTAATGTGATCGTGTCGTAAATAAGCACTTTTTTGCGCTTATATTGCAAACGCTGGCTGCTATAGACATATATCCGCGATGATATATGTCTATCTCTTAGGGATAACCCACCATAACCATTTTTTATTCTTTACTAAAAAATGGTTATTTACGAAGTGATTTTAAACAATACAGCATTAATCCTTATCCACTTAAGTACTTTAAATAAATTGTGCTTTTATTATAGATCAATATTATGCTTTTTACAGCATGTAATTTAAGTGAATATTTCCGAAGATATTACAAATTTAAAATGCAGGGACGAGCGTTCGGCGGTCGCGCAGAGCGTGCGTGCAGCGTGCGTCTCCGTTGGTGCAAACCAGCATTACACCCGTGCGAAGCTGGGGCGGGCCGCTAGTATTTTACAATTGTAATGTATACTGGGTAACTACTGACTCCAAATTCTCCTACCAAATAATAAAATTATTTAAATGCAAAAATAATTGTCATGGTAGTAATGGCAATTAGCTATTCCCAATTAGTATTAGATCTATTTTGGTAATATTATGGCTTTGGACATAGTTGTTAGGTGTAAAGACTAGCAATTGAAAGGTGTTGGTGTTAGGATGCCAGTTGTTAGTCGACCACAGACAACTGCAGACATGTCGCAACGACTATTTCTGCTGGTTTGTATGTATTTCTATGAAATAAGATTCGTGGCGATCGTCGTCCGAAAACAGTAATGTCGCATTCTGTTGTCGTACGAGGAAGGAGCATGACAGCACACTCCTTCCTTTGACTTTTTTTTACATCAATCACACAAATGGTGCTGTCAACTTACAACATCCAAAGCCAAATAGACTTCCTAAAATAGATTTAATACACCTTTCTAGAGGGTTTCCCATACTCTAAGCGATACCGTGCTGACTCAGAAGACAGACTCATTGTGCTGACTGCCTTTAGTTATATATATTTAGTTATGTATCTAGGGTTACCCGATGAAAAAATCAAAAAATTCGGAGAAAAGGATGGATTTCCATTGAAAATCCTGAAATATTTTAACAGTTTGACAATAAGCGCCCAAAAACTATATACTAAAAATTTTAAATGTATAAAATATGTTTGGTATACGTTACTATACATAATGAACTGGTTTTAATTAAGTAAAATATATTTTTTAATTAATATATTCCAAAACTAATGAGAGATGCAGTTTATGGAAAATTCTAATAATTCTGAGATTTCATGAGATTTGCGATCCTGTCGATGCAATCAAAAAACTCCTGAGATTTGTCAAGACAAATCCTGAGATATGGTAACCCTATATGTATTGCACTCGTCTTCACCATAGAGCAAGATTTCCGGAGTTAATGACACTGTTAGCTCCCTGAGCCGTCGATCTCAACTCGTAGCAGGCAGTACATTCGAAAATAGCTTAGCTTAAATAGATTAGTTTTAAAAAGGATGCCATAAAAGACCTACCTTGTGATGTTGTTCTCTTTTAAGAATTTTTGCTTCTCGTCTGGTTCCATTTCAAATAATTTGCTTTCTAAAACACCAGAAAACGGAATAAGCGGCGCGCCGGGGTCGTTCTTGTCGATCCATTCTTTTAACTTTGGTAACCTTTAAGGGAAATATTTATTTCCTTTATTATACTCATCTTTACATAATATGTGTAAAGTAATTAAATACAAATATTTCAAACTAACCATTTGTTCTTTTTTCTAATATAATCTTTCTCAGACAGGTTCACAAGGTATAGAGCAGGCTTTGACGTCAGAAACAGATACTTGTTGAGCACCTCAATCTGTAATGTGTTGCCATATATAAATATACAGGAAGACATTTTTAGTACACATATTTTAATATTTTGAAATTAAACGAAATTTTAAAATTACTTATTTTTTGATTCAGAAATTGATGAAATATATTTAATATAATGTACAGAGCTGTTAGTCCATTTTCAATCTATTAATGTAATAAAACCTCAAAAAAGAATATCCACCCTTAAATAAAAATCAATCAAATCAATCCGCTCGACAGCCGGCTATTAATTTTGTGATCTAAATTATATTCATGAAATTAACATTCTCAGAAAGAAACGCCTAAAAACTTATAAAATTACTACCTAGTTTTTGACAAACAGTTCGATTTCTAGTTGAAATTCATATATTTCATCCATTATAATCTTTATTTCGCAATAAAAAACTAATCTACTTAAAATAAATAATGATGATGAATCCGTTTGCAGGTTAATTAAAAAAGGTAAGCATGTTCTACATTTTTAATTGCCATACAGTTTGAATTTCTTAGTTGAAATGCCATATTTAATTTTTTGGGATACAAGAACATGTCCTACAAAGTCTACATGAATTTGTTTTAAGGTCTCTTGCATAAATAGAATTTAAATAAATAAATAAATGAAAATGATACATACATCAGCAGCACTCCAATCACCAAATCGAATATGCTTCTTCTCCTCACAAAGAATTGTTTTGATTTTCGCTAGGGCTTCCTGTAAAATAAATTTATAATTTTTATTTAAATATTTACATAACATATATGTACCCGAATTACGCTACGCAAATTGCAATAAAAAAAATCAAATATGAAATAAAGTTTAGTCTACAGTGTAAAATAGCATCTACTATTTAAACCAAAAACAGATTTAAAACTTGATACTATAGTTGTGTACCCATAAAAGCTTCTTTAATCCCTTGGTAAAATAAAATAGTTAGTACCAATAAAGTCCAAATAGAAACCTTACAAATTGATTTTGTAGTACAAAAAATTTTAACAAAAAAATTGAGCAGACTTCAAAACGCACTAAAAAAGTAAAAAATAATTGCGTCATTTAGTTGCTTTAATTTATTTAAGCATATCTATTAAGTCAGTGCCATCCAAGATTAAAAAAAAACGTTTATTTAAAAAAGCAGAAAGCACTTAATGGGTTCTTGGCAACGTCCTTAAAGTCGAAACTTGGCTAAGAGAAAGATAATTCGATTAGATAGAGCAAATTATAACTTACATATTCTGGTTTGAGTTTCTTGTCACCACCGCGGTTGACTGTCCTGTCTAGTTTCTCAAGGTTTTTCATCAATTCTTCTTCGTCTTTCAATCGCAACTCCTCCCCGATAGTCTCCAGATCTCTTATAGGATCTACTTCACCGTCCACGTGGATAACACTTTCATCGTCAAATGCTCCTAAAATCACAAGAGTATGTTATATATGTTTTGAATACCTGTATCTGAATGAACTCCTGATTTTAAAGAATCACTACATATTATAAAGTGAATTTTATGATCGGATTTTAAAACGGTCTTCACTAATAGATACTGATTCTTGACGATTTCATTTGTATCCAAATCAAGTTTTAAATAAGCATTTTAAGCACCAGTATTTTGATATTTGTCATCTACACAAAACCTGTAGCTTTAACTGCTGGTACAAGTGGCGTCACGCCATAAATGACGCCATAATAACTCAGTACAAATTTTCATTTTGTGAGAAAGAGATGGAAGACCTCTTCTCTAAAATTATGCCAATAACGTAGTATGTGTTGTCGGATTATTTCATTTTTACCGTTCGTCATTAATTTTGCTGTAGATTATGATAAAGTAATAAGAATTATAGTATCATATACCCTATTGACATAAGACAGCCAGAAGAATGGTGCTAACATTTTATAGGACAAGGTCTTTTAAATAGATGTACTACCTATAATGCTTTTAAGACAGCATTATGGGTTCCAATGTTTAGGATTTTTTTTTTAATTATAAGTATTAATAAGCATTATTTAATTTACTCACTGCATAGATTAAAAATAGCATCACAAGCTTTTATGTGTGATAAGAACGCATTGCCGAGACCCTGTCCCTCTGCCGCGCCGCGAACTAGCCCCGCTATGTCTACTACGTTCAGGAACGCAGGCACTTTACTGAAACAAATTCAACATGTGTATTGTATATTATCGTAACTATAAGCGTATTTGAACCACCCTCTATGCAGTAATTGAACAGCACTCTAAGGAAAGTATGCAAGGACCGTAGCAAATGGAAGGATGTTGTCTCCTTCTCTCCCTATGGGATGTTATGTTGAACAGGCCACCATAAAGCCTTATAGGAGACAGTGATTTGTTGACTTACCTATGCTACATTAAGGCGGATGAAATTCTAATTCATTTATTTCAAGTAGGCTGTTATACAAGCACTTTTGAAACGTCAAGTTAGTCAGCATGTAGTGACTATCACTTTCGAGTCGAGAAGAGCCGGCAAAGAACTCAACAATTGCTTTTAGAATTAATGTTACAATTGGTACGAGTATTACTATTATTTACAACAAGTAATTCAAGTTATCCTATCCAGTCTTATGCGAAGAAAGAAAAGGCGATTGCTTCCAAGAATCTTTGTCTATACCAATATTATAAAGAGGTAAAGTTTGTATGTTTGTAAGTTTGTAAATAAAGTTCCGTCGGGGCTAATCTTCGGAACTACTGATCCGATTATAAAAATTCTTTCACCAGTAGAATACTACGTTATCGGTGAGTGTCATAGGCTATATTTTATATTTGTATTGTATATATTACCCGAGTTGTCACAGTTTTTACAGCGCAAGTCGGATCGCAAAAATCTGTTTAATCTGCTTTTACGCTTACGCTGCCTTAACTATTGGATATAATTGAAAACATTGTATGAAAACTTTATGCATCTTAAAAAGTTCTACAAAAAAGTCCGCAATAGCATATATCTATCTTTTATATTTTGGCAGATATATAACTTTTTGTGTTTTAAAAAATCATTTAATTCATATGCTTTCGTTTACGTCATTATTAATACAACTAAACTTAAATCTTTATCAAAATAAATTATTTAATAATCACAAGGATATTATAGAGATAAGATTTGCCTTTTACAGTATGTTAATTAGTTATATAGTTTCGGAGATATTACAAAATTTCTAAAAAAACAACTCTGCCGCTATATCGTCTAAATTAAGTTGACCTCCTCTGTGTTATGTTATACGTACTGAATAGGGGTCAACATTTTGGTACTGATATTCTACGAGAATTCGATTTTTGATCTTTTCTTTCAATTTATTTGGCATGGCAGACCATATTTATATAATATACGAAAAAGTTTGTTCGTTTGTTTAAACGAACTCTAGATCTGCATGTTGGATTGTAAATTATTTTGTTTATTATGAAAGCTAGACTCAAAAGTGAAATAGTCTATTTAATACAAGCTCATCACACAGCACAGCTTGCCATAAATATATATTGTTAATGTTAATCTACTGTAATATCGTACAATGTTTAACAAAAATGTAGATCTTTAGTACACGGGACGGGACGTACACGGGATTGCTTCACGGGAAACTATAAAAAAATTTAATTGAGATGGGTAGCGGAAAGAGCTCACTTTATATGAGAGTCTGTCTTTAAAATTAAAAGGGTGCCTTAAGGGGTTTTGACTGCTATATAGGTATAATGACGTAGGC
The DNA here is from genome assembly GCA_034621355.1 of Mycalesis mineus. Lineage (NCBI taxonomy): Eukaryota > Metazoa > Arthropoda > Insecta > Lepidoptera > Nymphalidae > Mycalesis > Mycalesis mineus. The sequence goes on from CM067885.1 coordinate 7,459,951, forward strand.
AAGCGCTAAGAAACGTTTTTTCTAATGCTCACCTACTTAAGGGGTCAAACGGAAGTTCAAGTCTACGCCAAGTTTCACGCGGACGAAGTCGCTAGTCGTTAATAAAGTCATCAATTTTATAGTTACGAAAGGGCTTAGGGCGATACGGATATTGATGATTAAATAACTTTCCGAAACTTTCTTCGAAGGAAGAAAAGCCCAAAATACCATACCTAATAATACAGCACCTAATATAGCATAACATAAGCTAAATACTGGACAGCATTTAGCATATGTGGCTGATTTATATTGTCCACATACAAAAAGTTTTAGGGAATATATATATTTAAAAGTTTATTTACCTGGCTGGCTTGTGATATTCGCAGAGAAAGTCAAACCTCTCGTCAGGGACTGGTACCCTACTTGCTGAAAGAAATTATATTTGTTAATTTAACTACTCATTTGAACGTATAACGCCGTTAAGGAGTGAAGTGGCAGCCGGATGCCGTTTTCACATATATTTCAGTCACGCCTGATCCTTGAATGATTAATGAATATAAATTAATTTGCTACTTTTTGTAAAAAAACTTGAAAAATACTAATCTATTTATTCTAACACTGGAACTTGATGTTGTATATCAATGTCACCTATACCTATTCTTTAAATGGCCTTTTCATAATATATTACAGTAAAACAAAGTTTCTATTTAGTTATACAAATTATTTATTAAAATGACCATTAAATAGGTACCTATTACAATATTATGATTAATTAATAAATATAACATATTGACGTATATTAATATAACATAATTAGTATAAGTCAGCCTCAAAACAAATACTGTGGATACTAGAAGAAATTGCGGTGAAAGATTTACGCAATGTAACGGAATTAATATGTTTAACTCTGTTAGAGTCACAACATTTTGGATACTTGGCGAAAGGGTTATCCATTGAACGCATTCGTAGTCCCAATTCAACAATTAATTTACACCTGGCTTCAAAAATCTTAAAAATGTTAGTGTACCTAGATATTACGGATTTGTTCAAGTTTGAATTATGAGCCTTCAAATATAGAGCTATATAAAGGAGCGCTGACAGACTTGAAGATAAACCAGGATATTTTGGACGAAACACATTCACAGCGCAACATGCATCTGTCATAGTATTGCCCACTGTTTGCTCGAGATAACCTATATGAGGTAATTTATTCAAGGTAATTTTTGGGAAAATACTCATTTCTTTAAAAACCTTAATATCATAATACATGTGAGGTTTCATCAAAAATTTATTGAGACATTCTGTGCTGCAAAATAAATACGTCTTTTTCTTATAGGCAGCCGCAAACACATTTTCACCTCTTACAATTTTTTGCGAGGGCAAATTTTCGGCGTAAGTGACTATACATATACCATTTTCATAAACAAGTGAAAGATTGACAGATTTAACTACAGCAGGAATTTCTGGAATGGTGATTTCTTTGTGGCGCAAGTATATTTGAGGATATTGCAACACAATACTGTAATGGTCCGCACAAATCCAATAAAAACAATCTTCATATTGAATAAGGCCTTCATTATAGGGTGGAAAACCACTGTGGCGCAAAGTATTTTTATCTAAACAAACTGGACATAAATTTTGGTAGCAAGACATTCTTTTTTGAAATGTATTTTTCGAAATGCACATTATGTCCACAGGAACAACGTCTGAGTTAGTATGCATCAGGTAATTATGTATTTTTGGGATTATATCCTCTATTTTCACGCAAGCATCTGTAAAGCATTGCCATTTTGAATTGTTGCCGTTAATGACATGAAGGTTACGCGTATCGTCATTTATCCAATCTCTTACTCTTGCGCATTGCTCAAGCCATTTGCTATATCTACATTCCATAAAAGATTTAGAATACGGTGGTTTTGTTTTTAATAAACTGTAATATATTTCGTTCTGTGAATTTCTCAACACTATTTCTTTATCTGTATCAAGATCAAACATAATAAAAGGGAATAAACCATTTTCAGAGAGTTCATGAACTTCCTGTGGCGTCTCGGGGAATCCATCAAATACAAACCCGTTTGTAATTGTGCGATAATCCATTGCAACTGTGGCTACAGCTTTCACGATAAGTTCTGTGTCAATGATCTCACCATTGTTTAGAGACTTAATCATTTTCTGTCCTAAAACTGTCCAATACATGTGTTCTAGTATATGTCGTATGGCCATACCCTTCGATATACAAATCAATCCATACTTCTTTGCCAGTTTCGCCGCTAATTTACTTTTTCCTGATTTAGGAGGCCCTATAACACCAATTCTTAAAGTATATCTTTTAAAATTAATAATATTGTCACCTTGGATATACTTTAAAGGATTTAACCTGAATTTTGACACATTATCTTCAGATGAAATGAAGTATATATAAGCTCGATGAATGATTGGAAATATTTTGTTTTTGCGTTTGTTTACACTGTAGAAGTTGATTATTGCGTGAGGATTTTCCATAATATAAACTGGACACATTCTGTTAAACTTGCTTAGTAAAAAGAACCCCTCTAACAAAAGCATTTCTGCTATATCACAATTTATGATAAAGGTTTGTTCAAAAAATGAGTCAGACCTATTTCTAAATTTCGATAATTTGGACAATGATCGCCGGAAAACTTTATATAAAGCTTGTTTACTATTTAAAGATATAATTTTAATTTTTTGTTCTTCTGAAATTTCTTTTAAGTTCTGTATATTTTCATCATCTATTTCATAAATGCTTTCTAATCTATTGTTTATCTTTTCGAGAACATCTTCAGCTTTTTCCCATTGACTGTGATCAACAGGCTCCGGGTATTCTTGAATAAGTTCATTATAGGTTTTAAATAAATTCACATCAATGTTAGACAATCCTAATGGATCAGCATCCATAATAGTACTGACCTGAGCAGATAAGTTCTCAGTAGGGTATTCGACTATATCTGGTGTAATGTTACCTAAAATTTCTTCAATAATTAGTTTAACAACAGTTGTTTGAGTAATAAAATTTTGCCAATCTTTTCTTTCTGCTGCTAATTTCTTTTTTGCTTTATTTTTGGCTTCATTGAGTTGTAGTTTCCAATTCATTAGTTTAATTGGTGAAAGTCTATTCATCGTAGTGTCTAAACTTCCTTCAAGTTCTAATATTACATCAGGGATGCAAAAACAATTTATCATGTCTTCCACATCAGCAGATAATTTAGGATATCCATCGATAATGATTCCAGTTTTATTAAATGGATTTTCAAACCAAAGTTTCTTGATTAAAGTTTGCATAAGTACTGACAATAAAGGTGATCCTCGTTCAAAATAATTACTAACCAGCCTTCGTAATTCTTGTTCATTAGATATAATATCAGAATACACATTTAAATTTTCTTCGTCGAGCTGAAACTCAACTACATCCTCTTCATCGATGCGATTATCAGTAAAGCTATTCTCATATTTCCAACCAACTTTATTAAAATGTTTAGGTATTAGGAAATTATTCAAAAATTCTTCAAAATCTATATGCATTAAGCCCAGTTCTTTGGCTAACATTTTTGATACTTCTGTTTTTCCACTTCCAATACATCCCATAATGCATATTCTCAAAGGAGGAATATTTTTAAATGGTTTATTGTATGATAAATACTTCGTTATATCATATAGCAATATTTCACGACAATTCTCATTGCTGAAATAGTATAATTTATTGTCATGAGTAGCAGAGAGTTCTGGTTTTCCTTCCCATAACACACCATAATCGTAGAGTGCTACAGGACAGTATACATTTGCTTCACCTAAAAACTTGCGGTCGTTATAAGTTAAGTCATCTTTAGGGGTCTCATTTTCATCTTCACGAGTATCAGAATCTTCCTCATTACTTAAACAGGGTTTGAAATAGCCTTTGCGTATTTTCAACAAAACTTCATCTATTATTTGAATATCACTTTTGCTTTCTAGTTCTATTTCTATAAATACTTTATGATTTTCATCTAACTTTAATTTTATATTATCCCAACCTTCTCGAAATTTCTCAATATTTTCAGTAAAAGCAGCCGAATCAAAGACATTGTTATTTTTCCCCTCAGACACAGAAATTGAATCAAATGCAGATTTTATTATCTCATCAACTAAAAATTCCATATCAAGAAAAACGGTGTCAGGCTTATCTTGAAGTAATTTTGTTTTCACCAACACATCATTTGCTAATAAGTATCTTTCATGATATATCTTACTATGTGTTTCTATGTCAATATAACGTTGAATTAAGTCATCATCAATTTCTCTATTTTCCATCAAAGCTATTGTGTAATCTGGTAACACTTTAGCCTCAATTAGGAAACCCCAATAATCTGGATTTGATGGAAATCCATCAATTATGAATTTTGGAAATGATTGTTCTTTATGAATTTCAGATTTTGAATCTAGCTGAATATGGTTTATAACTTCAGACATTACTTCTTCAGGAGTTGGTTCTATTTCTTTTTCTAACTCATTGTTTGCTATATAATTAGTTATTGCAACAGTGACATCCTCATCACCAAGAACTGGGATTTCAGGCTTTTTCATTTCAACTGCTAAATTGGCTGGGGCATATTTCAATAACTGTTCATCTTTTAGTAGGTTTTTACATTCATCATAATCATCTAGTGGTAAAAATGAAAGCTGGTTCCTTAAAACATCTAATTTGTTTTGCGTGTTGGATTTTGTGTTCTCTTCAGTGTTTTCTTTTAGATTTTTGGCAAATAAACTAACATAACTAGATAATGTACTAGATACTGTATTAAACCATGTATTAAGATTTGATATTCTCTCTAGCTCCAAACTTTGCCATTGGGCAAAACGAGCATCTTCAATATTAGCTATAATTTCTGATAATATGGTTATAGCGTATTTGTTGTATTTTTTTAATTTTTCAGTTAGTAATAATGTTTTGAAACAAATAATAGGTGAATTGAATAGCCAAGATAAACATTTAGACATCATTGTTTTTCCTGAACATTTTGTTCCCAATATTATGATACGGCAAGTTGGTTCTAAATATTCGAGCTTTAGATAAGGACGAGGATTTCGGCAAAATGATATCATAGCATCAAGTGAAGATAATAGATATATGTGCTTGAAGAAAGATACAGCAAATTTAGAATTTCCTTGTATAGATTGCCTTCTTTTAAGTTCTACTGGACATCTATTATACCAGGGTGAGGAATATCTGTTGAATTTTATAGTTCCACTTTGGATGACATTTAATTCTTCAACTTTCGGCCAAAATTCATCCATGTCTAAAGGCTCTTCAAGGTAGAGGGGTTTTGGAATAATTACAGGTTTAATAGGTATATCTTGCAACATTTCGATTGTGTTATTTATCATCTCATGAAGAGAAATTCGACCATCTAATTTTATAACAAAATGTGGGTCAATTTCTTTTAATTTTTCTTCAATAAATGAGGTAACTGTTACTTTAAAATTGCATAATTGATCAATTGAATTTTTTCTAAAATTTAATGGTTGTATACAGTTGTATTTAGGATTAAAAACATGGGTATCAAAAGGTTTTTTGTATTCTGTCAAGGTATAAGATGTCGGCCATCTATTTTCATTAAAATATTGACTGTTAAATGGATTTAAAATAGTTGAGCTATTTAAATAGTTTAAAAATTTACGGTTTCTTTTCGCTATAACGTCTGTATTTGGGCAAGTGACATATATTATAATATCAGGTTTGAATTCAAATAATTCAAATAATTGTTGCAACAATACTGATTTTCTTGTTTTGCATGAGAGTTTCGAAGGGAATATAATGCCAGTGCATGCATCTAATAAAAATTTAGGAAGTTCAACTACTTGTTCTTCGCTTTCTTCTTCTATTTCTGGTTCTTGTTCTGCTTCCTCTTCTTCTTCTATTTTACCTTCTTCAGGTATTTCAGAATTGTCCGAAGTCATGGAAGAACGTGAAGATCGAGCCTTTTTAGTTTTTTTCTTTTTAAAATTGTATATCACATCCAATAATATCTCTTCAACAATCAATAAAGATTCTTCACTTATTAAATTATTTATGAAATATTTTATATCTCTGCTTGAAGTAACTAAAGGAAATCCTGATATAATACAACCTCTATGTTGTACTACTGGTGATTTTAATTTGCTTTTTAAAATTGTTAATATGGTATCAAATTTGCAAACTTTATTATTCTTCAAATTGTAATCTAAACATTTTCCTGTAGAACTTTTTTGATCAATTTCATCTAATAGAACATTTTTTGGACATAGATGAATACAATTGAGTTTTTTAGACAAAGATTCTCCTAAAGTGTAACAGCCAATACCTTGTTTCCCTAGAATCATATATGTTTTTGGTTTCTGTTTTAAGTATGCTTCTTGAGCATCCATATCTGTCCAACAATTATAGAAATCTAATTTGCTGGGAAGTGGAATACCAGTATTATTTAGACCTAGAATGGCAGCTGCCAGAGGTTGGCTTTTAATTTCATTTTGGTTTTCATATGATACCTTTTCATGATGGCTGGTACATATAACTTTATTATTTACATTTATTTGGTTCACATCAAATATATCTTTTAATTCAATGTTATTTTTAAATTCTTCAAATTCGATCATCTTCAGATGAAATAAACAAATATTGAAAATTTGACATTCAGTAATGATTGTCAATTTGAAGTTTTTAAATTAAATTAGTTTTAATTTCTCATCCAAAATAGTATATATAAAAAAGAAAAAGAAGGTTGAGGAGTTATGCTTTTTATAACAAAATTATACAAAAATTACAACAACATTTTATACAAATTCACATCAAAATGGAATATGTATAAAATGTCTAGTTATAACCTCTACATTAATACTTTGTATAGATGAAGTCATAAGTGAAGTGGACTTCAGCTTGAAATTTAGGCAGCTAATAGCACAAAATAGAGCTACGCAGAACATTTATTGTACATTTCTTCTTTTTTTCAATATTGTGAACCGCACACAGAATCCATGTATTGCTAAGATATTTGTCTCGAAACATTAAAGTTAGATTCAAAAACAAATAAAGAATTTTGTTATATTTTCAGATTTCATGTGTACAATCTATTAAGTTAGCTTTGATGCATAAAACTGCTTCAAAGTAGTCATAAAATTATTGTTATAGTAATCAGGTTTATTTTAAAAAAAAATTCATTTTTTATATGGCCAATGATCTTCAAATAGATGTATAGTGTTTTGGGAGTATGAAAACCAATAGCGAATGGTCTAGTATGCAGATTTTGAACCCATAGGCCCTATACTGTAGAGTTATTGATTGTATATATCGGCGCAACAAGACTAGTTACTTAAACTATTATTATTAATTATTTATTGTTTAGCGTTAAAATCAATCTGAATAACGTTTTCAAATAATATTTTCATAAATGATTGTTATTTAATTACTTTGCAAAACATTTGTAACTACCCCACTCTTCGACTGAGTATAAATACGAGTGAATATCGCCGCGCGGGGCATTCAACCGTAGACAGTCGAAGTGTGAGGAGCTCTCGTTTGTCATTATACGAACTTAAGCTCAATAAAGTGATTATTGGAAGAATAAGTGTTTAAATTACTATAACATGGAGAATCATAATAACAATGACGTCAGCATTGCTGACGTCATCATTTTTAAAAACAATACGGTACCGCTAGCGCCGTTATCAGAAGTGGGCTTACCAGTCACTTTCTTAAATTCAGCGAGCCATATGAAATAATAAGGATTCTAGACAACGATCGATATTTGGTAAAAAAGGTGGTTGGTTCAGGGCGTCCAAGAAAAGTCGCTCATGACCAACTCCGTAAAGCACCTCAACCTGGCGAACAGATAACCGTATCGGCGCAAGAAGAGGACCCAGTAACAGTACCCAATGAGCCTATACCATCCACTTCCCAAGCCAGCATGGCCGAGCAGTAAGACCAAGGCTCAAAGGATCAATAACAAATGCTAAGTATTTTATTTTTATTTATTATTAAACTCACTAAAACAATCACACAATTAACCACGCATCATTGACAAAGTACCACAGAGTACGCATCGACAAAGTACCACAGAGTAAGCAACAATAAAGTACCACAGAGTACGCTATGACAAAGTACCACAGTGTACGCATCAACAAAAGTACCACAGAGTACGCAATAACAAAGTACCACAGTGTACGCAACGACAAAGTACCACAGTGTATGCAACGACAAAGTACCACAGTGTACGCAATGACAAAGTACCACAGTGTACGCATCAACAAAGTACCACAGTGTACGCAATGACAAAGTACCACAGTGTACGCAACAACATAAGTAGCACAGTGTACGTAACAACATAAGTACCACAGTGTACGTAACAACATAAGTACCACCGTGTATGCAACAACATAAATACCACAATTTACGTAACAATATAAATACCACACTGCATGCATTAACACTACAAAGTACCACAGTGTACGTTATCACAACATAACGAAAATCATTATGGTACACAGATACCAATCTCAAAAGATAATCATTTAGTTCCAGATAAACTTCAGAGATATGGCGGCAAGACATCGGCATACAAGCGGCTGGTGCAGAGCGCGCACCGCCGGTCAGAACGGCCGTAACGGCGCAACAAGACTAGTTACTTAAACTATTATTATTAATTATTTATTGTTTAGCGTTAAAATCAATCTGAATAACGTTTTCAAATAATATTTTCATAAATGATTGTTATTTAATTACTTTGCAAAACATTTGTAACTACCCCACTCTTCGACTGAGTATAAATACGAGTGAATATCGCCGCGCGGGGCATTCAACCGTAGACAGTCGAAGTGTGAGGAGCTCTCGTTTGTCATTATACGAACTTAAGCTCAATAAAGTGATTATTGGAAGAATAAGTGTTTAAATTACTATAACATGGAGAATCATAATAACAATGACGTCAGCATTGCTGACGTCATCATTTTTAAAAACAATACGGTACCGCTAGCGCCGTTATATAAATTTGAAAATATTATTGCAAGTTATGATTCCCACCAGAAGCAGGCTTGGTATGTGGAATCATCATCATCGAGCCTGTCGCTCGAACTCATTATAAATCATAAATATGAACATAGGTTAGTCCCTTAATTAAGTGTAGAAAAAAGGAAATGATATTATTTCAATAAAAATAGAGGATAAAAGTTGGAACAAGTCATCTTTAAATTGAAGAACTCATTGTAATATAAGCATTCAATACTATTGTAGCTGTTTAAAAGTTCTATTACATTTACATTCAAATTCAAATTCAAAATCGTTTATTTCAAGTAGGCTTATTACAAGCACTTTTAAAACGTCAAATTGGACTATTTGTAGTGACTCTACCACCGGCTCGGAAGGCAGGCTCTGTTGAGAAGAGCCGGCAAGAAACTCAACAGTTGCTCTTTTTATAATATTATCACTTTTACAATATTAAGTGTGTTGTTACATAAAGTTATTTATTTTACTTCCTGTGTCAAGTTGACATTACAGGCCTTACACCTGTTTTAAAAATCAAATGTCATATAAAGCATCATTTCAGAACTAGCGCTATCTGTTTTCTGTATTCAGTGGCACAATGCTCTGGTCGCAATAGCTATAGAGATGTAGGTTCAAATTCCAGCAGTTCTGGGATTTTTGTTTTCATGTTTATATTGAAAAATAAAAGGAAATGATACTTATTTTCATTGGGGTCTATGGTGCAAAATGGGAAGTTTTCAGCAGCAGCTTGGCTCTTAGTAAGCACATTGAAAAATGTTGACTTCCCAACATTTGGTACGCCGACTATGCCCACTTTCAAGTTAGTACCGACTCTACCAATGAGTGGTTTCTTCTCAGGTTCCTCTACTTTTTTAGGAGGCATTCTGAAACAATTAAAGGGGATCAATACTCTTGAACTACCATCATTGATCATTGTAAGACTTCTGTAACATTTTTAGTTGTAGCACTAAGCACTAAGCTAATTTATGAAGTTGATATCTCTAATCATGGGCAAATATTTTTGAACCAGTAGTTACCTAACTGCCCCTTCCATCGTACAGTTTGTGAACTTAAATAAAGTACAATCCACTCTGAAGTTGCTACACTCCTACTCATACAAATTAAAAAAAAATAGATTAAAAGTTCAGCAGGTTTTGATTAATTTTGTAGTGTGACTAATTATATTTCAAACACTATATACTAATTAAAAATATAAATATTTGCAAACTGCAAATACCTACTAGTAAAAAAGTTATCGAATATTCACACAATTATATTATGAAATCTTGCATGTTGTACCTACTTGTGCAATAATGTTTCATCATAGTGTTATGATAATTCAATAAATAAAAACCTAAATATTTGTAAATATAGGTAAATACTAATATAATATTATTATTTTGTAAAATAGAAGAATTTTTTTAATAAATATTTTTATTTCTTAGTAAATAAGTTATGTATCAAAACACCACTTTAATTTTGATACCGGACCTTCACAACAAACTTTAGTTGGTTTTCCTAGAGATTCCACGTGGAATTCCTAAATTAGGCTAGCAGAAAAGAAGAAAGAGTACATGATAACCTTTTACCACAAGTACCTTATATTTTTTTCTCACAAAGTATGGGAATTCGGAGCACAACTATATAACTTAAACAAAAAGCAAATTAGCAAGATGAGGCTTAAATATTTTAAAGGTAGATTTAATTTTGACTTTTATAATAATTAAAAATAACAGATTTAATACCTTAGCACGATGCGGTATTTTGTCTGACAGTGACACTGACAGATTAAATTAATGACACATAGTATCTATCACTGTCAAAGTTAAACACAGATAAAAACAGAACCTTACCAAACAATTTTAAGGGGACGAACTCTAATCCAAAAGGACCATAATATGATTCAATCCCTGTCCGTATTTATTTTCCTTTAGGTTTATCTGCAAGCAGCGGAGAATTATTAGCAGATGCGTTTCGTGTGCTTTTGTCTGCCCATTACAGGACTATTTTCCTAACATTGTGTGTGTAGGGATGAAGGAGGCTGTCTTTGGATTGAAAATCATTTTAGAATTTAATTTCGTAAATAATTTACCCTGTTATCCTCTCACAATGATGAGATATTACGATAAATTGGATCAATTTCTATCAACTCTTTATATATTTGCTTGGTGATTAATGTTCACAAACAAATTTTATGAGAGAGCATAACAACTTTATTAGACCTTCAGCTACAATGTAGGCTGTAGGATTAAATATCCTAATATCCTAACTATAGTCTACACACATTCCACTCATAAATATATACGACTTATCGAAAATGAGAGGTATGAGAGGGGAGAGGAACTAAAATAAGAGGTTCATCATAAAATAATTGGCTCACTATGTAATAATGCAAATTTTTAATAAACAATTATAGGAATTATAATTAAATACAACATTAATAAATTAAATTAGATACTGTAATATTATGTGGTTAAGGAAGCCCATGGTGGAGACATCGGTGCTGGATTTTGCAGATAAGACATCACCACAGCAGATATTGAAAGCATAAACGAGCTGACAATCTGAAAAAGAAAATATTTTTCATTATAAACCTTCTTGGACCAGAGCCACAAATTATCATAACCAATACTCTCCCAGGCCAAAACATGCATGGTGCTTGACAGTGTTGTTTTATAATAAGTTCCCTGACAGTCTAAAGGTGGGTTTAGGAGGAGCAGCCTCTTATAAAACACACAATATTTTAGCTTGGAGGAAATTAATGCAATAAGCTCAGTGTCTATTATTAAGCAATGTGGTTTAAAAAAGTAATTGTAATTTTAGAAAGCATCATCATATTTTAAAAATTAGGTTTTTGGATGAATCACATAACCTACAAATTAGTGTATATGTGCACCAATTTTGTTGTAGGGTAACGGTAGTCTGTATGCATACCTGCTTGGTGTCATCGGACACTCTTGAATTAGCAAAGCTAATGCTGGAACAGAAGACAGCAGTCCATGCACACCATTTAAGACGCATCATCAGTCCACACATAGAAAACACCATACCTGAAATAAATAATTTCATTAAAAATACTTTGCAGTAGGTATATAACAAAATGCATAGTAATTGAATAATTAAATTTGATTTAAAGCTGATCATGAATTTTATCAATGTCATCCATAATTTGTTTACTGCATATGGCAATCAACTCTTGAAATGGATTTTACAGCTGTTGTGTTAAAAGCTGCTAAGTCATTAGAACTAATTGCTAACTTGGAGCATCTCAAAATAAAGCACACTCCCAGGTATTTTAACTAGTATTTGACATAGTGACAATAAGTTACAAAGTCAGCCATTTTGAGCATAGGGCCAAGGTTTAAAGACTGAATAATAAACCTGAGACTTAAATGCAATTATTGTGTTTCAACTTTGTAGTTAAACCTTGGTTATAAGTTATTATAACAAACGTCATGATGTCTCAACTAAGAGGCAGCCAGTGTCATCAGTGTGACGTTAATAATATTACATTTTTTAATTTTAAGACATATTCCAACTTGATTGAAACTTCACTTATTGCTAAGTGACAAGTTATTTCTAGCAGAGGACTCAAACAGCATAAAGCTTATTGAAGCTCATTGATGTCAAACCACTTGCTGGTATATCTATCCAAGAGGGACAGACTAGATTAGACCCAAAGGTAATAAGTATAAAATTCTATAATAAATATAAAATTCTAAATCAAGCTCAACGATCAAACCCAACCTGGGTTCCATCTTTATATCAGCAAAAGATGCATTACATACAAGCATTTCTAGAGATTAATATAAGTAGGTCAATGTTAAAGTGTTTTTTGTGAGGACAAAGAACTTGTACCCAAAATATTCATATAATCAGTGGTGAGATCCTCAGCAGGGGCCGAGGTGGGTGGCGGGGGCTTGTAGCGGCGCTCACGATCAGCTCGGCGAGGATCCGCTGTCAATTGCATCTGCAATGGTCACGAGATTCGTCAGTTATAACTACATAAAACTTCAGTTTACCGCTAGATTGTACCATTTCATACCTTTTGTGGTTTTAATATTGGTCCACAAATAATTGAAGCTTATACGTTTTACAACACTAAATGAGTACCTATTCCAGATAATCTGATTAATATTAATGATTTGTTTGTATGTGACCTAAAGAATTAAAAGGTTAAGATGTTTCCTCCAAATGTAACTTACAAAAACCTACGTAAACCTTTAGTCAATCTAAATCGATTTTGCATTAAAGAAAGTCACAACTATTATTCAAATTCATATCAATATTCACTTCATTTTTAATTAGTTTATCAAAAATAACCAATTGTCATTATCCTGTAATTGACGTATGGAATTTTTTGTCTTAGTTCTTTCCCGCAGGGAAAAGGCAAACGTATATCTGTACAAGCTGTACAGCTATGATGACGTATGACAACTCACAAGGCTGTCAAGTCTGTAAGTTTAACATAGGTACTTTCATAGATTAATAAATAATCTTCTTTTAAGCCATATTTTGCCATTCTGTAAAATTTAATGATTTGATTGATATATTTCCTAACTTTTATCTATCAAAATGTTGATATAATCAAAGCTTTATATATTTATTTTACGGGTACAACATTTTGGAACTATGTTGTGCGTTGGATTACGAAAAATAAATGAAAATACAAACAAAGTCTAAAGAACTGGTGTCTATGCTATCTATTTATTGTAAACAACATAACAAAAACAATTGGTATGATCACCATAAAAACACTTGAAACACGATCCACCCGACACTTCGAAATATAAAAACAGCCAGGGATGTGTTCTTTTACTTTTGGTAATTTTATCGACAGTTATCCTTTTTGTAAGGTATTATTATATAATGTAAATAAAAATAAAATGATTCTAATTTTTATTAATTTTTACTTTTAACTACCTAAAGTATTTTCGAAATGTTAGTGTAGAACTCATTTCTCTTGTTATTTAATTTTACATTTTTTTAATACACCGTCATGACGGAGCAGGTCTTCGTCGGCGCTAATCTCAGCCTCATCGTCATAAATGAGGATGAGGATATCGGCCGGCGGGTTTTTGTCCTCTCGCCAGTTTTCTGCCATACTGTAAAATAAATAAATGAAAAGTTATTGTCATCATGTGAGCACACGGATCTTTTGATTTTTTTTTTGTTAAAAAAACTCTAAACATAAATTTTCAAGTAGCTTGTATTTGCTTTTTATAATTAATTTATACAAAATACAAATATAAATTGAACCAAATTTATCGACATCTTTTACACACGGCAATGTATCGATACATCATTATGTCCTACTTTACAAACAAACGGATTCTTATTGGTTACCGGTAAACCGTCCTTAGCGCTTCACAAATAAAGACCAAAATAGCTCGTTTTACCAATACCAAACGAAACTGTTTTGTTTGGTATTGACAGACCAAAACGGTCGCTTTGAACTCAAGAAACGTCAAATTTTAGTTGCACAATAATAAATAATTTTCTAATATTTTACAATAATATGTTAGTAAATACTTATGTAAACTACTTTCAAGTAAATTTTATACATTTTTAGTAATATTTACTATCATTCACATGCGTAAATAAGTCGTAATTCGGGAAGATACGTATCAGATGTTTTCATGATTTATTTAAAATTTTCGATGTATTTCTTAAAACAAATAACGTGAAAACAATCACTGTATGCAAAATAATGAGTTTTGTAATAAAAATTGTACTTACATTCAATAAATTTGCACAAATCACGAAAAAACACTTATAATTTCACTTTCGAGCACTGTCCAATAAGATTAAAAATAAACACAGAATAATACCAATTTCAATGTCAATGTCTTGGAAATTTATCACAGAATATGAAACAATTCTTTTTTTAAACTAAAACTTAGTTTTTAGCGCCTAATAAAATTAAACCTTCGTTGAGGCCCGCGGCAGCCCGCGGCTACCCGGGTAGCGACGGAGCTATAATGACAGCTGTCATTATTTGCCTGACGGTTGCCAGGGGACCCCTCGGGGCTGTGAAACTTTAAAGACTACTAGATGGAGTCATAACGCGGCTGTAGGTTCAAGAGCGTGACAGACTTATTTCATTCGGCCTTTATTAGAAAGTGATACAAGATTATTTTTTGTCCCTTTCAGCGTGTTCGTTTTTATTATTTGTCAAGAGTGGAATTTGTGACAGACAAGGGACATATCTGAGCAATTATTAGCTTTTTATTAAATTTGCTGATAAATGGCATAGATTAAAGACAACTAGATAGAGCCCATAGCGTGTCCACTCGTGAGACAGCAAATCAGCATTATTGACATGACATGTCAACATTTAAAGTACATCATAAAACGTTATGTTTTAAAATATCGTATAATACGAAATATTACTTTATATAGTTTAGTAAACGCATAATACATGAAATTTGCTAAAAAATAACATATCTAAGCTTTAAATCATCAATCAATGAAGTTTATGCCTACTTACGTATGAAACGTAATTCCTTCGATTTTCTGTTCGCTGCGACTGTTGCAGCCGAAAATATTACAACCCACCATAGCACGATAACGTTTAAATTAATATCGTAACCGCCAAGTTATATTATTTATCAGCAAATTTAATAAAAAGTTAATAATTGCTCAGATATGTCCCTTGTCTGTCACAAATTCCACTCTTGACAAACAATAAAAACGAACACGCTGAAAGGGACAAAAAATAATCTTGTGTCACTTTCTAATAAAGGCCGAATGAAATAAGTCTGTCACGCTCTTGAACCTACAGCCGCGTTATGACTCCATCTAGTAGTCTTTAATCTATGCCTAAGCTAATTGTATTCCATAGACAATTTTCCAATTAAAAGAGTTATAAAAATCTTTTTATTACTATTATTTTTTATACAATGGTTAAAAATGATAGAAAGTTGGAAAAAGCGAGAGAGAAGCGTGACAAGTGGACGGACGTGGTTTGCTGCCTTTCCCTATGGGAATGGGGCGTGATGATAATTATGTTTTTACATATTTATAAAATTGTTTATACCTTTTGCTCTCGCTCACAAATTAGTAGGTACCTATGCGTCCCTCCAAAAAAAAATTGTGAGCTTAAAGATTTAAAGCTATTTTATTTATTTACCTACTTACAATTTTTGAATTGATAACTACTTAAGGAAAAGTAAACGGCTTCGTTAAGTAACGCTGTACAACGCCATTACGCCAGTCTACCTGATTTCCCTTTCACTCACATATACGACAGCCGTAGTCAGGTTCCTCCTCTCTCACTCTAACCCACAGCGCTAGCTAGTTT
Source organism: Mycalesis mineus (assembly GCA_034621355.1). Classification (NCBI taxonomy): domain Eukaryota; kingdom Metazoa; phylum Arthropoda; class Insecta; order Lepidoptera; family Nymphalidae; genus Mycalesis; species Mycalesis mineus. The sequence continues at coordinate 7,476,240 of CM067885.1, forward strand.
CAGTTATCAATTATGACGGGCGTCCCGAGGCACACGTTATTTTTGAAACTGTGTTAATATTGTTTGATCCAGGTATATTGTTTTGATGAACTGATGATGGGTCTTAAATTATGTGTTTGGACTGCTGTCTTCTGTTTCATCAGCCTTGTTAATTAAATCGTTTCGGATGAGACCAAGCAGGGTATGTTCAGGTACCTAGTACCTATATATACCTACCAAAAATTCAGCTTCGGTATCACTCACCTTCTATCTCCTAGAGTGGCCACCTTTTTATGCTAAATTAGTAATTGCCATAGTATTAGGTTGGGCAAAAAGTTTCTTCGCATTTTTTAAGAAAATTCAAGACATGTTTCAATACAGTTTATTTATATTTAACTAAAGTATGTAAGTACCATTTTGTTTGATAACATGATCCTATTGCTATAGAAATTTTGGGACTTCTGATCAAAATACCGCAACAAGTGGTTTTGGCAGTCCTCTCGTGATGCTAACCAGACACTGCCTACAGAGACCGAAACAGGTGGAAATCTGAAGGTGCAAGGTTATAAGGACTATACGGCGGATGTATTAACACCTCCCAGCCAAATTCTCTTAATTTTTGCTGGGTGGCTAAATATGTGTGAGGTAGCGTTATGTTGATGAAAAACCACACCCATTCTGTTGAACAATTCCGGCCGCTTTCTCTCAACTTCTTGCTTTAATCTCATCAGTTGTTCACAGTAGAGTTCAGAATCGATGGCCCTGCCTGGTGGTTCATAATAAATAATGCTTTTACAATCCCACCACATGCACAGCATCGCTTTGTTGCGAGTTAATCCGGGTTTCGGCACAGTCTGTGAAGCCTGACCAGCCTTTGACCATGACCTTTTCGCACGTTCTTGCCAAAATTGTTTTGTGGTGTAACTACTGATATGCTGATCTCGCTCCACTTTTTCAAAAAGGGCGACCAGAGCGCCGTGCATCTTTGAAATCATAATTTCCGGATTGAAAATGCATAAACCAAAAATACTGTCACAGACACTGCATTAGGTCCTTTTACCTTTTTTGTAGTAAAATTTTAAAATGTATCAAATTTCTTTATTACATTCGATGACAGTACGAAAACCAAATGAAAATCAGATATTTTCCTAATTGGAATTTGGAATTATGTTCTTTAAAATTTAAACTTTCAATGATACCAAAACCAGCCAGATACAGTCATGTTCATACATACTATAATGCGAAAAGACTTTTTCTCAACCTAAGTTTTGTCTATTGGAGACATGATTTCTCATAATATGCCGAGGTTTTTTTACAAAGTAATGCAACTCTAGAAAAAAGATCCAAACATGTCTTGCCACAGATTAGGTGTGCAAATATTTAAACTTCTTGAAGATAATGTAAAAAAATATTCTATAGGGGAGATAGGGGAGCATTGGGCATTTTTTTACATAGTAAAACTGTTATTTTTTTATCATAGTCAAAATTTTATTACAAATATATTATGTAGCACACATATTTGGCAGTAATCATGGCTCAAAAAAGTTTGGTAATATAATTAGTCTCAAAGTTACAAAAGATCTTCAAAGACATTGACGGCCGAGTGGCGGGTTCTGCATCCTAGGCTGTGGGTTCGATTCCCACCTCTGGAAAATGTTTGTGTGTTGAGCATGGATGTTTTCCAGTGTCCGAGTGTTTATCTATATATTATAAGTACCCATAACACAAGCTACCTAAGCTTATTTTTGGGCTATATAGCTATGTGTGTAATTGTCCCATAATATTTTTTATTTTTTATTTATATACATGTCCAAAATGCCCAAGCCTCTCGATGGGAGGGAGGTTTAGGTACTCCTGTGGGGAGGTTTAGGCACTGTATTTAATATGCTCGATATTGCTTTACTACATTAATATGCTTATGTATTATATAACATTGCTATAAAAAAGTGTAATACAAACATTTTTTCTTACCATAGACTTACATTTGATATGATCCAGAGAGGCTTGTCAAATTTATATTTTAAGCATGCACGTTTCGTCCATGTCGTCGTGATTATCCAGCAGCAAAAGAACTGGCGGGGAAGGTATTGGTTCAGTTAGTTAGTATGCATTAATACCGCAGCAAACTGTTAGGTACAAGCAGCGCAACAAAGCACAAAAGTGTGACATTGCCATTGCCATTGGACATGCCCAAACCTCCCTCCTACCAGCGTGCCCGATGCTTTCCATACCCTCAGTTTTTAAATAATTTTTAATAAGTTTATTTTTATCAAAATGAATCCTAATTGGCAGGTAAATATAATCTTCATTAAATACAATAGAAGAAGTTAACACAGATACTTACACTTCCTTTCAGATTTATTCGTTATGTTTCTTCAAATCACAATCAAAATATTTACTTCGGTACACATCAAACCGTTAAGCGCATGTAACTTGACAATCAAGTGAAATGATAGCTGACACTTTTGATAAGCGCTGCTGCATGGCTGCTGCCATACATTTGGAGGAATATGGGGGTGCCCAAACCTCCCGATTGCCTGATGCTCCCCCCACCTCCCTTATAGGTTTATATAGTTTTTCAATTTTTTTTAATAGAATAAACATAAACAAAAGACCTGTATTTTGAAGCGGACATGTTTGTCTTTGTCTTAATCTCTCGTAAGCAAAAATGGCAGATTTTCAAGAATGATTATTTGTTTTAAGTCGTTTCGATGGCTCAAATATATACTAAAATATAATTGAACTCTAATTCAAGTCAATCGAGTGGATAGTTTTAGAGGTCTCGTGATGAGTCAGTCAGTGATATTTCGCGTATATATTATATATAGATGAGGCGTTCTTATTAGGAGTAGTGTCTAATTTGGATAAAAGCTTTAGTGTCAAAATACACGTAAGTAAATAAGTAGGTAGGTACCTAAATATGGTACGTAGTGATGATTAAATGTTAAAATTATGCAAAACAGCTCAATTAACATAAGTGATGGAAAAAAAGGAAAATATTCAGAGGCTTTGCAATGGACGCGGCGGTCCACCATTGGCTGACCGACGCCCGCCTACCGCCCGCGGCTTGCACGCTACGCCTGCGTTTACATGTGAAATTTGAAATAGCTGGAAATAACATTTATTTTACTTGCCTTATAAATGCTACTAATTTATAATACCATAATATATTAAAATTTATATGCATTTAATTTTTTTCATAGGACCTTTTACAGTTACTAAACTGAAAAAGGGAGGTAGACCTAGAGGTAGTACTGACCTACAGTAACTAGGGAAGTGCCAGCGGTGCCCAGGCATAGAGCTTAGACCTTGGAGTTGCGCAAAATGGACCAGACCACGAACATAATTATTACTATGGACTAACAAGGGTGTGCGCCGTACTAAATTATGGGCGCACTGTTTGAAGAGTCTCCTTTTCGGGCACTGAAGAATTTTGGACGAAAAGAAGTCACGAAGTTTCTCGCGCGCTGCTCAGCCGAGTCTCGTTTACAATTTCGAGTGTAGAATTTTCAATATACTTACGATAACGAGGATAGAGCGAAAGATGAGCAATACAAAATTGATCTTTCTATTATTATATAATTTCCAGAGATGTACAAAATGGTTCCATAAAAGTATTTAAATACAAAATGCAAAATACTTTCCGATTTACTATTTCAAATGCAAAATACCAAATACTTTTGCGTTTTGTATTTCAGGTGTTTTCAAAATAATAATAATAATAATAATCTAATAATAATCTTTATTGGTTAAACATAATCCGTTTTAACAATAGTAGTAACTTGAAGCCTTCTTTTGGGCATGTTGGTGCCTGTGCCAGAAGACCCCACTCTTCCATAACTAACATTATATTAATTTATGTCTAACTATAAACTTATTTAAAAATACATAATTATGTAGATGTGTGTGTTTGTGTGTGTGTGTGTGTGTGTGTGTGTGTGTGTGTGTGTGTGTGTGTGTGTGTGTGTGTGTGTGTGTGTGTGTGTGCTTGTGTGAGCGTATGTGCGTGGTGTCATTTTATAATTTCTAAAAGCTCCTCGATCTTATCATAATTTAAAGTTTTTAGCCATGCAGTTGTGGTTTTACTGCAATTTTGTTTTGTTTGGTTATAAATACCTGTTTTGGTATTTACTCTATTATATACCATAGCAGCCCTCCCACCAAACTGCATTCGGCCAAAACGTGTTTTTCTTTTAGTTATTTTTACGATACTATTATTAAATCTTCTTTTGGTTACCTTATCTGGGTCAAAAGTAGTGGATTGGTGTATTTTTAAAACTAAATGCAATACGTAAAGTTTTCTGACACTTAGCATGTCACATAAGTTATACAGTTCATCTGTAGCAAATCGATATGGTTTAAAATATATAGTCTTTAGTAACGCACGTTGAGCTCTTTCTACTTCTAGAAACTTTATTTTAGATGCTCCACCCCAGACTGGAATGCAGTAATTTATAATTGATTGGGCTAATGCAAGGTATATTTGTTTTAGAAGTTTGTCATTAGCAACATGCCTTAATTGTTTAAAAATCCAAATTATGTTTCTGATTCGGACGCTTACCAATTCTACTTGTTTATGCCAAGAAAGCCGCTGATCCAATATAATCCCTAAATATTTGGTTTGGTCCAGTTTAGCAATAATAGGACAGCTACAGTTGCTGTTTGATACAATACCACATTTATGAATTTGCACACCAAAGTTATTGTCGGGTTGTGTTTTAGTATTTATAGAAAAGCATATGAAGTTAGTCTTTTCAGTATTAAGTGTTAATAGGTTAGTTCTTAACCATGCAGCAACCTTAGTCATGCCTATTTCCGTCAAATTGCGAACAGTTTTCCAGTCCATACCAGTGAATACTATTGCAGTGTCATCTGCATATGCAAATACTCTGGCTCCACTGATGTCCAAATTAAATAAATCATTGATGTAGATAAGGAATAGTGTGGGCCCAAGCACGCTTCCTTGTGGCACGCCAAAGTTAACACTTGAGTCTTTGCTATAGTATTCACCAATTTTTACTTTCTGTGTTCTTTCAGTTAGGTAACTTTTAAATAATTGTAAAGGTGTACCTCTAATTCCTGCTTTCTCTAGTTTGTTTAAAAGTATAGGAACAGAGACGGTGTCAAAGGCCTTTTTTAAATCTAGAAAAACTGACAGACATTTTTTTCCATCGTCTATAAAAGAGGTTAAGGAAGTTACTGCGTCTTCAGTAGATTTTCCTTCTCTGAATCCAAATTGTGAATTTGATAGTAAGTTATATTTGCTAAAGAAGTTAAGTAATCTTTTATTTAACAGTTTTTCTATTATTTTTGATATTGACGGTAGAACTGATATTGGCCTGTAATTGCAGACATCGTCCCTGTCTCCACTCTTATACACAGGAGTTATAACAGATTTTTTTAAGGCTGCTGGAAAAATGCCTTGATTAAAACACAAATTAGCTAAGTGGACGATTATAGGAACAACTTCATTATTAGCTAATTTCAGAAAACTGGTAGGGATCTTATCCCAACCGACAGCGCTATTTGACTTAAGATTCATCAGTACATTTAGAACTTCATCATTAGTTGTGTCAAGCAACACCAAAGATGTAAGCGGGGGTTTACAAATTATTCTTGAGTCTTTCACATGATCAGATTGTTCAAGAATATTTACGGCTAGTTTCTTTCCTATGTCTACAAAGTATTCATTTACATAGTTAACTGACTCGATAGGAGTGGGTTTTAATTCTAGAAGATTATTTAGGGACATATTTGGTTTCATGTATGTAATAAGTTTTATATTAGACCACAGTTTTTTGTTGTTAGTGGTAGCCAATAGTTCTCTCTCATATTTACGTCTGAGTTTTTTAATCAATTGGTTACAATAACTTCTATACCTCTTGTAACTAACTTTTAGAATTTCATTGTATGGATCTTGTCTCACTTTTTTTTGGAGATTATTCCTGTTTCTGATACATCTTAGAATGCCAGGGGTCATCCAAGGTTTAATAGTTCGGTTCTTTTTTGTTATATTTACTTTGTTTGTGTTCTGAGCTAAGGCTTCTGATATTTTATTTATTAAACAGTCTATCACTTCACTGGGATTACTACAAAATAATAATTCGTTAAGATTTTTATCAGCTAAAGTCTTTAGGGCACTATTAAAGTCAGTTATTGTTTTAGTTTTATTAGCTTTATTTGTAATTTTAACTTTAGAAAGTTTTAAGAATAGCAAAGAATGATCAGTTATAGACGTATTCAAAATAGCAATATGGGCAGACACTTTTTCTTTATTGATTTTTAACATAAAATGGTCCAAACAACTATTTAATCTCGTTGGGAAGGTATGTCCTGGCATTAATCCATGAGTAGTTAACATATTAATATAATTTTGTCTGTTATTACGTTCGTAAGCTTGTTCAGTCGATGTCGGTATAATATTTATATTAATATCTCCAGTTAGGGTGATACAGGTGTATGATTTTAAAGACTAAATATGAGTCAAGAGAATTTATAAACATATCAGCATTATTATTAGACGGTGATCTATATATACCTATGATTACATTGTTATTAACTTTTATTTCTATGCAGGAAGCATCACATAATTTAATTTCTTTTACTGTAGCCTTAATATTATTGGTAACATAGGCCACGACCCCATCATTTTTATTTATATGATTTCTAGTTTGAAATGTAGAGTATTGAGAGATGGTAGGAATAGGTTTTTTAGAGTTAAGTTGACTTTCTGTAAGTATCAATATGTCAGGTTGAAATGATAAAGATGATAAGGTCAATTGTAGATCATGAAAATTACTATATATGCTTCTTATGTTTTGGCAGAAAATTTTTAAATCGTTTTTTTGGATTTGAATATGATTGGATAGTTTATCAATATCACATTGTATAGTCTGAGCAATATTTGCGTTGTCTATCTCGTTTATAGTATTAAGTGACCGATCCATTTTGATATTACAGTGACTAGAAATGTATCCTGTAAACTGTGTTTAACTGCTACAAAATTAAAAAAGTAAGTAAAACTGTTAACTAAATATTGAAAGTATATTATAGGTATTAGCATAAATAAAGTTCGAGGAGTATAATATATGAAATGTTGAGTCAGTGTGTATTTGTATGAGTGCAGAAGAAATGAGTATTTTATAAAATGAAAATCTATTCTAACAGGACTAACTAAATAAAATGAAATCTTTATACAAAAATAATGTTCTAAAATAATCGCACGTTGCTGATTATAGCCACACTTATTAATGTCCAGTCACGCTCCCTGTGTCAGCTGATGTACCTGAGCCTCAGACTTAACTAAAATAATTGGGGAGTTATCCTCTTTCCTTAGGTAAACTTTCCCATACGCAGTCCAACAGTATTTATATTTCTTGGTCCTGACCAAATCTCGCGCCAGAAAATACAAGCGGGAACCTTTAGCAGTCAGCTGTTCCGAGACAAATATTGGCACGTCTGGTTTCAAGTGACAGCCAACGTGTTTAGCAGAAAGCTTCGTTTTATGCTTGTTGTTAAAAGCTTTACTCATTTTCAAAAATTCAGTTTTCAAGATAGTGGAGGATGTTTCGACTATAATAGGCGTATTATGCTCGTCTTTCTTACTCCGTACTCTATATACATCCTTGATGTCACTTTTCTCCATTTTACAATTTACCGAATTCGATAAACTAAGTACCATATCAATGAGATTCTCTTTCGATTCCCCACTCATTTTTGGTACGTTTTTTATTTCAATATTTGACTTGCGCGCAGACATTTGTAAGTCTTCAACCTTATTTTCAAGGACTGTTATATAGTCTCTGTCCTTCTTGGACTGGCTCTCAAGTTGCTCAATTTTATTTTTGAAAGATTCGTTTTGAGCCGTCAGAAATGCGATAGACTTTTCAATGTTTGAGTTACTTTCACGAATTTCCGTCATCACAAGGCTCATCTTTTTTATTTCTTTTTGTTGACTGTTCATGAGTGAAGATATGAATGCCTTTATATCAGAGCTATCTTCCTCCTCCTCCCTTCTACGTTTAATACGGGCACAAACAACTGTTGGAGGCGACTTATACATATCCATTTGATTTAAATCAGATTCTGAAAGTGATTTGTCCATACTTAAAAAGTACTAAGTTAATAAATTGCTAAGCAGTATCGCTTCAAAAAGATAAAGTCAATAAATCTTGCTGGTCACATCCACTATGCAGTGAGGACAAAAAATTATGCCAAAGGATAACTGCCGCAAGCGAGCGCTATACGCCACGGGTGAATAGTAGCGACCTCACTTATAAGTTTATAATGGACCAAACAAACAAGTCTTTCTTATATTAAATGTACCAGGCATTCATAATACGTAGCGGATAGTTCTCTTATATTAGTGTATAGTTTGCTTACACGCAGGCGCAGGTAACACACCGAGGTCTCCTTACATTTGCTGCGATCGAAGGATTCATACAAAAGTTAGTGCCGTCTGGTATAACGTGACCTCCAAACTAAGAGAATACAGAGAGGTCTTCTGACACTGGTCGGTATCGACGATGTTATATATAATCTCTTTCCGTCCAGTATAAATTGGTCTCCAAGATAAGAATCCTGTCTTCTTTATCTTAGTGAGCGATTGGTGAGTCTGAGTGAGATAGAAATCAGATCTCTTGATACTGTTGTGTAGGTAAAATGAATCAGATCTCTCACCGAGTTTGTATCGCCACTCCAGCTGTCCAGCACGATGTAAATATGTTATCTTAATATTTTATGCACTCCTAATATTTTGATTCGATTTTTCAGTTTTAAATTTAAAATTATTGTTGTTTAATTAAAAGCGATAAAGATTTTAGACGCGTTTACTCTTGACAGAGGTCCGGGGGGAAGAACTTGAGAAAATGCTTTTTCAAAATAAAATACCTTTTAACCAAATTGTATGATATTTTTATTTATTTTAGAATAGTCACTTAAAATTATTAAAATAAGATTAACCTAAGTTACTTATAACGCTAGTAAATAAGTGTCGAAAGACTCGTCTAAATAGGTCCAGTTGTTTCCGAGATTAGCCGGAACAAACAGATTGACAAAAAATTGATTGTAGCTGTAGTATAATCAGTAGTTCTATAAAGACAATTTGATTTGAATATGTATTTGAATTGAAAACAAATTTTCATTAACATAACTTCAAAAATTAAAGGCTATATAGGAACTGTCAACCCCTTCTACTTTAATTTTCGCGACAAAAAGTATCCTATGCAATACCTCAAAATATGAACTATAAACATGCCAAGTTTCCTTTTAATACATTCAGTGTTTTAGCGTGAATCGCGGCCGACAAAAATCCACTATCAAATTCGGCAATACAAGCGTCATTTGTTCATTTCATTTCGTTTGACTGGTAATGTTGGCTAAACTTAATCAGAAAGTATTTTACATTTTGAAATGAATTTTAAAAATGCAAAATACATCTCGAAAGGTATTTCAAATAAAATACAAAATGTTTTTGTTAAAAAGCATTTAAATGCAAAATACAAAATAGGTATTTTGCATTTTGTATTTGCATTTTAAATAGAAGTATTTCAAATAAATCACATCACTGATAATTTCAATCCGAACAAGCTGGTACACTCAGATCTGATAGCATAAACTCTGTAAGTAGGTAGGAACCTACCTACCGAATATACCTCAATAAATAACTAAATAATGACAAAAATATACACTTAGTTGCAAAAGTAAAATAATATGACAACATTGGTAGGTAGGTGGGTAGGTACATACAACGTACTGGAAAGAGTCATGGTAGGTACAATTATCCGCGGTGGATTGAAGCGTAACTCAGGGGCAGCGGAGGTGGGCCACAATTAACTAATATGGCGGATTAATTACTAGTTTTCCAGCTTTTTGCGCACCGGTATGATTACGGTACGTAGCTACGGCTTTTTCAAATGAAATTATCCGACTGTGTTCTGTAAAATTACACGTTTGACTTACAATTAAGCACATTACGTAATTATATTAAATTACGTGACCAGCATACACTAGTTCTGGCAACAGATGTGAATTGACTTTATACCTACCTTGCATGCATAATATGATATGCACTTGTGTACCTAGACAGATAATAATGGGTAGGTATGTACTTAAAAGTAGTGAATGGATAAACATCGCAGTAGGTACGCAACTACATTGCTTCCAATAACATCAGATAAAAATAAACCCGACTTTTAACCCGAAGTAAATTAAAGTAACTAAATGATTCTATTATTTTATAATTTTTAGTGCGTTTTGAGTCGGTTCTATTTTTTGTTACAATTTTTTATTTCTTACTTTTTATTGATTTATCGCCATGTAGCGTACTCGTACTATACTATCATAGTAGGTATATTATATGGCACTAGTAGCCAAAAAGCTACCGACACCGAGTCAAAAACCGAAATCGCTGTAAGCCTGCCTCCAAAATTTGAAGTGTTCCTTCAATTTCCCCAGGATATCATCAGCAGATCCTAACATGAGGACAATGGGACCACCTTGGATGTATGCCCTTTCTAATAAAAAAAGAATTATCAAAATCGGACAACACTGTAAAAAGTTATGCGTGGTATATAAAAAAAAAAAAATATATATATACGTGTCGAATTGAGAACCTCCTCCGTTTTTTTTTGTCGGTTAATAAAACTAAATTATTCAGTACCTAATAGTACTAAGAGATACACCGTCTATGGCCTAGACGGAGTATCTCGTAGTACGTATGTACTACAAAGGAAGTTACATCTATAACAAAAAGCCTAGACTCTAGGCTAGGTGTAACCTCCTCCTGAGCACATATCTCTGGATTTTAGTAAGTAGGTAAGTGGGGGTTAACTTTACTGTGACTGCCTTGTTGGTTAACCTAAGTGACTTCGATCGATGTGGGTTGAGGAATTATTCTGAGTTTTTCTTTCTTCTACGAAATTTTCAGCAACACTGTAAAAAGTTATGCGTGGTATATAAAAAAAAAAATATATATATATATACGTGTCGAATTGAGAACCTCCTCCGTTTTTTTTTTGTCGGTTAATAAAACTAAATTATTCAGTACCTAATAGTACTAAGAGATACACCGTCTATGGCCTAGACGGAGTATCTCGTAGTACGTATGTACTACAAAGGAAGTTACATCTATAACAAAAAGCCTAGACTCTAGGCTAGGTGTAACCTCCTCCTGAGCACATATCTCTGGATTTTAGTAAGTAGGTAAGTGGGGGTTAACTTTACTGTGACTGCCTTGTTGGTTAACCTAAGTGACTTCGATCGATGTGGGTTGAGGAATTATTCTGAGTTTTTCTTTCTTCTACGAAATTTTCAGCAACACTGTAAAAAGTTATGCGTGGTATATAAAAAAAAAAATATATATATATATACGTGTCGAATTGAGAACCTCCTCCGTTTTTTTTTTGTCGGTTAATAAAACTAAATTATTCAGTACCTAATAGTACTAAGAGATACACCGTCTATGGCCTAGACGGAGTATCTCGTAGTACGTATGTACTACAAAGGAAGTTACATCTATAACAAAAAGCCTAGACTCTAGGCTAGGTGTAACCTCCTCCTGAGCACATATCTCTGGATTTTAGTAAGTAGGTAAGTGGGGGTTAACTTTACTGTGACTGCCTTGTTGGTTAACCTAAGTGACTTCGATCGATGTGGGTTGAGGAATTATTCTGAGTTTTTCTTTCTTCTACGAAATTTTCAGTAGGTAAATTATTTATTTAGTGAATTTATAACTGTAGTAGTGCCTCGGAGAGCACGTTAAGTTATCGTGACTATCATTAACATTTCTGATTGGGATCGTTAATGAATTAAAACATTATCACCCTAAGCCAACTCGCATTGGAGTAGCGTGATGGATCAACGCTCAATATCCCCTCTCCTATAAGGAAGGAGAGCTGAGCCTATATTGGGCCATGATTAAGCTGATAATGACAAAACATTATGAAGCAAGTATGTAGGTATGACCCAGGGTCTTGCGTTTCAGTATCCATATCCATCATGTTATACAAGATATACTAGACGCTCTGCCCAACAAAATTCGACTCTGAGTCAGACATGATTGTTGCAAAATTAAGTCAAATTACGTGAGCAGCCTAATTTTATTAGCGATTCGAGCTAATGCAGGTCATTACCATCGGTCTGTATAGAATAAAACAATGCATGGCTGTTATTTAGATAACATATTTATAATTTAAGTCGAGCGGGGTACGAGTTTTAAGTATAGGCGAGGAGTTGGTAATTCGGTAATCAATGGTTGCAGGTTCATGGTTATTCAAGGTCAAAGCTGAGACGGAATATTACCTACAGCGCGTTAACGGCGCCATCGGTCGGTTAGAATCTGTTATTAAGTAATTTAAAAAGTTCCTACTTACGTATATTTTAGAGTATGATTAGCCGTCGAATCTTTGGAATGCCTAATTCTTGAAAATTCAACCTAGGAAGAACCGTCCCGTCAGTTTTTCTTGTTACCGTCAAACTCCCAATTGCCATTCGGAGATGGGAAGACGATGGTGTTACGCATCGTACCTATGTACCTCGGGGGGCTTGTGCCTTCGTTCCCGCTCATTGTATAGGTAAACAACATCCGATAGTGACCGTTATAGTTTTAAGCATTATTACTCTAAGGTCCAGATTAGCACTCGTGAATTAATCTAGACTAACACCCGTGAGACACATTATAAATCTCCCCTCAGTAGCTAAAAAGGCTTGGAACTGCAAAGTTCTATTAAATATGGGGTAATGATGATGTCAGTCCTGGGTTTGTAAATAGGCCCTATAGACTGCAGCTTAGAGGCGGCAGTGACCTAAGGGCGGCAGAGTTCAGAGAATTTCTTAATGACTAATTCAATAGTTTATTTAATTTTAATGCCTTTAAAATATTATTTTAAAAAGGTACATAGAACTGCAGAAATGCAGTACGCCTACGCTCATAAAAATATAAACCTGGCACTGCTACATATTATTCATATTTAACGTCCTTAACTATGATAGAACTCCGTTAGAAATGTGTGAGTAACCGTCGTGGAACACCTTGAAATGGTAATCGTTGGTGAAACACGAGCCCTTCAAAATATGTCACGCGCTGACTTTTGGCGTTGAAATCTTGCGGGGCGGAGTCTTTCATACGACAATACGATACCCGGAGAGTCTAAGGATTCCTAATTCCATGGTGAGGGTCTAACTTCCGTTGCCTGCTGGTCTCCAAATTGCCGAAGAAAGGGTACCGCGCGCCGGCATTGTGAACCGATTGCGAGGTATAAAACATTGTTAACAACGTGTAGCCGATCGGCTCTTTGTCCCGTTGCGCACTCCTTAATTATGTGGAACGGTGAAAGGGTCATATTTTCTATTAAATTTGTACAATAAAATATACATGGTGTTTTTATTTTTATGATAAACGATCATAGAGCTCATAGAGCCCAAAAAGAGTTCATAAAGCTGCGAAATGCTGATTTTGTTTAGGTACTTAGTAAAAACGTGTTATGTATATACAATGTTTAAAAAATATCTGAAATGCAAGTGAGAATTTTTCTCTAATGTTCTTAGTACCTAGCTTAGAAAAAATATGAGCATATTGTCATTCGATTGAAAACATTGATGATTAGAAAATTCATATCTAGATGATTTTTGAAAACTTCAAGGCTCACAGTGAAAATTGTAAAAGCATACAAACATTTTACTGAATGTCATCATCATTATCAGCCGATGGACGTTTACAGCTGGACATCGACTTAAAATAAAAAGGAATTTGTGTTTTCTATCATAATATAATTATGATAGAAAATATGTACCTACCTATAACATAAATATAATTTTTGTAATCTAATTATTTTTGAAAATTCTCTGAAAAAAGTACTTAATTCTTGGAACTGTTAAATACAGTTTAATAATTCGTTTTACACCATTTTCATTCAGTTTTTTTTTAATTTTTAGTGTGATATCCTTAAACATTGCAACATGGGAGAAGAAATCTTTAGTTAACACACTACGAGTAGGTATGTATCTCTAGCTCTCATCTAGCTAATTAAAAAATTGCGATATTTTTTACCAGTGGATTATTTATACTTAGCTAGTAAAAAGGGAAGCATCCTGTAGTTCAGTTGTATGAAGAGTGTAGTGGCATGGCGAATGCAACGCCATTGTTCCCTTATGAGCAGATTACTATAATCATTGCTCACGTAATGTGGTAAATGATAAGGTGTGTTCTAGCGTTCAAAACATATGCTTTTGTAACTCATTCGTTCCACCAGGTCAGCTTCATGTTAGTCTCGTTTGCTTGGCGACTCTTAAATTGAGATTTCCTTGCATACATAGAAAGATAGCAGTCAGCGACATACGCAAACGTTTATTATTTTGTAGGTATTTAATCCCGGATTAAATAGTTATATATCTACCGGATGATTTGCAAACTTAATCCAAGGTAACCTACTTCTTTTGAACTTGGCATTATAAACAGGTACGCGATGGAATCAAGTGGAAATGATATTCAAAAGAATCATCATTATTCGCCATTTACTATACCTACTTTTTTTATCGACTAAGTACAAATTGACATTACTATCTACTATCACACCTGATGTTAAGTGATGATGTAGTCTAAGATGGAAACGGGCCAACTTGTTAGGAGTGGGACGAAAATCCACACCTTTTTTGGTTTCTACACGACATCGTACCGGAACGCTAAATCGCTTGGCGATACGTCTCTATCGGTAGGGTGGTAACTAGCCACGGCGAAAGCCTCCCACCAGCCAGACCAAGACAAATTAAGAAAAATCTCAATCTGCCCCGCCGGGAATCGAGCCCAGGACCTCCGTCTTATAAATCCATCATACTTAATACTTATAGGTAATTTTATCTTACGTCTAAATACTCAAAAGCAAATCTTCAAGCACGTCTAGACTCTCGATTCTACTTTAGCAGTTTGCTATATAAATTAATCTTTCAAAATAAATAGCATTTACCGATAGCGATATTCGGGCTGTGTATCCTAGGAATCTACTACATCTTAACTTTATTTATTAAAAAATACTTTATTTGTCAGGGGAAGGTAAAGAAAGAGACATAGGATATCTTTTATCCAGAAAAAGTATGCGACAGGTAAGGAATATAAATATAAATATAAATATATTAAGTTGGTTTCCGGCATAACTTCCTTCCACGACCGTCTGTCGAGCGATTGCTTGGACGAAAAGTAGAAAGATAAAAACGGGTCTAGAAATCCATGACCGATACTAGGATAGGTATTAGCTATGACCGTAGAGCCGTTTAATTATTACCACGGTCGGCTTGCCGTGGAGCAGTGGTTAGCTTGCTGTTACACCGTCACGCAAATTGCTCGTGATTAAAAACAATTTTCTTTTCTGATGTCATTCCCGTGTGTTGGGACCATTACAGAAGGACGTGATGCGAATAATTCTTTCGCAAATCGTTTGAATAAGGACATTTTCATCAATTGCGTAACTGTAAACATAATATCATATTCTTAAAACAGACAGCTAGGCCAAACTGGAGCGTTGTGGATCTAAGCTCCACATTTCTTTGGCCCTTTTCGATAAGGTGGGCTTGGCACTGTAGTCTAATATAGTTATAATATAATAAAATGTAGTCTAATATAACACATAGGTGTTATCTAATAAAAGAAGGTAGGTTCCTAACTACACGTTTGCGATAGGCTTTCTCCCTACACACAAGATAACACAAAATAATTCAGTTGTATAGTCGGAGTATAGTTGATCGAGGAATACTACCAGTACTTCTTCATCTGTAAACAACGTTACGTCTAAGATTCATCAGATTAGATGAATAACTTAAAAAAATCTAAGTAATTATTTTATTTCAAGTACAAGTTTACAGATTTATTTGCTAATAGGTACCTACTGATCTATCTATACCTATCTAATATCGATTCAGCAGGCAGAATCTCCACCTCGAGTAACTGCTCTTATATGTTACTTGAGGTGAATTGGGATGAGAGATATTATCATTGTTTTCAGACAATCGAAGTTCGCTGCCTTCTTTTAAAAAACACCTACTTACACACGCTTTAGGTTTCAGGACAAGGGCAGGCATTCAAGACCTTAGCCATACGTAGGTACATGTGATAAAAGGTGACTCAAGGTCCAAGGAAATTATGAGCTAAGTCTTGTTTAGGCTATTAAGGATTTTAGCGACGGCCTTTACAAAGAAACTACCGAAGTATCGAACTATGTCGGTAAGTGCATAAGATTTTTGAGAGAACGATCGTTGCCTGGCTTTGACATAACCCTGGTTGCGTAACAATGCGGTACCGTTGCACATTTACATGTAACCGCCTAAAGAGTATACGTACATTAGATCAATCGGCGAGGTTGGGCTCATTATGCAGCCTCCATGAAGTGAGGCCGCGGCCTGTCATTACGGCGAATGGAGGCAAATTGCGCACATCTAACGCACCGATAATGCCACTGCCGGTAAAAGCATCGCTCGATAGCTTTGGCATTAGCGATATGCTAATCGGCATTCAGCGACCTGTGCCGACTGCAAAATACTAATGTTGCTTAAGCTAGCACCTATGTAGCTAAGTGCACACTGCCAGCTAATAAGTATTTTCCTTATTTTACAATTTGGTTCTCACACCTGGTGTTAAGTGATAATACAATATAAGATGAAAGTGGGTTAGTTTGTTAGGACTAGTACAAAATCCAATTCCCCGTCGGTTTCTCTACGATATCGTAAAAATTGGTTGTCTGTAAAGTCGGTTTACTGACGATAGTTGAACGTGACCACTTAAGAAAATACTGATGGAATGGTAGCATTTAATTGGTTATTAAAATTTTTAATTTAAGTATATCTTTATAAATATTAATTTAAATTAATAAAATAATTGATTTTGATTTTATAAATTTATATTTTAAATTTATAATAAATATATTAATTTTTAATTTAAAATTAATATATTTAATGATTATATTATTTAATAGACGGATGTCGAACGCGGCCGAACGCAAAGGCCGATTGTGCTTCTTTGTCGCTCGTTCCGCGCTCTCGCTTGCACTTCAAGCCTTACATGGAACGCCTCAAAGCGAGGTAACGCCGCATGAGTCATGTTTTTTCGTGCGTGCAGCCGGCTCTATCGAATTATAAGACGTTGTCACGTCAAAAACCGGAACGCGTTTTTGTCGGCAGAGTGGCAATTAGCCACGGCCGATACCTCTGATCAACCAGACTTCAGAAAATCTTAATTGGCCTTACATGTAATCGAATCTCGGACCTCCGTGTTATAAATCCACCGCGCATAATGCTTCGCCACGGAGGCCGCCGAAATAACATGTTATAATCTCTTTTACTGTCTATGTTATACTTACACATTAACTGACTGACTAGTCCTTGGTTAGCTTTGAATCATGAGATCTTGGTTTCAAGTCCAGGGTTGAGTTATGAAATACTGAGCTTTTCTTTTTTCTAAGAGAAGTTTCATGGAAGTTGGCGGTGTTAAATCCCCTAGCCTCGGAAAACATACAGTACTATGTTTCCTGGACCTACAAAAAGGGTAAATTCTTTGAAAATATTTCAGGGAAATATGAATATCAATGAATAGCTGCCGATCCTCATCATTTACCTATACATTAGGTATTATTTATTAGGCAGTATCAGCATGCAATTCCTATCAACTCTGTTATTACCTGCCTCTGCTAACAAATTGTATATTTTTTCCAACCAATTAGCATATCCAACTACAATCGCGTGTCCCATTAATTTTGAGCAATTTTGATTATTGGTTACCTACGATAAGTACTTACATAGGTAAGTAGTTAGGTACAAGTTTGACGGAAATGCATTGATAGGCAGAGTTTCTTGTTAGATTTTCTCGATACTTGCTATGTACCTACTGCTGGTAGAGACACTATATACCTACACAATAACTTGTATAAAAGCCTATTTGATATAAATGAATATAAGTAAATTTGAATTTAAAGAAAAGTTAATATAGCTAATTATTTTAGTGGACGCTCGCAACTTCGTCTGCGTGAAAAATGGTGACCTTCGTTTCACTCCTTTAGAGAGCGAGTTTTGGAAAGTCCATTCTTAGCGTACCGTACCGTATTAGTGATTCGTTCAGTTGTTTGGTTCAGTCAGCCAGACTGTACAGATTTCATATCCTATCTCTATTATTAGATAAGTAGATACAAGGTAGGTCACATTCATTATCAGCCTATTAACGGCCCACTACATTACAGGGTCAGGCATTCCTCATTATAGAAGACGCGATATAGGCCCACCACGCTGCTCCAATGCGGGTTGGCAGGCTTAGGGTGATAATGATTAATTTATTAACAATCACTATCAGATGTTGATGATAGGAATTGGGACCAACGTCTTAATGTATTCACCGAGGCAAGTGGGTCATCACCAACTTCCTGACTCCGGGCTGAAACTTTCAAAGAAGAATGAAAAACTCAGAGATATTCCACGACCCTTTTTTTTTCGAGGGTTAAATCTTCTCCAGAGATACCCGATTTCGCAGGGGAGAAATCGGGTTATGTGGGACTTCTCCACTAAAACCCCCTCGGTGGCCATCCTCAGTGCATTAGCGAAGCACCGGGCTCTCTAATGAACTGCTATACCGGTGCCTCTCTCGCGCAATGCCTCTTGGGTTCATCCACAGTCTAGCTGGTGCCACAACAGGTTGTTATCTGCCCGGAATAGCATGCAGTAAGTAGTCAGAGCCCCCGCTCTGATTGCTTGTGACTCCGATGTCCGTACTCAAGAGATACTGGGTTTATAGAGGGAACTCGGCTCTGTCCCCGTCTCCTGCTTGGATCCACGACCCGAACTAGGATTTAAACCCAGGACCTCGTGATCGAAGCTACATAGACTATCCACTAGACCAACGTGGCAGTCACGAGGTAGATACGTAGTATTAACCAGCTAATGTCTTGTTCACATTAACGAACTGGCAGTACAAGTCAAAGTGAGGTCGTTTCAAAGCGAATGATTATTTTGATTACGTTTAATTTGCATATGGGCGGCGGAGCATCCGCCCGGGGCTCCACCGCCCGCCGTCGTTACTACCCTGTACTTTTCTGTAATGTTTTCGCCATTTTCAACAAAATTCCACACAAATCATATAATCTCCGGCCTTATCATCGTTATTACGAGATACCCGCAGTCCTTGCGCCGCTATAATAGGCCGGCCGATACTCAAATTCTTGATAACTACGAGTAATCAACATAGAGGCTTGGTTTAACAGCCTAGCCTACAATTATTGATAATTTTAGGCTTTTAAACGTTTTTAGGAAGCCTACTGGTGAGTTTTTCAAAATCGTGATGTTCTTTTGTAATACGTTAGTGTTTCTACCCGCATCGAGATATTAAACAGTGGTATTACAATATCTGCTATTATTAGTACCTACCTAGGTAATTTTACTTTTATTAGGTACCTAAGTTACAATTCAAAACCTTGGGAGTTCGGTACCTCTAGTACCTCTATCGATTCCAGTTTACAGTTGCAGAATTATTACCTATTAGTTTCAACAATCGAGATTTAACCTACTTATATATCAAAGGATAGCATTAGCATCATGGTTAAAAGACCGAACTTAAAAACCCCAAGAGATCTAGGGTTCGTTTCCATCAGAATATTTTTGTACCCACTTCTAACACAAATATTTTGCTTAGTTGGATGTAAAGGGAAATATTTTATGTTACCTACTTATGTTCTTTCTTTTTTATGTTGCAAGTAGGCTTGAAAAAATGGTAAATAATATTTGTATCAGTGTTTGGTGTAGGTGCATGCCGGAAGGTTACCAAATACCTATTAGTCATGTTGCATAAAAACTTATATGATGATCCTTTACTTTTCAATGTTGCTAGAATGGGAGCCTGAAAAAAGCTGAACAAACTTAAAGTAGCGCCAGTTGCGAGATTAAGTAGATATAGAATGCATATTGTATACCTAACTGCACACAGAGCACGCAAAAGATAGGCCTGGGTGTAATGATACCTTATTCTTTATTATTTTAGAGGTTGAATCTGAAAAACTGAAAAAAGAATCTGTAAAACTAGCGCAAATGTCAATGTCTGAAAATCATATAATAAAATAAAGGCATATCAAGATAGGTATGCCTTTATTTTATAAATGTGCTTGAAAAATAATTCCGAATGAGGGCCTGAAAATAAGCTGAACAAATTTAATGCCAAGTCTCAGTGAGAGCCTGTCGTCCTCGCATGGTGTAAGTGCGCACGACACGCACGGGGCTACCGTGCGCGCGCGCATTGGGCCCACGCGCTCCAATGGCCGCCCGCCGCCACGCCCTCGGTCTATAAACTTCATGCGTGCCCTCGCGTTTTATATGATTCGCCTTTATATTCAGTCTTAACACGCAGATGCCAATGGTTTGTTAGACAGGGAAAATGATTAACTTTAACAGATTGTTACTACGACCATATAATGCCTAATAGTCAAAGTATATACCAGTAGGATGGTGGCTATTTATACCTTTGACCAAAAAAAGACGTACCTAACAATTTTTTTATATTCAGATTTCATGTATTCATCTATGTATCACAGAACTCCCTATTTAGGGTTCATGTACCGACCTACATATGTGACCTTTTTTACACTAGATATACCTACTTACTTATCTTCTGATTGTTTGAATTCTGTGCCAACTTGATGCACTATGGAGGTTTGATGATCCTCTGTTATCATAATCTGAATGGTTTGTGACGAGGGGGTATAGGCAGACTGAATTTTAGCTTTTATACATTACGTAAATAATACTTAGGTATGTAAGTACTTAGGTAGGTATTAACTACGAACGTAAGATGTCACTTTCAGTAACTTTTCAGTGCAACGTCTCTTCACACACACGCAATTTGGTACCCTAGAAAGTGTGGGAACCAGTTCAGGTAAAACTACTTAATGCCTACCTACCTATCACTGGTTTTAGTTATATCTACATCAGTGTAACTTAAGCCAGGAAATAAGACATTACAGTAAAATTGAAGATAACGCAAACGAAGGTTGTACCTATTAAAAAATCTTACAAACGTATTCCATCATGGAACTGTTAATGGAGTGGCAACGAACCCTGACGACTATAGTCTTCTTATTTAGCAATCAGTGTGAGAAACTTAGGTTACAAAATGATTATTGTGAGAGATGAGTGACATATTCACAGTAGGAACATGAGTGACATACTTACTTACTTATCTACTTTTTCTGATAATGCAGTTCTTATAAACTTACGAACCTATAGTTAAACAATAACCATTGGACACAATTCGGATATCGCTGACGGCTATAGTCCGCGTATTTTCACCGTTTCGATATGCCAGATTGTCCATCTAATGACATAATCAGACCCCGCGGCGTGACGGCCCGTGCTCTGATAACAGTGTTCAAGGTACGGAGGGAACTATCGACTGATGCGAATCGATTCGTTCCTCCGGGCACTGGCTAGTGCACCTGACCATTTAAAATACCGTTTGATATCGATTCAGCAATGATACCTACATACCCTACCTGGTACAGATTTCTACGTACCTAATTTGTTTAAGTGGAAAACTGCTGCGGATGAATAGGTAAGTAGGTACCTAGGTAGGAGCGTATGGGTAGGTATCAACTTAAATGGAATTTTGGGTCATAAAGTACCTAAATATCTTATTTCAGTTTTAGACAGCAGCGTATTGTTCCTACCATGTTTAGTTATAGGTATGTTTCCGAATGTGTCAAAATCATATTTGCACACCTACATTTAATTAAAAAATTGATTACCTACCTATGATTACGTGGATCACTTTTTCGTTTATCCTAAGTAAAAATGTGTAAAATTGACAAAAAATAAAATTTTCTATACCTACTTTTTATTTTTTTTCTGTTATGTTATAAGTAGTCCACTAGAAATTCTTAAATCGAATCATCACAACTTTTGTATAAGTTTGAAAATTAAACTATAAGTGGCGCGCATGGTCTGTGCAATACAAATACTTTTTAATTTAATTTTTATTACGTACCTAGTAGGTAGGTAGGTAAGTAGCAACTAGTAACTAATCGATCATTACGGCATGAGCTCCGTCTATAAAAATAATGGAAACACGCAATTGGAGCGATTCTTCCCATTTTTTACAAAAGAAGAATGCCAGATCCTAACCCAGGAAGAACACAAATTGTAAATATACTAAAAAGATCCTATTATTATACAATACAATACAATAAGCCATCGGAATAAAATGTTGGACATCGGAATAAAATTCTGTTAAAAAAAGTAATTAAAGTATTTCCCTTTAATTTACACTCTTTACGCATTTTTAAATCTTTATTGTTGCACTGGGTTCTAGCCTTTTAAATCGTTTTTATTGTATTTTCATCAAAAGTGGGCTCTAGAAGCTAGTAACGTTAAGCCTGTTTAAAAATATATTTCATAAAGCTTGCGATTGTCATGTCAGTGTGACAACTATACGGAACCACAATACAGAAATGGACGATAACCAATGTTAGGCTTAGGTCGATTACTCCGAGTTCTAGAGCTTTTAAATGTAATTTATATTAAATAGTAAAAAAAAATCAATAAAATGATATATAATACATTGTTGTACAATAAGTTTTTATTTGTGGGCTAAAGCCCTATACAGTGTCTGGCATTCTCCTTTAAAGTATTGAATGATATCATTTTCTCTTGATTGTAGTGAAAAGTAGTAGTGAAGCATATGGGACCCAAAATACTCAGTTTCTATTAAGTGCCCTCTCCTAAAGGCTCGGAGTTTATATACCTATGACCTACCTAAACGCCAAAAGTGTCCATTAAATATCTAGGAGTCGGGATGGATAAAAACCTTAATTACAAAAAACATATAGAGGAGATAGCAAAGAAAGCGCAGAAAATGACGGAGGCATTGTATAGGCTAATGCCAAACAAAGGCGGCCCTAGAGCAAGTAAAAGAAGGGTGCTGGCATCGGTGGCCCACTCCATCATCCTCTACGCAGCGCCCATCTTTGAGAGTACGATGTTGGTTGAGCTCTACCAGAAAAACTTACATCGGTACAAAGGCAACTGGTGATTGATATCTGTGGTAACAATCTCGACCGACGCAGTGCTCGTGATTGCAGGATTAGTCCCTATAAATAAAATGGTCAGAGAACGAGCCCATCTATTCAGAAGCAAAGAGTGGAAGCCAATACATTGCGGGAAAAACCTTAGATGAATGGGAAAACGAATGGTTGGGCATAGGCAAAGGAACGTGGAAGAGAGAACTAATGAAAGACCTAAAACTGTGGATAAATAGAAAGTTTGGAGAAGTGGACCGGTGGCTCACGCAAGCCCTAAGCTTCCACCTATCTCTTCGCAATTGGGAAAGTTCCGATAGAGAAATGCTACTTTTGCGGAGAGGACGACACTCCGAGGCATGCGATCGAGTGTCCGGCTTGCACGGATCTGAGAGTGGTGGCACAGGGTAAAAACAGCGATGTTAACTCTGAAAACCGGTTACCGAGAATGTTAAGCAGCGAGGAAGTGTGGCAAACATATGCGAGGATGTTGCGAGAGATAAGGAGGAGAGGAGGAGGATCCAGAGGAGGTCGTTTTAGTCCGTGCAAGTCGGACATACCCTGCTGACAAGCAGAAATCCGAAGGATTTTTTCCTCCTCACATTAAAAAAGACCTACCTATTTTAAAAGTAAGTACGACCATAGTATAATAATATGCCACACTAATCATATTTACGTTCCATGTGATGTGCATATAAAGAAAAAGTAATCCATCTGACTAATTTAATTCTATTCATTCACAGAAAAATAATTTGTAGTGTACAGAAATGATCCGTAATAGCCGCCCATCACACGCGAATGTCCCAACATTGCCTTTTTGTTTATTAAAAATGTAAATTTTGTTCCGGTCCCAGCAGTCTACACAATGGTCATAGATTAGCAATCCTACAGTACTATACTAATTTATTTATACCTACTATATATAGGACAATAAAAATTTCCTTTTCCAGGATTTCGCTTTAAGCGACTTACAACAACAATAGAGTACAATACAATAGTACAGTGTACAATAGTACAGTGCAGTATTTTTAGTGCGTATATTTTTGTCCTCTACAAATTTTACAATTTTGCTTTAAATTTACCCCACTAAACTTGCTCTGTACCTAATAGCCACCCACCACATGCGAATCTACAATACATAGTCTTATTGTTTACTAAAAATGCAAATTTTTTTTCGGTCCCTACAGGCTACACGATAGTCACAGATTAGCAAGCATAAAATAGGTAATTTACTAATTCATTTATACTATTAAAGAACAGGAAAAAATCACCAGGTGTTCGTAATGCGGTGTAGGTAGTGCGTATATTGTCTCGATGACATTTTAACCATTTTAATTTTTTTACCCTTTAGCCCCCCAACACTTTTCCATAATGCCACTAGATTGAGAATCTCTTGCTCTTATAAAATCTGCGACTATATGTCTGTCTGTTCACGATAAATGAAAAACAACGATTAACAGATTTTATACGGCTTTCACGATGAGTACAGGAAGATTTCTTTTTAAGGTTTTGTGAAAATTAGCTCAACTTTAAGGACAATTGTTGGAAGTGACGAGAAAAACTCAAGACGCCAAAAAAAACATGGTCACATAAAATATTTTTTTGGGGTTGGTGGAAAGTTACAAATACATACTAATTTTCTCGCAAACGATACAAACGCAGATAATCGAAAGCGGGTAGATATAATAAATAATAATGCTGTATTGATTAGGTAGTAGAGTATCTTTTCGTATGTTTTTAACTCAGCATAGCAATGACTTTCTGTTTAATATATACATATATATTAACATAAATGCTTATAATATACATATAGATAAACACCCAGACACTGGAAAATATTCATGTTCATTACACAAACATTTTTCCAGAGGTGGGAATCGAACCCACAGCCTAGGACGCAGAAGCAGGGTCACAACCCTTTATGCCACTCGGCCCTCAGTAAATACCAGTAGGAACTGTATTTTTGCTAATCGGTGAAACTACAGTTGGCGGGTGCATAGACTGTAGGTAGCTGTAATAGTCTGTAATACCTTTTGATTTTCCCCGTAGCAATGGCGGGAGTTTTTTTTATTGTCGTAACTGGTATTTTCTATGCATAATGGCCGACACGAGATTACAGAGCTTAGCAGTCGCAACTCGCAATGATACTGGTGGTTCCGTGAGACCTACAACGGGAAACATTTAACAAAAGAACCGCTTTGATTACGGTGTCCTTTGATGTTACTTTGCAGTTTTTTTTATAAAATGTTACGAATAGATACTTATCTGTGAAAGCGACCCAATAAGATGGTATTTATAGATACCTATCTTTTTGCTTTCTATTTGTCGCTCTTCTTCGTCGTATTCTTCAATACTGAAGGTCGTGTCCACACTGCAGTGCTCTCGTTATGGTGTTATATTTGTCGCTAGTCTCAAATAAATACCTATTTTTAACCCCTGTCCATAATTTTCTACTTCAATAGATTTTTAACCGTATTTTCATATTTTAAATCACACCTGAAGATTAGTGAAGATGCAATCTAAAACGAAAGTGGGCTATCGTCATAGAAGTAGGATGAAGTCCTAGTTCTTCAGGTTTGCGCCATGGAGGCCGTCGACTGACATATATAACTATGCAGTTGCAGTGAATCTGGTAGGCATTTTAACCTATCTATGTTACAAATGTTGTCAAACTTTCAGTTCTATAAGGTTGGTACGTACCTAAATAACAATAGCCGCCGGCTATTAGACACTTGCTTTAAAAATTACAAAGGAAGAAAAATTTTATATTCAATTAAAGTTATTTTCTAGAATTTTATCCAATGAACATTAACATCAGCCTGTTTATTATGTCTTACTTCCTTCTGACTTCTCAGCTCCAATGGCGGCCCAAGACCAAAACTTAATGTGGAAAAGGTTCGCGATGCCCTCTGATAGTGTAAGAAAGAAACATACCTACATTGAAAAAATACTTAAGATTAATATGCATAATGAACATAATTAATAAATAAAATAAAAAAGCCGTTATTGCTGGTATTGGTTTTAAGTACATTTCAATTTTTTTTTTAATATAAAACAAAATAGAATGGAAATCTTTAGAGGAGGCCTTTGTCGGAAGACAAGCTGCAACAGAATAATGACCGTTTTGCCGATAGTTATTGAAGACTTATTAAAAAAAAAATAGAAAGTTATTGAAGAAAATTAAAGAAATCACTATTGTATTATATCAACTAAATTGTTTCGGCGAAAAAAAAAAGAACATAATTATACCAAACTAAAGGAACATAGTTAAAAATAAGTAAAAAAAATTAAGATGACAGAAATTGTCTACTTTTATTTTTTACTGAATTCCTTAGTGATTGGGTCTTTATTAGGAGCGTGTACTTTTTGATGTCATACTTTTTAAAATTTGTGAGGCGAGAGGCCCTTTACACCGCGAAGCCGTGGTGGGCCCACGCCTTACGACGTCTCTGTCCACTTCATAGGAGATGATTTTGAGCTTAGGCTCACCACGATTCTAGAACCTATAGGTTGACTCTGTAACAATCATTATTATCCAGATGTTATTATGTGCTACTGAAGTAATGTAATGACTGCGACCGAAGACTAACGAAACCAAAAAATTTTTAACAAAAAATAGAACCGACTCAAAACGCACTAAAAAGTAAAAAATAACTGTGTCATTTAATTGCTTTAATTTACCAGCAAGTTAAGGAACATAGTAAAGCGGTTTGTCGGTTCCGGTAATGTCTTTAAAGTAGAAACCTTGGCTGGCACCGACTCCTAGATATGCTTAAGTAAATTAAAGCAACTAAATGACACAGTTATTTTTTACTTTTCAGTGCGTTTTATTTCGGTTCTATTTTACTTTATAGTAATTTATCGCCACGTAACGTACTCGTACTATACTGTCATAGTATATTATACGGCACTTGTAGCCAAAAAGTACTTACACAAAAACCGAAATCGCTGCAAGTGTGCCTATAAAATTCGAAGAATTCCTTCAATTTTTCCAAGATATCATCATCAGATTCTAACATGATGACAATGGGACCATCTTTGAAGTGTGCCCTTTCTAATAAAAAAAGAATTATCAAAATGGGACAACTCTCTAAAAAGCCATACATAAAAAAAATATATACGTGTCGAATTGAGAACCTCCTCCGTTTTTTTTCGTCGATTAAAAATAGTAGCTTTCAAAAATATTGCAAATGAGAGTTCATCCGGGAGTTGGATCCACAGTTTCAGAAAGCAACAGAAAATAGGTTGCGGATGTTAGAAGCAGACCAATCCAGACTGACCAAATGAAAAGAATTTGACGCATAAAAAAAATATTTATTTTAAAAAGTTCTAAAACAAATAAAGTGTAAGTATTTCAAACTAATTTGCGAAAAATTACTTTGCGAAAGTTTATCATAAATAGTTAATATTTTGTTAATTTTTCTATTTTCCATGAAAAATGTACGAAACCAAACTACCATGTCACTCAGCTCTGACAGAAAACCTACTTACGTATCTACGTTTCTCTCCGAAACTGGAGCATCCTGAGATGTTGACTCTACAATGTTCAATAGCGAAGTTTAACAATTCAGATCTGAATTGAATTGAAATTTCATTTTTTATTCAGGTAGGCTTTAATACCAACATTTTGAAATGTGAGAGACTCCACTACAGTCACTGAGATGAATCCACCATTATTTCGAAAAGTAGTGTCGGTCGAGAGGAGCCAAAGTATATTATCTACGTATCGTACGTACTATGGGTCTCGGCCGCTAAGATTAAAAAGTAAACAAACGTACCCTTCGGCCAATGCAAAACTTTGTTGTTAATTTTCAGAATGATGCAATAGTTTAAACACGCACAATCTCGTTGTTGTCTACAAGCAACGTCTGAAGAACTTTTTTTTTTTTTTTTTTTTTTTATCGACTACAAGTTAGCCCTTGACTGCTATCACACCTGATGTTAAGTGATGATGCAGTCTAAGATGGAAGCGGGCTAACTTGTTAGGAGTGGGACGAAAATCCACACCCCTTTCGGTTTCTACACGACATCGTACCGGAACGCTAAATCGCTTGGCGATACGTCTTTGTCGGTAGGGTGGTAACTAGCCACGGCGAAAGCCTCCCACCAGCCAGACCAAGACAAATTAAGAAAAATCTCAATCTGCCCCGCCGGGAATCGAACCCAGAACCTCCGTCTTATAAATCCACCGCGCATACCACTGCGCCACGGAGGTTGTCGAAATTATTGTCGAAATTATTTGTCGCTATTAAAACGTAACATTTCTTTAATTTAAACAGGCTTTAAACAAAATTTTACCTTCCTACTGTACCTATCTAAATACATATCTACTATACTCGTGTATGTCGTACCTATCTACGAAATGCCAAGAAGATACTGTTATTTAATACATCCGATCGGCCGGTAGATAATGAGTCTGATGTCCTTTCAAATGGGCCCCTTTTGCTTATAATTGTACGTTACAGAGACCGCATCGAAATAAATGCAGCATTAAACTCTATTTTATTACACTAAATTGACACAAATTTGACAAAAATAGTATCATTATAAACATAGTCACAAATTAAATAGCCGTTTATGTAGCGACTTGAAGAAAATTTAAAATAATGAGGGGAATTGGTCAGTTGACGAACAGACTTGTTCTAAAGGTATCTCATTCCGAGTTGGGTAATCTCTTAAAAATAATTACACCTACTTATACAAATAATTTTTAGCTAAAGAAAAAGGGTAGGTAATAAAATTCAAAAGCGACTGTAGATTAATATAATTATTAAGAATATCATTATCGCTCATTTGTAATAATAACTTTGTTATTCTACTCGTCACTAGATGGCACTGCAGAAAGGAATAAAGTCTAATATTTTTATTAGATTTTTATTTAAATTAATTTATTGTTTAAACAATTATTAATTAATTAAATTAATTTTAACATTTAGTTAATAAATTAAATGCCTCTATTAAGGAAATAGGCATCATATCGACAAATGGCTATCTACGAACGAATGCCACCAATTTTCTTACACCGGGCTGCTATTGAAAATTTCTAGGAAAATTAAGAAAAAAAGCTTAACACAAGACTCAAACCCAGGAGCCTTATGATCCTTAGTCTCATAGGCACTGGGCAATCTAGGTAATTAGAGAAAGCGCTTTCGCACTTATTTTGTGATGTATACCTACTATACTAGGTATTTTAGCTATGTGCTAATTCTATTTCGAATTGCATCTTCGTTGTTATAAATAGTGGTCAAACATATGCCTACAAATAAAAAAGAAAACGAATATGAGGCTGTTATTGTGGGCACACGTGCTGGTGGTACAAAGAGCGGCAGCTGGGGGGGCGTGCAGGGCGGCACCGGCCCGCCTAGCTGATCGGCAACACTAACGATAAACCCCTTACGTATTAGGTAATTTGGTCACGCTTTTTATATTGCGTGCTTTATTTTTTTACTAAAAGGAGAAGCATGTAAGTAAGAGGTGTAGAAAAATACTAATTTCAGAAAAATCACAGCGTACCTGAACTTGGGAATGTGCTGCCAATCCGTGTCTTAGAAAGCAGGTTAAACCGATAACTATACGTTGCGTTCTAAACCCGGAGCATTATTGATTCGTAATTGAACAGTTTATAGTCAACATCTCCTAATAATGTAACCATCTCCAGTTTTGGAGAGAAAAGTACGTTGAAATTTTCTATCGGATCTGGGTGACTTTGTCGCAAGTACTTGTTGTTTTTGAAGATTTTTGCAGAAATAATAAAATTAGGTAACTGTTAGCGTTTTTGGAATTTATGAGTCATATACTTATATTGACTACCTCGGTCGTCTTGTGGTTAGCCTGTGTGGCTTCGATCACGAGGTCCTGGGTTCGATTCCTGGGTCGGGTCATGGAATAATTCTGAGCTTTATCATTCTTCCATGAAATGTTCAGTACATTCCAAGCCCGGAGTTTGTAAGTTGGTGGTGTTACACCCCCGTGCCTCGGAGAGCACGTTAAGCCGTCGGTCACGGTCACAATCATCTGATAGTGATAGTTAATAAATGAAACATTATCACCCTAAGCCCGCCAACCCGCATTGAAGCAGCGGCCCACTGCAAGGCCAATTTATATTTGGAATATAAATATTTGCCTCCTTGTGAAGATTATAATAAATAATTGAAATTTATGTTTATAGATTTGAAAATAAAAGATATCAGAGCACCATCAGTCATAAGATAACTGCAACAAAGTGTATGCAACGTCATCGTGTAATACACGATGTTGAATCGTTCCCGCAATAAAACCGAATGAATTTTACAGCTCCATAAATAATGGTCAATATGTCGAGCAGTATTGTCGAAGCTGACAAATTGCCGCTCTCGCTTGCCGCCGCATTGTGCGCTTCTGCGGCGTGGCCTTTTGTCATCTCCAACACAACGCTACGACATTACACGACGACTGTACTCTGTATCATTTTCACCTCTCGTAAAGAATTGCGAATCCGTTTTTATTATACTCACCGGGTCAAAGGCGGTTTCTTCGATTTGATTAATGGCGGATTTTGTTTGCTTTACAACTATTAAAGTAGGAATGTCGGAAAAAATTTGTTTGTGAACAGATAATGTTTAGTTCAAATATTACTGGAGTGAAAAGTAAACATGATAAATGTTTGTGTAGGAACCGCATGTTTACCTGATTTGCTGTTTATTATTTACCTATTGAAAAAGCTGATACATAAAATTAAACCACTTATGTAAAAAATTGTTCGGAGTATCGCAAAAGCATCTTCATACTAAGCAAAGATACAAATTATTCGCGTTCAGTGTTCTTCCCGTACCTATATATAAGCATGTATGTCTACCTGTTTATGAATGGGTAACCTGTGATTGTATTTGTCTGCAACTTTTTCAAAAAATAAAAATCAAATTTACTGAAGGTTTTATTGAAACCCATATTGTTAAGAAAAGTTTCAGTAGGTACTTAGACAAATCAGTTACCTAATGGCGATTTTAATGTAGTTTTACGGACTTTATGGAGATTTTTACTTGAAATAAGTTTTTGCACAATTTTAGTTTTCTCCATCCTTCATTCACCTTCAGTACTTATGCTATCTATTTGTTTTTCGTTGTTTAATTGTACCAGTTAAAGAGGGTGTGAACCGTAGCCCCACACTCCCTCGAAACTTATAGATATTTGCTTTAAAATCGAACTGCACAATAACATTATTGTGCCTATACAAAAATAAATTGCTGTGAAAATGAAATAACAACCGCGTCCCCTTCTATTAACTGATGATGTAGCGATACTACACGGACGAAGTTGCTAACGCGAACTTCGCTCTTCGATATGTTTGTATCTAACATAGGAAAATAAATTTTAAGGCAAAGCGATACGGTTTAAATTATAAAAACGCAATTGTCTAGAATCGTTGCAATGAAATACAATATCTATAGTAGCCGTGACGGGTGAATGGAGTATAAAAAATACATAAATCAAAGTCAAAAAGGCATAGAGAATAGGCAGAGCGGCGGTCGAGTTGTTTGTCACCAGCTGCTGCCGATGACTGACAAAGCATTATTCTCGTGTTCCCATCAATAATGAGGGTAATTTTGTCACATTAGCTCGTAGACGTATTTGGCTATTGTTGTATTTCATTATTTTGAGAAATTATTTTTGCGAATCTACAGTCGTGAAAATAAATTTCATAATGTAATTATAGGAAAGAATGCAGTAAAAGGGCATTAAAATTGGTATATTGGTGTTGCTTTATATCAAGCTTATAATATTTTTTACCTACATACCAAATGACCAAATGTATTTTTATTTTGGCCACAATATACTGTATAAATTATATTTATACAGTCATTGGTAGGTATGTACTCATTTTTGTAGCGCTATTATGTATGGAGTTTTTATAATTTTATATTAAGTTGTTGTAAGTTCTGGTTTTGTTTCTATATTATCGAATTAGACAGAGAAAGGTAGAGATTACTAAATTAATATTAATTACAAATCATATATAACAATCTCTAAGTAATTAGTAATCTAGTAATCTTTGTAAGTATCTAAGTATAACCTATCTACATTCTTTACTTATCTGAATTTCCACCACGGCAACAAATATTCTGTAGAAATTAGCCACATAAAATAATAAATAAAATAATAAATAAAAATAAATAATTATACATATCTCTCAAATTAGTGTAAAACATAATAAAAAAATAGAAAAGCCCATGTACTTACCTACTTTCTTTTTATTTTTTCTCATTTGACTAAAAGTTTTTGCGGTAAAAGAGCACCGGATGGCAATTTCTAAGTGTGGTGTTAAAATGTCTTCATTATGCGTAAATCGCTTTTTGCCACATTCGTGACTAAAAATATTTAGAGGTATATTGGATGAGATCTACTGTTGCGGTGAATGTATTTTACTATATTGCAATTTCTAAACTATCAGCCTGCCTTAGGGAGAATCCACAGTTATTTAGTTGTAGTTATTCGCATATGACTGCGAATGTTTTTAAAAGTTAGATACATTTTACACATGGGTTATAGGCGTAGTTTTGCTTATATCAGCTGTGTATAGGATATGATATTATAAGACGGACGTTTGTTTGTAAATGTGTGTGTGTATCACTCTATTCGACCAGAAATAATGAACATATTCTCTATGCAACGTAGAGCATCAAAAGATTCATTAAGAAAGATGTGAATAAGCAAAATAGGTTCCAGTAATTACGGTGAAACAGAGTGACAAGTTCCTATACACATTTACCAACAAATCTCTACCTCATATTTTAATTAGTTACATGGGCATAGCCATAGCTTCTAAGTGGAGGAAGGTCCGAGGGTCCAATAAAGTTTCACCATATCTTATAGTTTCGCCATATCATCTTTGTCCGTTTGTTTGTCAGCGGTTTTATGACTCTTAGTAGGTACTCAAAAATTTCTCAATAATATATTTAAACAGTCCACAATTTTCATTCTCATCGTATGCTCTCCGGACTCCTTAAGCCCATGATTAGTTACTACAAACACCAGGCTATTGATGAACCAATTTTGGACCATCTATATATTTGTCGAAGTCGCTGTAAAGGAGCGTTATTTAACCAAAACAGTTTGACCGAATAGCCATCAGTTAGTAAACACGTGAATGTACTCGTAGATAGCATATGGAAGTAAGTACAAACGCTCGTCACCGGAGCTTGCGGTTACGCACAACGCCATCTGGCGCCCTAATTACTTCCTACGCTTTGAATCCAAAGCCTTTACTGGCTTTTGTTAGTCGACATTTAACTTTATAATTTTTTTTAAGGCAAATTACCTACGTAGATAATAAAGAAATAAGAGAGTGCACCGCACAAAAGCAAACTGGTAGAAAGTTGTCCGTTTCCATTCCTGTTGGAATTAAACTGCCGTAAAATTGATAGTTTGCTGGTAACCGCAACTTTGGCATGTAATTGTATGTTAGATTTTAAATATGCATGTTTAAAAATATTATTTTACTTGTACGTACTTATTCATAGAATAATAATAAAAGTTCGTTATTTAATCGAGGAACATGTAATAGGTAGGTAAGTCAGCTTTATAAAATATTTAATTATGTATTTGCTCACCTATATTCTTTGCATTTATTAGAGAGTATGTTTATTTATTTGCAATGACATGCGATTATATCTAAGTAGGTACACTAAATAATAACGTTTTAAAAGATGCTAAAAGTTTGTAGTTTCTGCTACTCCTTACTAGATGTCGCTAAAGACACTAAGTTCTACTAATCTTGAGCCAGAGATTTGAAAAATTTTGCAAAACTTGGCAAAAGAAAAGCTTAATACTTCATAATATGAAGTATTACAGGCTAGTCACTGAATTAATGGCAATCTTGTCCAGCTGCATTGTCCGCGTGAATTTTGTAGGATCATATATATTATAATATATCATATTATTAATATAAGTATGTCTACATACTTATATTAATAAAAATATCATAAGCAATTGTTTAATAACTACTTAGTTTCATAGAATTCTGCAGTAACAGACTGACAGACACACATACAGATAGATATAATAATTCATTTATAAGATTATGTGGTCGTGTTTTTAAATATTTCTCTAGGTCTAATTTTTTATTCTAAGCTGAATCCACAGAGCTAATAAAACAATAAAATATTAAAACATATCTAGACGTTTTTCAGTGTTTTTAACCTACTATATACTAAACCTACTTATGCAAATAAATAATACTATATCAGCAAAATTAGTAGTTTAATGAAATTACGGAAAGTCCACTAGATAAACATCAAAGGCAGCCATTTCACCTGAAAAGCAGTATTAAATGTATGTCCCAATATTTAACGCAAAACGTGTTGTTCTCAGCTCAAGCGATCTAATTCAATTAATTTATTTCTTCCACCAATTAATGAAACAACAAAAAAAAAAGTAGAGTCAAGACACTTATGAATTATAGAAAAGAAACCAACTTATTTTATTTCAATGAAAAGAAAATGCAATTAAGGACCTTCCTAGATAAATACTAATAATATATACCAGTAAAATTAGGTCAACTTTTGATGTTTTAATTAAATTACGGTTACCTCATTAAACAGCAAAAGCGACTAATTTGTAAAACAATTCCCATAATTAAATATACGCAGCCCGTTTCACCTGAAAAACAATTGTAAATATATGTCCAAATATTTAACGCAAGACGTGTTGATCTCAGCTCAAGCGATCTAATTCAATTAATTTATTTCATCCACCAATTAATGGAACAACAGCGACGCGACCGAGCGATGCAAAACGCAAACAAAATACGACTATTTATTATTTTCCCTTTGTGTCGCCGGATTTGGAATAAGCTTGGGCGGTGCCTCGCCACAATGGACCCCGGGCTCTATTATATCGATAAAACAATAAGCGCCTTTATTAAAAAAGACATTCAATAATTTATTTTATTCATATTTTATTTGCACGAAACGGAGTGTTGTACAATAAAAGTGTTCAATACAGCCATGGAAGATAAATTATATTATTTTTGTCTTCTTTTTAACTTAATTTGCTTAGTGGTTTAGTTTTATTTAATTCGGTAAGTATTTTGCAAGAATCTCTGATTTGAAATAGATCGACAGCCTTCTATTTCTCTGTTAATCTCCGTTTCTAAAGACCGTTTCCAAGATGCAAAGGTCTGTTCTCTCCCTCTAGGCGACAACTACTGAGTGACAGTAGTTATTCGGAAAACGTGACTTCACATTATTTATCCAGTTCCGATTTTTAAGTTTTAAATAGTTCTTCAAGGAAAACGATTTAAACTTAAGACCTTGTTTAGAAAGATTTTTAATTCCGGCTGCAGTAGGTAATATGAAGCTTTTAAGAAAGTTACAACTAAACAAATGTTTCGCGGGCTGTTCAAAGAATGTATGAATAGGTCGCACACGCCATCTGTCGGGGTGGATTGAGACATTTTTGCAATAGCGTCGTAATTACACACTTCCGCATCCGGGTACGCGTGCGCAAGCGTCACCGCTCACGCCCACTGAAGACAGGAATGTTTGAAATTTAACACCATTTTTGGTAACACTTGGGTAAATGATATCTTAACAATTGTGTATGATGTAATGTGACGATGTTGGCAGTTGGTGTATGATTCTTCGGCTAGAGACGATTGAGAATTTTATATTCTCTTAAATCGGGTTTAGTGATAGGTTTCGGTCGCAGCCTCCCTGCACAAATGTGTTAGACAAGAGGTGTAGAGTGTCAGTATGATGCATATAGAATCAAATTCGTAAAATACTTGCTTCTGCGCCTTGAGGAGCCATACTTACCGACTTATTAGAAAATTAAAAATATTGAGTAAGATGATATACCATCTTAAATTATATTGACACTTAACACAAGGTGAGAGAATAAGCCGCAAATTGTCAATCATTTATAATACAAACACATAATTTTTCTTCGATGACAGGAATTCAGGAACAATTTAAAGGTCTCGCATAACTAGTGCATTGCATAACTGTAAAGATTTATTATAATTAGGGAATGTTAGTTTTTGCTTCGGCACACGACAGTCATTAACAGTTTGACACTAAGTTAGCAAAAACTGGGGCAAATGTCACCAATTATTGCGTATGCGTTGACTTACGACTGCTGTGATTTATGATGTTGTACCTAGTTATTTTATTTAATATATTTTTATTGATTTTAAAGCAATGGCTTTTAAAGGTAGACTTGTACATGATGGTAGGACTTCTCCGAATGATCTTTTTAATTGACTAGTAGGTACCATTCTTTAAATGCCATCCGATTTCAATGCTACTCCAAATGGATAACCCAGCCTGCGCAAAATACCGTTGCAGTTATGTACCAACATCTAAACGTAACTGTCGTTTCAGTAAATAGCAAGAAACCGTGCAGCAACATTCAGCACATCCGTCGGTTACCTTTGATTGGCTCCGGGTGCGAGTTGCCGACAAAGCCGCCATTTGCATTCACTTTGTCATTCATGTCGTACGCGAACCTCATTCCTATTCCGTGCCGAATGTTGCTATGCTAATGACATTCGATCGTTACCAAATTTCTTTTACTCCAGCAATATGTGAACCAATGTTTATATTAAGACTAAGTAGGTAGGCTCGTTGATCCATAGGTTCATAAGGTTATTTCTTAGTTTCGATTTCTACGACGTGTAATTCAATGGAGATTTTTATAATTTTTAGTGTTGAGCGTTTAATGGCTTATCCCAGTTCCTCCAAGAGCACGTTTAGCCATCGGTCCACGTTATACATAAACATCTGATACCTCATGATTGCTGCAGATTCTAATACGACGCTTGCCAACTGTATAGCGACGTGAGGGTCTGTAAATCTCTTAGAGAAAGAAAGGAGTTTGATCTCTTCAATAGGCATTAAAGATAATCTAATGATAATATATACTAGACCTACAGAAATAGTCTTGTATTTACTTGTTCTTAAGGGATTATGAAGTCTGCTGCATCATCAACTTTTGTTTTGCGTTTTCCGGGGTACTATGTTTCCACGAGCCTGATTGACCTATTTTTGCAAAATATAATAGTAAGTTTTCATTTGTTTAATATAAGAAGTAATTTCTTGCAACTGACTCATTTAACATGTCGATAACAAATCTTTAAAATTACTTACGGGGATATGTGCGTCCCTAATGAGTGCAGTTCAGATAATAATCTCTCCGTGTAAAGTTATACAGCGTGTCAAATCTGTACAGATAACATAACATACACACAGGAAAGACGAACGTGAATAAAACTTTGAAAGATATTTTCATCACGCGATTTAGTGGAAAAATATATTATATATTATTTGTGATAGAGACTTACTCTACGAGTAATATAGATGGTTAAAGTTAGATTTGTTATCAATTTAATGCAGAGTTGAATGCTATCTATTTGTCGCGCAGTTGATAAATTTTGCCTAATCAAAGCAATGTTACAAATGTTTGTACAAAAGACCAAAACAAATCTCTAATGATAATTTAAAAAACAAGAAAAGCAGATAAAGTAAATAAAGTGATGCAATAGAAGATTGCTTAAATATTTAAATCTACTTAAGCTTTAAAAAAATAAAGAAAATAATAGTGTAGCTTAAAATTAGATAATATGTCACAAAATAAAAGCTGAAGAAAAAAATTAAACTCTACGTATATTAAAATGCCCGTTTTGAAAAAGAACATGACAATTCTCTTTTTAAGCTCTATAAAACGCGTTGGTAAGTAAATATCCTTGTTTTATTACTCTGATTAGTATAAATAAACAGAGTGAAAGTCAACAAAAATATTTGCACAAAGCGCCACGATTGCTTTCAAACATCAAAAAGCGCAAAATGAAGCAGAAACTAATAAAGTGACGCACAGAAGATTGCTTTAATGTTTAAACCCCAAACGACCGCTGATTGAAATGCTCCCCTCGCCCTGAATGGGCCCAGTGCTCGTTTTAGTCAATAGATGCGCTAATTTGCATCATCCTTTGACTAAATTACAATTTAGAATTTGGATAAAAGAAATGTACCACTTATTCGAAAGTATACTGATATTATTAGATCTAACGTCGTATATGATCGAGGGATTAAAAAAGTACTAAGACAAGTTAACTGTAATTAGGCAATGTCTTTTAATTTTAATTAAAAGTATTGTCTGAATGAGAATGAATGTATCTTTAAAAAGTTTCACATTCAAAATGAGAATCAATTGTCATGTCAAGACTGATAGTCAATTATTTAATTGATATAGTAAATAAAAGAGATAACAGTTTACGGCAAACACATCCATAAAATTAGTTTTTTTTAATATCTTCAGTAGGTATTTGGGGTTTTTAAACACCTTGATATTAAGAAAAAAAAATATATTGGAAACAGTAGGACTTAATAACAAAGAGTTTTATATATTATAAACATTCGATGAACGTCGTGATTTTTGTGTGCACCAAAATCTGAACTTTAACAAAAATGGATTAGACAATTTGGCAGTGTTCGAGGTTGAGTTAAGTATTCGCGAGGGGACGCGTCGGGACCCCAGGGCAATTTGCTGTCATTATTTTATCACGTCACAAAAAGACGATTCAGGTTTGCGATAACATGGATCTGTTTTCTACATGTTAAAGTAATCCTCTGTGACAACAATGTACAAAATTCATCTTTTTCTTTACCATCTATCTACCTATTTAAAGTATATTAGCTTGTTGTGTAATATATGGTCGTATAATATACTTAATTTCGAAAAACATATACATATAATATCATCTATAGTACAAAATTAAAGGATGTAGTCTGAAAAATAATTCATAAAGAATACTTACCTAGGTATATCTTTTTATCGTGAGGTAATCTTTATGAATACCTTTTTGTCACGGAGACTCAAAATGGTTATGTCGGACTTCTACCGACCAACAGCGTTCCAGCTCATTGTCTGGTGACTGGGCCACTGGAACAATTCGAAGATCACTGCAACCCAGCTCACGGCACCCACAAACTCTTCTGTAGAGTTCAGAGAAGCCTGCCTTATTGAAGACAAAAAGTGTCTATAAACTCAAGGCCGACTTATAGGTACTTACATTAAAACTAACTTTTACATTGCGTAGATATATTTTAAACTCGCTTGACAGTGCGTGTGAAAACATGACACCCTCCTCGTTTTATTGGAGTTCGTGTTCATTATCTAGTATTTGTTTTACTGGAGTTATACGGATCAAATTGTTTGTTTTTTGATGCTTTGTGTTGAGTTCAATTTTTAATTTCTTTTTGCTGGACCAACAACTTAACGTGACTAACTAAGAAAAGGGATCAAATACCGCTAAAAAACTCTAGATTGCTGCTGACAATTCCTGGGAAAAAAAGAGTTCTATATATCATGTTTTTAATTGGAACTTGAGAACTTATCATCCGAAGCAGTGTACACCACAGGACTAACGGCAACCAAGCTATTACTACGTTAATTGCTTCAAAATCAATTAAAACATTTGATAGCTCAGAAAAAACAATAACAGACGAAATAAAGGGTTGTTTTCATTTCCGTGATTAGTGCCGCCAAGCCGGTAAAGATTTATCACCTCTCAGAAAACGGGTGTCAAATGACGGTGCGGCGGATGGCGGATATGCCTTATGACTGAGCGCGCTACTAAATTATAACATTTTAACTTGACAGCCCATGTCACGCTTATATAGAGCACGTTTAACGGGGATTATTTGCCTTAAGCGAATATAGAGATGAGTGGATGCGCTTTTCTTTTTAAAAGTATTTTTCAGGTGCCGACTTTAACGACTCTCGTTGTTGGTCCAATGTCGCCTTCGATGTCGATTATAATCAATAACACCTGATAGTGACCGTAATAGCAGTAAATATTTTTTTGTTATTCTAAGCCCTCCAAACCAGTGCGCGGTGGATCTAAGCTTCCCTTTAAGGGGAAAAACCTGGCAGTTAGCATTTACAATAAGCTAATGATATTGACTTAATAATGTTCGACAAGTTAGCATTAGTTTCAGCCATATCTTCATGGTAAATGACTGAAAAATCTCTATAGTTTTCAGCAAAGGTTACAGGCCCACAAGTACCTAATTATATTATGTAGGTATTTATAAAATAAAAATAAGTATTGAACTTTTTTTAAGTTAGTTCCTTATTAATATATTCTAGCACCTAATGTTATCAAACTTTTACATATTTTAAAAACTGTATGCTCAATGGATTTTATGTTTCTCCAATAGCAATATGTCATTGTAGTTGGGAAGTTCGTAATACGAGCTTCTGTTTTATGACGCATGTTGACAGTCGTCGTAGACGATTCTTAAAAATGTAAAAAACACACAGATTCTATACATTATTCGAGATGTTAGTTTTGTTTTCGCATCAAATTAAAATGTTTACTTAATTTAGATATTCACACTTACAAATCAAGGAGAAAAATCTGTAGCATTTGACTAAATTGGACAACCAACCATTCACATCCTTGAAAACATGTAGCTTGGTTTATATTTTTTTTGGAGTTCCTAAACTTCAGTTATTGTAGCTCCGTTTGAGTACTGAAGGATAGCAGATTAACGTTATCTTCGACATAAGCAAGCTCCTAAAATAGATAGTTATCTCAATGCTCTGTTCTTTAACTAGGTTAGTCTTACGTTACTCAACTATAAAATCTTACATTAGAATTTAAACTATCGCGAGTGTTTTCCATATTATTAAAAATATAACGGCTAAAACTCACGTACTGAAGGATAGCCGATTAACGTTATCTTCTACATAAGCAAGCTCCTAAAATAGCTATAAACTTTATATAGTTATCTCAAAGCTCTGTTCTTAAACCAGGTAGTCTTGCGTTTAAAAAAATATTCTCTCATTTTAGAAGTTACGGGGGGGGGGGACACATTTTACCACTTTGGAAGTATGAAATTCAGTTTAGATAAAAATTATATTAAAAATCTCAATACCATTGTAAAGTCGTTTTGTGCAATTTAAGCAAATCGGCTATAACATGTTGCAATCAAAAGAACATTATTATAAAAAATAGATATTTTATATGTACGTACAACAAATGTACATCAAACGAAACCATTAGGTGTGTATCTTTGCACCGGATTGAGTTTCAGCAGTTATATATTTAATAAGAACGAAATGTACATCAAACGAAACCACTATGTATTGACACAAACTTGAAAACATTTAGCTGCTTTCGATTCTTATTTTGTACGAAAATGAGTTCCTAAAAATGCAGTTATTGTAGCTCCGTTTGAGTATTGAGGAATGGCAGATTAATGCTTGTTCGAAGAAGGCGATATTACTTCTGAAGAGGGTCTAAAACTTATGATTTACTGCGAGCGGCTCGCTGTTAAAAAGTTGTAAACTGCCTGTGTTTCCGTTCTTTGCAACAATGTTGGCACGTTTATTTTGCTATCTGCTTTACCATCGCATTTGAATGCGTTATTGGCTTTTGATCATACCTTTGGGAATATTTTTATGTTCGTGTTATTGCTTTCTGAATACGGTTTGTCCACTTTTATTTCAAGGAAATTGTAAAAGCTTTCGTGCGTGACATTAAATTGAAATTGCCTTTTAAATACATATTCGTATGTACATAATTTATTTTTATTCAATGAAAAGATGGTTTTTGACTGCAATCTCATCTGATGTTAAGTGATGATGTCATACCATTCCAAGCTCGCTACCATCAAGATAGTGAGCTATCTTGAAAGAGGTGCCTACGTTGTTTTTCAAACCATATCTGCAAATGGTTTCTACGAGGCATTAGATAAATCACTTAGTGACAAGTCTACCATCAGACCAGATTTGACCCAATTTAGATAATATACAACCCTAAATTTATCGAATCGAATCCAGGATCTCTCTATAGTAGGTAGGCCAAGGCCTACTGCATCAGGGAGGTCATCGTAACACTAGCCATGTATTTAATTTTATTAATAAATCTTCCTTCTTCCTAAGTTTTCTGTAACAATATGCATTTATGTTTTATTACTATTTAATATTAGAAAACTGTATTTAGTGGATTGGTATACTTTTACAACTTTTGTTTATGGCGGTTTTAATTAGCCACAGTTTGGTCAAATTGCAAATCCGGCCAGCGCTTGTAAAGTTTTCTAAGAAACTTGTTCACATGTGTGTCGGCGTCTTTGCATCTAGGGCGCCAAAATTTACGAGCCCTTATTAATCATACGAGCAAATTATTGTAATATGATCTTTCCAAAGTTTTTATAGTTTCATGTTAATATGACATAATTAAGAACATACAGAAGTCAACATCACCATGCAAAAGTTTTAACGACAACGATTCTTGGAAGCCATCAGCTTTACTTTTATCTTTATAATATCATGATAACAAAAATTGTGAATTACAAAATACAAAATAATTCATTTTTGAAGGATAAACAGCTGGTTTTCTTCCTTGGTAGAGTCATTTCGCACTGATAAACTTGACTTTCCAAAATTACTTACTTGAATTAAGTAAATTAAAGGAGAATGCCAGATCCTAACCCAGAAAGACTACAAATTGTAAATATACTAAAAATATCCTATTATTATATAAATGTTTTACAATAATC
The DNA here is from genome assembly GCA_034621355.1 of Mycalesis mineus. Taxonomy (NCBI): domain Eukaryota; kingdom Metazoa; phylum Arthropoda; class Insecta; order Lepidoptera; family Nymphalidae; genus Mycalesis; species Mycalesis mineus. The sequence continues at coordinate 7,518,787 of CM067885.1, forward strand.
CATTTTTACTGATGGACATCGGAATAAAATTATGTTAAAAAAAGTAGATAGATAGATAGATAGATAAAATCTTTATTGCACACATATAGAGAATAACAAACAGAATAATATATAAAACAATGATTACATATGTACAAGGGCGGTCTTATCGCTGAAAGCGATCTCCTCCAGACAACCCGCACAGTTGGAATAAAATAAGGGAAAGCGGATAGTGCAACACAATAATAAATAGACTACATACACTTACATACTAATAATACATAAATAATAATAAGACAAAATATATAGGTAATGTATATATACAGATAATAATAAAGTAATTAATCTATTTCCTTTTAGTTTACACTCTTTACGCATTTTTAAATCTTTATTGTTGCACTGGGTTCTAGCCATTTAAATCGTTTTTATTGTATTTTCATCAAAAGTAGGCTCTAAAAGGCTAATATCCAGAGTCGTTAAGCCTGTTTAAAAATGTATTTAATGAATCTTTACGACTGTAATGCCAGTGTGACAACTATACAGAACAACAATACGGAAATGGACGATAATCAATGTTAGGCTCGTGTCGAATACACGTAGTTCTAGAGCTTTTAAATGTAATTTATATTAAATAGTAAAAAAATGCAATAAAATGATGCATAATACATTGTTGTACAATATGTTTATATTAGTGGGTTAAAGTTCTATACATTGTCTGGCATTCTCCTTTAAGTTTTTTATTATTTATAGCTTCTTACCTTACTCCAATATCCATGCGAATAGTCATGATGATGCTGTCACATGTCTGCATTGTCGTGAAGTGAGATCATAGTCCACAATCTTATCTTAGAATAAAAATAAGTAAAACTTATTATACAAAACTTTTACTTATGGACTACAACTGATAATTTTCCTCAGAGAATAAACCCCTCAGTATACAGGTATTATCAAATAAATGACTTTACTCACATAAGACTACATACATGTAGTAATATATAAATACATAGGTATTTACGTAGTCACATTCATCCAGTTGAAAATATTTACGTGCCTACTACTCAGGTGTTCCTAGCTCTTTGAAGTTCCGAACCATTTCACTAAAGAACACAAGCAGCAATAAGACTTAATGTATTGCCTCTCACGCCACATGTAATGTCGAGCTCAAAGACACAAACGTATGAATCTTTTAGATAAGTACGAGTACTTGGAATGTATAAATGTTACAGCATGTGAGCAAAATACCACACCTGTTGGATGAAACTTGCATAAAATGACTTACTTCTGACTAAGGACAAAAGCTTGACTAAATATTTCTTAACTTAAATCAAACTTTTCCTTAGATTTATTACCAGGCATTGTGGTAAAATTAAATTGCAATAGGTATAGCCATGCAAGGAGTTTGCCCTTGATCCTCAGCCAAGTGAAAGCTACTTAAGACGGTTGAGTTTCTAAGTGAAATAAATTTAAAGTCAGTCTAGAATTTTTAAACATACTTACACATTTTTAAAACAAGTTTATTATAATAAACTCTATTACTTAGTACGTAGTAGGTCTCTTATCCAGACAAATCAAACTCTCCCGAACTTGATGGAATTTTGTGGTTTATTGGGGAGTTCCTGTGGCCACCTTTTAGCTTCAACTAAAATAGATCTGCTCTATGTCATCATAATAATGCATTTTCACGCGATGAAGATACATATTCTAGCAACATTGCAGTTCCATCGGAAACCAATAAGTGGAACAAAACCTTGCTTTTCAATACAGGGACAGTTAATTAAATCTTGCAAGTAAATAAAAGCTTGAAAATTATTTGTATTTTTAAATCTTGAAATATCGAGTCTCGACTTACATACCTACCATTACGTAATCATCGTTTAGATATAGGTACTTACTCTTTCTATACTTACGAGTATTTCACAGATGAGGGGGCCATCGCTTCTGGAATACGAAACAGGCAATAGGAGCGTTCAGACCCTCATGCTCAATCAGTTTGCAAGTAATTCAGTTAGGGAGCTAAATCTGTGTTTAGTTTGGGAACGAGACTTAACTTCGTTATAGAGCTCTACGTAATATGAACTTGATTTGATTATAGAGGTCAAATGATTTGGTTTATTGTTTGAAATGTTATTCCTATTTTAATTTGTATTACATTTAATAATATCTGCTTCAGATTGGTTAAAGTTCATTACAGCTATAGTCATTCAAATGATTTGGTTTATTGTTTGAAATGTTATTCCTATTTTAATTTGTATTACATTTAATAATATCTGCTTCAGATTGGTTAAAGTTCATTACAGCTATAGTCATTCAAAATTAAAGTAGAAGGTTGACAAAATCAATTTATGTAAGTACCTACTCACTAATTTACATACCGTTATCTACTAATCTATACCCGTGTTTCATATCCGAAAAACCTGGCTCTTCTTGATGATTACCTTATATTCAAGCCTTACTTTATTTTAAGCACTGCACCTGTTTTGGACTCGTCCCAGAAGACACAAATATACAAACATGAATGATTTTATTGATTTAAATGAATATTTATAAAAATATACTTAAATTAAAAATTTTACTAACAAATGGTATTTCTAAGCGGTACGTTCATATGCAGTAACACGTGCGGTGCATCCACATGATGAATCCACGGAATACCAAGATATTCGTCTCCTTAACTACGAATATGCAAATGCAATAATGCAAACTTTGACTCCAACTACCTATGCGGTTCAAAGACGCTGGGAAATGCATTTATGTGGGACTCATCAGCTAAACCAGAATACGTACTAAAACCCAGCAGTAACCGACCGCGTCTTTAGCATGAGACGTCACAGGATCGTGCAATATAGTAACCTACCTATTGCAAAGGTGTTTACATACCTTTACAATTTATTATACAAACGCCAGCAAAAACATCGTTCAAGCAAATAAAGATCTCAATGGCGGGCGCGACCACCATCGCGCGTCATTAATAATGAAAGATTAAGCCTAGGCCGCGACACGAGCGGTAATAGAGTCTGCGGCTTGCAGATGATCTCAGCGTGCCACAGAATACATAATAGTACAAGCGTTGCTTAGTTTTTGTCTTTTGAGCACGAGTCGATGCGCCACCCGCGGTGACACCCGCTCCCCTGTCTCATTATTTGTGGTTTCAATTGCTTTTTAGACTGCCTTTCCATTAGCGATGGTAGCTAGGGTTGTAGCGTCGCTTAGCCTTATTATATTTGGCCTAAAAGTGGATGGACAAACAAATTGTCCTATGCCAAGGAAAAATTATATTATATGATAGAGCAATACCTAATAGGCCGCAGTAGGAGTCCTACAATAAATTGCATCTAACAAGAAGGAAGTGTCAAATCATTACTTAGCTGTAATATCATATAAATTATCGGCTGTTAAAAAAAGGAGACTAATAGATAGTTTTCCGGACAACTTTTATCAAAAATATCCTCTATTTCAGTAGGAAGTTAGGAACAGCATTATATTTAAACGTAAAGGTTTTAGTAAAAAAAATTATATTATCATTCTATCACTTCATATAAAATTACCGTGATAACATGAGATAATGCCAAGATCTGATGAAGATTCCAAACTACTCAGGGAAAAGCTGTTGAGCTTTCTACTCCTTACCTTTTCAGGGGAAAAACTTACCTTCTCCCTTAGATATCTGCCGCTTCAGTAGGTCATAGGACTGCAATTGTTCTAGATTAGCTAGATGTTAAAATAAGTCAGAAGCTTAGCTTCGTAGCGCTTAGCAACTTCGCACATCCTTAGTGGAGCGGCAGCCTCATTTGTGGTTTCAATTGCTTTTTACGACGAGCGTCGCCCTCTTTGCGGCCTCACTATAAATTACTCCCAAACGTCGTAATCAACGCGCCATGTTTAACCCTGCAGTAGTCGCGCACCTAAAAGTAACGGGATAAGTCGCGCGGGCTACATATGTAGTCCGTTTTCACATTTAAATAAAAGAATATATAAGCATAAACTGTTTATTATTTCTATGAAAATATAATCAGCACAGTTTTTAACATAATATAATTAACAAAACTTATTTCACAATCTCTGTGTTACAAAATAATTACCAAAAACAAAAAATCTCTCCAAATTGGTACAAAAATTACATGATTCGCTCTAACTGAGATAACTAAAAAACTTTTAGTGGAAACTTATTTCTTAATTACATTTTCTGCACAGGATAGACACATAATCTTTAAATGATCCCCGCAAACGAACTTGTTGCAGGCGTTGAACACCTTTCTGGTGCTTTTACTACGCACTCTTCCACAGTTATGGCAACGGCGTACAATATTGGATGTCGACCAATATGTTTTATCAATCACTCCAGCCATTAGTAAAATCCTTATGTAACAGTTTCATTCGTTTGTATCTCGTTCTCTTGCATATCTCTCCTTGATGTAGTCATTTTTTTATAAGTATGTTTGATAATGAGGTCAATTATTTGATCATCAACAAAAAGTGGCTTACAGTCTTTTTTGCCGAGCTGTCCCTTTAGCTCCAGGAGGCACAATCACTTTATTGTGACTTCGTGTTCTGCCTTTATTCAAAGGAATTGTTTTTGACCACAAAGTATTGTCAATTCCGGTGTAAAAGTCAGTGCGCCGGCGTCGCTGAGGCAGTTCATGATCTTCAGAGCTTTCGCCTGACCCTTCACCTGGGATATCCTGCTCCTGCTCGGACTTCGATCGATGGTTCTGCTTTTCTAATTGATGAACTTCCTCGTCAGAGCTCGACTGAGCTTCATAAGCTTCATTTTCCCTATTAGCTTCAGCCAGCTCTAACTAAATCTGTGCAGCTCGTCGATCTTCCATTTTTATGCTTAAAATAAAGTTACATTATACTATTACCATCCGAGAATATGTAACAAAGTTTAATAAAGCACAAAAGTTACTTTTAACTCATAAAAAACTAGACCCAAAAAAAAACGATAGGGCAAAAATACCTACCTAATAAGTCGCGCGGGCTACAGTCGTAGTCCACGCACTTTGCTGAGCTCCTATGACAAAACGGTACGCGACTTGCGCTTGCGCTGCACTGAACACGGCCCTCAAACATTCATTTAAAAGTACCTAGAGGCGCATGAAGCTAACGCTAACCGAATTTGAAAAATTTTCGATTTTGTACTGGTGGACTACAAATGTAGCCCACGCGACCACTCCAGGGTTAATGGATATCCAGCATTTTACAGAAGCTTTAAGGATCACTTTCAAATGAGCATTTATATGGTGTTAAAGTTGTTTGTTTGGTTTTGTAAGCACCGAATTTCTTGATTAAAAAGTTGTTGGATATCAAAACCCTGATGATATTATTATTTCTACTGATATTGTATCTACGTAGATATACCGACATCTTTTTTCAAACTTAACTTATGAAAGAAAAAGGAATAAATTAAAAAAAAATTACCTACACAAGTTTTTATTAGGCCAAATTTAATTTTCAAGATTTCATTACAGACAAATACCGGGACAGTTTAAAATAAATAAAACTTTGCAAAATGGCACAAGCATTCCCGTTTTATGTTTTTCCCATACCTGTATTATAAAATATTTACTGGTATAACTGAAGCTTTAAAGTTATCTGAAAAAAAGCTCTAAATTTTTTCTCAATAGGAATAAAGATGTCGGGGGAAAATCTTAGGTAAAAGTTTTAAGGATTAGTGTAATTATTCTGTGCTGAATAAAATTTTATGAGAGTTATCTATTAATCGTCAAATGATAACTAGAATGTTAATTCTGTAATTTTGGTTGTTGTAAACTAAATGGATTATGGATTACTAGCGAGTGCACCTTGATAAAGATAGCCATAGATCCTACTCTGTGACATATATATTAAGAAGTTGCCTAGAAAACTCCGAGAACCTTCCTTATCTAATCCTCTATTCTAGCTCATAAAATATATTTAACGGAATAATCAGCAAAGTAAAAGGCTAAGCTACTAAAACGTTTTGTTTTCCAACAAATTTTTATTAGATACTCTATTAAAAACAATTTTGAGATCTGACTCTGTCCTGAGTTCTTTCTGAGTATTTTACCATTTATAATGTGTCTTAATTAAGTAATACATACACACTTTTATCTCATAATACATACAAGATAGTAATAAAATCCATTCAGTAGTTTCTAGTAGCCCTTTTAGTGATGAGGACAATGATAGTTTCATATCAACAAATTAAAATTCTCTGAGGATTTTATTGTACTTAAATTTACATGAAATGGTGCTTAGTGTTGGAATATTTTCATTAGTTGAGACATTTGAGTGCAGATATTGCTTTTACGCCTTTAAAAAAATATTTCGATAATTTTCGATAACTCGTACATGATAGATTATTTGAATTATAATAAAAATGCAAATTCCACTCGGAAAATATATATTTTCAATTTTTATAAAATCATATCAGGCATTTTTTATTCGCACAATTTTGTACACAATATAACAAATCGTATTTTACAGTTATATAATCTAGGCTAAAATAGCACTTTTTATTAGCTACATGCATTGGGATTATTTTTTCAAAAAATCAAATCATCATGAATGAAAAATAAAATAATAATAAAAATGCAATTTTCACTAGTAATGACAATCATACATATCATTAGGAATTTTAAACTCCCATACACATTAATGTAGCTATGTTTTCTTCATCACAAGATATCTAGTAAATTACAAGGATTTAAGTAAAATATAGTTTTTCCTTTTTCTATGTTGTGATTAATTTATCGTTCTAAAAAGAGAAGATTTACCTACTGAAGGTAAAAGAAATAAATAGCAGAGTAATCATGGGAATTCTCAGGCTTCAAAACCATTGAATCTATCTATTTAGTACCAGATTAGAAATTCGAAGATTCGAGTGTAAAACATTTTTCTCAAGTTGATTTATAACATAATATCTTGATTTTACCGAGCCGTTTGACAGACTACACCATAGTAAATTAAATGAGCATGATCATCAAGGTATCTCTAGTCAGGTTACTTAAGATTCCTCGAGAATCAGTAATACTAGGTAACAAAAGACATCTACATATTACTTGTCGTCATGTGCATGTTTGATATGAGATTTACAGAAGATATTGACAATATTTCAATATGAGGGAGTTTGACAAGGAGGGTCATTATTTCCTCTATTGTTTTAAATACTCATTGAATAATACGCATTGAAACTTAAAAAGAACAGTGTTACAAATAATATACTATTGTTATATTTAATATATATGTTATTGAAGTTAATATGCTAATCATTTGAACAATATTTTTACATAAACTTCTTTGAAATGTATTTTACAAATTAACAATGAATTATATTAGGATATACACAAAAATATAATATAAATACAATTTACTATTGTTTTTGCTGAGGTAATTATTATAGAAATGTTAATAATCTATCTTTACACATACAGGAGGATTCATGTTAGGCCGTGCACGGCATATAGAAGCATTTGGTACAACAAAGTTGTGCGATAGATTGAAGGCATAACTTTTTAAATATTTTTTTAGTGTTCCATCCAGCATGTCGATTCTGCACCGAAATTACTTTCTAACGTAATGCTATATTTAGGGAGAGAGATATAGAGACGAAGTCGAGACTCACATTGTCGAATTTCTTTACAGAATCTACATGCTGATCAAAATTATTGACAAATTGACTGTTACAATCTTGGCTAGTGCATCTCTTGCACGACATAACATGAATTCACCTTAGAAGTTAAATCGTAATTATATATTATAAATAAATTATAACTGCGATTTCGGACTAACAGTGCGATTCTACTTACTCTATATTTATTATAATATAATATTCAGTTATTACTATCAATAGACAATATTTAATAATATCTATTTCTAAACTGTACACTTTCAAATCTCACCACAATTCACTATTAAGGCAGCGTTCACACTGCTACTAGTTAGTCTTCACGTCATAATTTACACAGAATGTCGATACACAGTGTTTGATATGTGTGCTATGTACAGGCGGCGGCTGCGGCTGGTCGCGCGGCGCAGTATCACAGGAGCGAGGGGTGGTGCGGCACGCAGAGCGCCGCGCCCCCGCGTCACACCAGCGTGCCCGGCTTCACGTCCAGCGGGTGCTCCGGCGACCGGCTGCCGATGCCGCTCTCTCCTTGACTATTCTCCTCCGAGTCTGAACATGAGTCCGAGCTACCCTTTTTGCCTCCGTTGTGCGTCTTCACGTGCTTAGCGAGGTGATCGGACCGCATGAAGCGCTTATTGCACACCGGACACGCAAACCTTTTTTCACCCGTGTGCGTCCGTAGATGCCGCTGTAGTTCGTCTGAACGTGTAAACCGTTTGCCACAAAACAGCCAATTGCATACGAACGGTCTCTCGCCGGTGTGCCAGCGTAAGTGTGCTTTGAGGTGGGAAGTCTTTCCGTACACTTTGCCGCATCCGGGTATGTGACAGCTGTGAATATTTTTCTTACGAAGGTGAGCGCCCGCGGGGCCTAAGCGCTCTGCCTCTTGACAATTGGGGCAGTCGCATGTGGCTCGACCGGCGTATCTCCGCTGTGATCTCGGAGATGGTGCCTGGGCGGTCGGGGCGGGGGAACCGGGGCCGTGCAGACCGAACGATCCTTGGGTCGGGAGGACCGATTTGTAAGCGTCTTGCAAGAGATGAGGTGCCGGGGGAAGTAAGTGAGCACCGCCCGAAAGTGAATGTGTTAATTGGGAGTAATCTTGTCCGGCGTAGTTGGCCATCTGTCCACCCACGTCGAGCCATCCGCTGTGGACGTCCCACCAGGCGCTGCCGACGGCGCTCACGCCGCCCATTTCGGCTGCTTTGAGTGCACCGCTGCTGCCTCCCGTTCCGACGTTGAAGGGCCATGACTCGTAGGGATGCCTCGAGTACATGGAGCCGAGGCTAGCGCTGGATTCGCTTTTGCCGAGGAGTTGATCGCCAGAGGAGGGGAAATACAGATCGTTGCCGTAGGCGGGCGCCGCGGCGCACGAGGTGGGCGCGCGCGCATATGATGCGCAGGCAGGCGGCTGCGAGCGCGGCGCGATGCCAGCGCCGGGCGGAGAGTGCGTGCCGGGGCTCTTCTTCCACGGATGGAAGCCCTTCCCGACGGCCGCATCGGCCAGCGGCGGTGGAGACTTGCTCGACAGCTTGTTGCACTGCGCCGCGAGCATCGCCAGCGGCGTGCCGCGTAAGCTCGGGTGTTCCTGGAAAGAAAGACAACGTAAAATTAATATTTAATGTATTTTTATTCCGTTTTAATTAAGAAACCGTGAGAAAGGATCGGTTGAGATTTATAGCCTAATTTATATGTGAACTACCTAATGCGGCGGTGTTCAAATCAGGCCCGAGGCACACAAAAACAATATAAATAAATTGTAAGAAGTTTATTGGTTGGTATTTACAATGAAGCAACTCGGTGACAGCTCCCGACTGCTACCGCTCGCCGCGGGACGTCGTAATTAATAAATACTTGTCAGATACTTGTGCTCCTAAATCAATGGCGAGAATAACAGTGAGTTAAATTTATTTAAAGATCTGTTTTTATTAATTAGAATGTAATTAGAACGTAATCATACCCCATAAGTATGTACCTGGGTAATTTATAAAATTGTAGGATCCATTTTAAAGTTCTGGGGTAGCTAGAAGGATTTTTTAAGATATTTCTTTTTAAGATTTCTTGAATAAAAATATAAAAATTTTATCTTAGTCAAAGTTTCATACCAAAACTATTGAACGGATTCTATAAACTTTGTAGTTTACTAGCTTAGGGTTACACTTGAAATTTTAGTTCGATGTAGGTACTAAATAGCTGCTTTCCAAATCCCACTTAAAATGAAAAGATAAGAAACTAAAAAAAGGTATCTATACCTATACATATCTACATAAATAAATTATAACACAATATTATATAATACAACATTGTTGTTCACAGCAGAATAATATGCGCATAAATTACAAACAATCCTTTCGTCGGTATTCATTTCGTTCAATAAAGAGCGGAGAAGGAACATCCGACCGGATATTTCACCCTAATATGAGACAAAGGCTCGATAAAAAAAGCTTCATTGTACGCAATAATATAATCCGGGGATCACGACCGGCCCGTGGCCCCGCCCCGTACATTGTGATTGGCGCAGCTGTCGCCGCAATGTGCGCGCGGCCTTACAACTGCCGAATTCGATCGACTTCTACAGTCGTTAACTTGGCGATCTTATTCGATTATATTATGATACATGAACGTATGCTATCGACTATATGACGATGCATTGACCTCCAACACTATATATGATTGGAAATTTCGATCGACTCCTAGAACCCTTACAATTTGACGAACTTATTTGATTATGTGATGCATTGACGATAACCTTATAAAGAAACTTTTGGAAATTCAACGAAAGGCGTAACTACTGATATTGATCAACCTAATAGAGTCGTTAAAACTTGACGACTTGTATGACGATTCAGTGTCGTTTACCAATGCAAGCACAGGATTTATTTATAATTAGGTATTATTAGGATACGTTGTATAATCATTAGGATACGTTTGCTTAAGTTTCTTACATACAATGTACAATCTATTTCAATAAAAAATAAGATACGTATCTACCAAGGTAAATATCTATTCGTATACCTACTCTGGTGACAGATAATCTATCTTTACGAAATAGGCATGTGCAAGTACAAATATAGGTACCTAAGCTTATTTGTGCCGTGAAATAGCATCGCAGGGCTATCAAGGCTTACTATAGTAGTTTCATCAGTAGTCGACCTCAGACTGCAAAAGCAAGAACGCAACTTCAGGATGAGGGGTAGTACTTTAGGTATATAGTTAGTTCAAGTTTCCTGCAGATATTTTCCGCGTGTCAATGCATCGTCACATACCAATTCGAAATAATTAAACCTTTAAATTCTACCGTCTCTAGGTAGTGTAGCGCCCGGGATGTTAAAAACATGAAAACCTCGGATTTCAGTTATATTCAATGAAATTTAAAAAGGAAATGAACCGACTGAATGATCGAATTCGACCGATTGGTATAAGGTCGCGTGCATATTGGGACTGCGAGGCAATGTAAGTTCATGTTTGCAAAAATACTATGTAATATTTATATTTGTTCTTCAAATTATTCAACGATTTGATTTTTTGTGATAAATAAAATATTGTACCTATTATAGCTTTGGCTGTAATTCTACGTAGGTAGACCTAATGTACCTAAATTACACTAAGTAATAACTCCCTATCAGTCGGTTGCAAGCCGTTACAGATATGGCGGCCACTCTTAATTAACCCTGCGACAATTACGATTACCATAAAAAAATAATAAAACTCTACCAAATTGCCTCGATGACTGGAGACGCGATGGGTATGAGCATAGAATATAAATTGAAAGCGATGAGTTTTTTGCTCGGCTGTTTTAATTTGTTATTTACTACAACTTGCCTAAGTAGGTAGATACTAGATGATCGGTACATAGATAGTTTAGATAAATAGTTTGTTGAAATTATTACTTAATTTTTTTTTATCGACTACAAGTTGGCCCTTGACTCTTGTCTCACCTGATGTTAAGTCAGACCGGAAATGGATTTAAGTAATTATAAATATATCACTAACACCTAGTTTTTAAGTTTATCAATGTATTTACTAACACTGCTATGACCGTTAATACGGTTGAAATAAAGGATTTTTACTTATTTTTTATTTTTTAAGTGATGATGCAATCTAAGATGGGAGCGGACCAACTCGTTAGAAGTAGGACGAAATTCACACCCCTTTCGGTTTCTACACGACATCATACTGGAATGCTAAATCGCTTGGCGATACGTCTTTGTCGGTAGGGTGTAAACTAGCCACGGCGAAAGCCTCCCACCAGCCAGACCAAGACAAATTAAGAAAGAACCAAGGACCTCCGTCTTATAAATCCACCGCGCATACCACTGCGTCACGGAGGTCGTCAAAATATACTAATAGGTATACTTTAAGTTCAACTCGAAAGGAAAACTGATAAGAAATAAATCGTTAATACCTATAAAGGTAGGTATATAGGATGATACGTAATTTAGTTGACTTCTTGTTCAAATTGTTAATGAAACAAAATTAAAATGACGATTTTTTTTTCATATGAAAAACATAACGTGAAGGTTTGAAAAGTAAAGTTTACAATCCTTGGAGTATTAGACTCTACAAGATTTGAAAATAAATCTGTTAAACCATAATTAATCGAATTCAGATTTAACACTAATGAAAATATAAGAATTTAAATTTATTTTTGAAACTTGATTCTATAAAAATAATATAGTAAAACTAATTAAATTGATCAAATAAATAAAAAGTTAGAAGCATTTGAATATGTCTGATTAGACAGAGACAGCTATACCGTGATGTGACGTCACACCACAGTATCGCCATATTGGCTTAGTACAAATATTCGTTTTGCGAGAAAAGGACAGAAGAGCCCTACTCCAAACATTTAAGTGGCTGTAAAATTGCAGATTTTTATCGGATTTTAAGGATCTTGCCGCCGCCTTTGATGTGTGTGCGGTGAGCGGGTACGCGTTTAAGTTTATATAACATTATATTTGTTAATAATAAATTAAAAAAAATAAAATTTATTACAATTCCTATCGAAAGGAATGACACCTCTCAACTTTTTTTATTATTTTTGCAGCGTACGTTATTATTTTCATCTTAGTTTATATTAAAGTAATAAAATAAATTGAGTCAAATACCCAATTAGATCCTAGATTGTTGTCTCAATCTATAGCTATTGTCGTTTCTACTTTTGCCTAATTAAAGTAATACGGGAAAGATATTATTATCATCACTATCCCAGCCCATTAAGGGCCCACTACAGAACGGAGCGTCCCTTCTTGTAGGAGATGAAATATGGAGCGTACACCCACCACGCTGCACTAAAATAAGTTAGCTGGCTATTAAGATACTATACTATTTTTATAATGAAAAATATCCATACGTGGGTTGGTCAAATACGAGTAGTGTAATCAAAACAATAATTATTGTAAAGTTTTGTTCACCAGAAAAACATTACCCTCCTTGTGATACAGTCGAGTAAAAATACACCTACGTCACAGCAATTTAAAAGAGAATGCCGGCACGGTGAGATGGCTGAAGTCATAATTACCCTAGGCATTATGCTCCATTTGGGCGCGGGTCAGAATGATACCAGGTAATTGGTCGTCAACTCTCCAAACCACCAGATTGGATCAAAGCGTCGAGCTCGGAGCCGACTGCGAGGCGCCGGCCGTCGCATTATTTGATGGCCTTTTCCTTGTCAAAAATGACGAAGATCATTGTCATAAAAAACACGAGCCGGTATAAAACTAAATCACCTCACGTGAGCACGAATTTGTAGTATTGGAACAGGTATAGAACAATGGACCGTTCCAATAGTTATAGGTATTACGAGTTTAATCATTTTTAAAGATACTTAGGTAAGTAGGCTTTGATACGACTATGTGGAAAATAATGTAAATACGTAGAGATTGCATAAAATTCATTATATATATACCTTGTAAATATTAAAAAATATGATCATCACATTATCATTAACAGCCTATTTTAATGACCCAGGACTGGGCCTAACCTCCTTTCTTATAAGCGAGGGGGTATGGAGCCACCCACTTCATATTGCACTAATATTGCACCCACTACACTGCAATATTAGTTAATGGGCTGCTGATAATGTTTGACTTGACCATGATAATTACTATCTTAATGTCAATGAATATATGACAATTACACACATGCTATATATCGCTTGTGTTATGGACATGACTGATGAATATTTTTATAAATATTATACATAAATACTTATAATATATAGATAAATACTAATGTGCTCTCACAATTTTCCAGGTCTCAAGAATGTAATACTAAAAGTTGGTAGTATTTGGGTCAACAACTGAGAATATTTACTGCAAAATTTCATAAAAGAAAAAACAGTTCGAAATTGCATAATCTGACCCAGAAATCAAGATCCTTAACGATAAATATCGACTGCAGTGTCAAAATTGTTTAAAAGTGCTATATGTAGACAGGTTTAAAAGGGAGACCTTTACTTGTGACCAGTGGCGTGCACAGGGTGTTTGGATTGGGTAAGCACTAAGGTAACAGACTACCAAATTCAAATTGGAAAATTCTTTATTCCAAAAATTTTTAGATTATGTATTTTGTTAATATTGCCTTACACGACTTTACTTTTAGAATATTGTGTACATATGTTTTATTTGGTATATGTACTATGTTTATCAATGCTATATATTGTTGTTCTTTAATACCATATATAGTTTTTTCATGCTGTTTCTAGAAAGATTAAAGTTGTTAATATAGAAAACTATCTACAGTAAATTAAGTTTGATTTAAGTAGCCGGATGCGTTAAGGCCGGGCAATAAATCGAATTACTGAAATTGCGGTCAGGCTTCGCTATTAACTAGAGACGGCAGTTATTAACTTAATCAATGCCTATTTAATACGTCCTATAAGCACTGTGTTTGTAATCTGACTGTGTATGTAATAACGGAACATAGATTATAAGTACGGTGTAGTCTATTTGTCGATGGTAATTGGTATAACATCCATTAGGTACGAATCTAACAGTCCTTGACTCCTGGTTTGGATTATATCGAGTTTTAGTTTAGAAGCATACTAGATACTTTCTATTTCTAGTGGAAAGAAGAACCTTTCTTCCTTATATCTTTGAGTACATCTATATAAGAAATCAGGGGATTTTATAGGTATTAAAACCTGAAAGATAAACTTTAAAACTTAATTTTGGTAACGAAACATTTTTCAATTACTACTTATTTATTATTATCTATTTTCCAAACTTAGTTAAGTTTTCAGAACGTGTAAAGTTGATGTTTAGGTGAAACACGATGTGGTTAATATTTTTATCGTCTTGGGGTCGTTACGAAAACGGGGATTTTCCGAAATTTGAGAATATCTATTACACCAGGAAATATTTTTTCTGTAACTGAATATTTAAGAGGTCATGACGTCAATAGTGTTTTTATTAAGTTTACTAAATAAAGTATTAGCAAACAGACGTGTATTCACAAAACTTTTCAGGAAAATTTTATTTACGTGAGTACCCCAATATTTGCATTTAAATTTAAAATGTGAATGCAGTTTAAATTTTCATAATTCGATCAAAATTTATTGACGATAAAAAATACAAGGTAATGGTACACTTAACACAATATATTAATGTGAGAAAAATAAATCGTGATACGATATACGGCCGTATCTGATGTTGGCGGCTAAGATGGGATAATTTTAAATTATCTACCGAAATTATGATGAACCGAAATGAATATTCAAGCGAAACGCTTAGCCCTGGACGTGTTATTAAGATGATCGTGGAGTCGTTACAGAGAAAATTGTATTTCATAAAACTCATAACTATACTTATGAGCTAATATTTTTCGACAACACACCGTTGAAAATAATGATTCTAGTGATCGAAGTGCATGGATGATCTTTCGAATTGCTTATTTATTACTTCATGAAATAGGATGAGTTAAATAACTTTTATCAAGGGCAATAAAGACCTTGGTATTAGAGACCTTTAACAATAAGCTGTCAAGTTTTGCAGTATTTGCTGTTTGCTTTAATTTTTGATTCTTTTAGAGTTATCAGTTGGGTAGTTTTTTCAAGTAAACACTTACCAATAACATCGAGCTGTGACGTCATAATAAAATATTTGACCATCAAGTTCGAAAATCAAGCAATTATTTACGGTATTTACTTTACGGTATTTTTGGCAATGCTGTGAAAAACATATATCACAGTGAACGGTAAAAATCTCTAATATTATACTTAATAGGAATAAAACAAATCCGGTGGTATTATTAGGCGTTGATAATCCAAAAGTAAATTGCCGATAGCTAATTGCACAATTACGGGATCATCCGGTTGAAACACTACGCTTTGACCGCTGTCTCTCCCCCCTATTCTAATGCAAACTAACGCATCTACAAATGAAGTCACATTGTATGATTTTGACGCCGAAATAACTTCAAATTTGAATGCAAAATTAGTTCTTTCCAACGTATATACATTTGTGACCACTTTGTTAACTTAGGTAGGCTATTTTTTTTTTAGAAATGTTCTTAGGGTTTAAGTAATCTTGTTATCTTGTTCCTAAACTATAAAATTATTATTAAGGAGTGGCTAGTAATGTAGATATTTAAAAAATAAAAGTTGTAAAATTAACAACTATTTAGTAGATAATACAATGAAACTAATGTATCTATGAGTAGGTAGGTTTCGGCACTTTAGAATCAACTATGTAGTTACATGGATAGCCAGGATACATTAAAATTATAAAAAAATCTAATTGATTGGATTGTTTGAGCCCAATTATGGAGCGGCCTTAAATTACAATATAATTCGAAACTCTTCTATAATAAAGAACCTAATTACGGGCAAGGACATTAGCAGGGCGAAGGGTTGCTGTCGCCAGCAATTTGACACTCGCAGGGGATTCTATCGATTTGTCGGGGTTAGGATAAGTAGATAAATATGGTCAAAACAGCTGGTATATGTATTATCAATAAGACTTCGATGACTGCTTTTTAAACTCTTTTCCCTTGTGTTTGAGATTCAATTCAGATTGAGTTCGTTCATAATTTCATTAATGGTTTTTTTTTTAATTTTCTTTTATAGTATCTTAATAATTTTGGGTCGACAAGTTTATTCAATACACCTACTCGTATATACTACAAGGCTGTTGCCTGATTTGTGACCTTAGCATAAAATTTCAATTTCTTTATTACACCAAGCTGACCAGTTTTTAAGAAAACAAATAAAAATGATTATATAGATGCCCTAGAAGGTTCGACGTTGTAAAATCGTAATTTCAGATTAAGTAATAGATAATGGCGGGGGACATTATTTACTCATCAACCACTATTCCACCATTAGTATCCACACGCGATCAAGTGTGAAACATCAGTCTTACTTGTTTATACCGACTTGATAGAAAGTGTCTAGCTAAGTATACGGGTTTATTGATAGGGGTATTAGACAAACGTGGATACAAAATAGCTTAAATAATTCAGAAGCATTAATCTAAAGGAGATCCTAAAAAAATGGCAAACTACTCTTATAGTGATGGACTCATGGTTAATGGTAAAAAAATGGTTAATGGTTGGTCACAAATTTACAATAAGGAACTTTAGATTTTTTTGCAAAGGATATGAAAATCCATAAACAGAATTTCTTTTATCTAATATGTATATAAAATTTCCCTGTCACTATGTTAGTAACGGCTTTACTGATTTTTATCAAATTTTGTATGCGTATTCAGCAGGTCTGAGAATCGACTACTATCTAATTTTCATCTAAATTTTTTTTTTAATTTTTAATGCATAACGACGTTTGCCGAGTTAGCTAGTAATATATAATAAGGTAATACTGTCTTAAGATTATTGGGATTTGAAATATGAATTATTGACCGAATTATTCACCGATTATCAATTCATAAGAAAACGTCTCAGGTAAAAATAGAGCGTGACAATTTGAATCTGATCATGGGGTCACAAAAAGTAAACCCCACTGACACATATGTCGGTCAAATTAAACACACATGCCCGTGAAAAGCGGACGTTACAAGCGAAGGCGATAATTTCCATTTAAATAAATAATTTGCCGACACAATTCGGTGCCGCCATGGCCGACATGTGGGCGCGTGAAGCGGTCTAATGACCATTATAACTAGCGCGGTTTCACGCTTCTACCATACTTGTTTTATGCCGACTCTAGTGCCCCTACTATAGAAATGCAAACTTTGATATTTATGTTCCGATTCTTTATATTTTGGAGTTAGTATTAAATAGTCCTGATATCAACGTTTTTTTATTAATTACAATTTGACCCTTAACTGCAATTTAACATGTTATATGACGATTCAGTTTGATCAATAACTAGCCACAGCAAAAACGCACCAGACCTGAGGCAATTTTGAAAATCTAAGATTTTAAATTGACCCTTACTGGGAATCGAACCCAGGATTTCTCTGTTATAAGCCCGGGCATTATATCTACCAATAAAAATGATGAAAAATTAAAACATTTTGTTCAACAATGTAGGTATGACAAAAAGCAGCGCATTTTGCTTTATGATTCAAAAAAACTAAAACACAATCATAATTATATCAAAGGCTCAACAAGCCACAAAAACCTGTAGCAATATTTTGCGTGACGGAATCTGTTCCAAAATTTCAAAGTAACGTCCGACCTTCACCGACGCTGTTCAGATAATAGGAGTAACCAATACGAAAAACCAGTTCCTTGATAAAAAAAAACATACGGCCAAGTGGAAGTAAGGGATCCCCTTTGGTCTTTGTTCTGTGTCATTTATACAGTTCGACATATACACAATAGTAGCTTGCATTGCACAATTTTTATACATAACTATTTTTGTTATTAAAAGTGAAAGGGAGCGAACGAGGTGCCCCTTTGAATATAATGGTAGCATTTAAAATACTTGCTGCAAGCAACATCTGATTTGAGTTCTTAGTATTTTAAAGGCTGAAATATAAATGACTAAAATGTTCTGACTCACGTGCATACTTTGTTCTTGGAATGCTATTGCTTAGCGGTATAAATCAAAAATATTTTTGTTGAAGATCATATTTTTTTTTATCGGCTACAAGGTGGCCCTTGACTGCTATCACACCTAATGTTAAGTGATGATGCAATCTAAAGATGGAAGCGGGCTAACTTGTTAGGAGTGGGATAAAATCCACACTCCTATCGGTTTCTACACGACATCGTACCGGAACGCTAAGTCGCTTGGCGGTACGTCTTTGTCGGTAGGGTGGTAACTGGCCACGGCGAAAGCCTCCCTCCAGCCAGACCAAGACAAATTAAGAAAACTCCCAATCTGCCCCACCGGGAATCGAACCCAGGACCTCCGTCTTATGAATCCACCACGCATACCACTACGCCACGGAGGTCGTCAAAATTTTGATTGTTGTTGCACTTGCAACCAAGAAATATTTATGTTGGTCACATTCGCTTGTTAGAGGTGACGTTTAGAGTCCCTAATCAACTATTATTTAAAAGAACATTGGATATTTCTTTTTCAGTACAATGATTTAGTTTGAAGTTTACCGTTTTGATATAGCTTCATACTTCGGACAGTACCTAAGAAATGCCGTCGGCCCAACGTCTGATTTTCCGGTCCTTCTTTTAATATCACATCAATTTTGAATTCGTAGATATCTCCGGATTAGATGCGATTGGCCGATTTATTCATTCATTGTAGCATTCATGTACATATATACGTTTTCTTTTCTTTTTTTCTTTTCTATATACATACACATGAGGCCCTGTTAGGGCGTCGCTAAAATTATTTACATTATAATTATTAATAAAGATATATATGGTCACATACATTAACACATTTAACATATTTATAAATTATCATTTAATACAATACATTAAATTAAATTATATGTTTTATATTAAATAATTATATGTTTATGGGAGGGACAAGCGGGATAGTCGGAGAGTTTGGTTCATCTTCGTCCGCCATCTTGGGTAGTGTGGGTGATGTTTCTTCGGAATAAACTCGCAGATTGATCACAAATAACCTCTTTAATCGATTCACTTAGTAATTTACACGAAATATGGTAACTTTAATGCGATGTAGACGGATCGCAATACGAAACGTGGAGAGTTCTGCGCTTGCGTCCGTTCCGTCTCGCGGCTGGCGTTAGAATGCCATTTTAAACCAAGCACAGACCAATCCCAAGCGATGACAGCTATCAATGTCATAGCCTGACGTTTCGCACGATCGAAGCGCCACCTCGGCGACAACGTTTTGCACGATCGCAGCGCCACCTCGCCGACACGGCCATCCTGCCGCATCACACGTCCTCGTGTGTGTCTGAAAGAAAAGCACACTACCAGTAATCTCGTCATCGCTCGGTCATCTCTGACCAATAAAAACACAGTTACATAACCATCACATTTATTACAACTCTACATAGAAACTCTTGAACCGACTGACCTCATATGCCATGTACACTAATCACATACTATGTACATTGATCACAAACTAGGTACACTGATAACATACCAGGTACACTGGACACATACTGCCTTAGTAAATCAACCTCGAAGGATATCTGAAGTTCGGACTTTTAAATCAAATTTAACACTAATCAGTACACAACTGAACACATATCGTGATTCTATGCAGTACCATAGAATACACACACCAGACACATAACACCTCCCTCGAGCATTATGTTCTCTTTGTGCCTTTAACAACACAAGCAAAACGCCTCCCTCGAGCGTTATGCTATCAATGCCTCCATCGAGCATTGTGACAACGTGCCTCCATCGAGCACATAAGCAGACAATGCCTCCATCGAGCATTGTGACAACGTGCCTCCATCGAGCACATAAGCAGACAATGCCTCCATCGAGCATTGTGACAACGTGCCTCCATCGAGCACATAAGCAGACAATGCCTCCATCGAGCATTGTGACAACGTGCCTCCATCGAGCACATAAGTAGACAATGCCTCCATCGAGCATTGTGACAACGTGCCTTCATCGAGCACATATGCGGACAATGCCTCCGTCGAGCAATGTCTCCGCGAGCACCTCCATCGAGCACTCAGGTAGCACCTCCATCGAGTGTTACCGAACTTAATCACGCGATGTGCCAGGAACTTCAGATACATGATCATCACTTTGATCAACCAACTCTTCTACAGCCAACTGACCTTCAGGCATCCTTCTCAGTCTATCATGGGCATACTTGTATGTCCTCTTAGAATCTAACGCATTTAACAAGTAACAATCACCATCTATCAACTCAATGACTTTAAACGGTCCCTTGTATTTCGGATCTAACCTCGTCTGGTTACGCTCCTCATTTTGTATCAAAACAAAACTCTATATGTGTACAGAATAACCAACAACTAACTTTAAGCTTGTAAATTGGATGCTTAGCCTAGAAAATAGTTTCATTATGTTGGATTTGTCCTATACGATTACTTGTAGTCACTCAGACAAAACAAACTATTTTTCTATCCCAATCAATCACGCGTGATACTTTCTTTAACTAAGAAATAATCTAACAAAATGAAAACTGCTCACCAAATTCAGTGCCAAGACGGTGACATACTACGCTTGCTCTCTCTACGCAGGTATCGCGCCGCCACTCAGAACTTGCCACGTCTAAGCATCTCGAAGCCCCGTGGCTTCAACTCAACTGGTTACAGGAGGCTTCGATGTAGTCACCACCACACGACCACACACAGCATGAAAGACTGTAAAATGCAATACAAAACATTAGAGAACCATTTTCTTTTTTTTTGATAAACGCAGCGTTCATAAAAGCAATCGCTATTTACCAACAAAACAACAACAAGTTTAATTTCTAATAAAACCATGTACATACTGGCTAGTATATGCAGCGAAATATTCGCCATCCTGCGGTTTTCAAGTAGACATTTTAAAATTGTCACTTCTCACACACCTAGCGCATATCATAACCAAAGAAAAATTAAAGGAATTATGATAGATTCTACCCACTTAATTTCAGCAATAGCAAGCTACTTTCCGGACGAACTTATACTTAGCATAAAAATAACTACGTCCCTGTAATATCAGCAGTCGCTACCCAGACTCGTGTGCCCGTGTCCTCGTCTTCTAGCTGGAACCAGGGCAGCACTGCCTTCATCTTTGACACAGCCTGTAGTTTGTTAAGTGCACGCCTCCACGAGCAGTCCCACACTCCTTTCCTGTGACTCAAATAAAACGCGATACATAAACGTGCAATTTGATCTGTTATAATAGGTACCTAAAGGAAAGCGATCGGGAATAGTGTTAAACGAATCTTAAGTTTTCCGGTAGTGATCTTTGAACACGATTTACCGCGTTAACAAAAGCATCTGAATGTTAAGCAAAGTCAACAGTCGCGGTCTATCCTCCGCTTGTATATCCGTATCAATATTGTTTGTATCAATATAGGGATTAGAAACACTACATTCATCGACAATTTTTCTGTTAAAGCTTGGATTCCCAATACCAGTAATATTAACAATTTCATTAAAAAAAGTATCTGGTATACGTTTATTCGCATCAGATTCTTTTACAACAGAGTACCTACCAAAATCATAACGTAATGAAAGCGACTGACCTGATTGGTTTAATTAACCTGTAAACGAGCGAATATTACACGTGTCCACTCGCCGCCGCTCGACCGACCTGGTCCCGCTGCTTACAGCGTCGCGCGCCCTGCCATCGACGTTGCCAGCGCAGTCGTTGGTCGATGACATGCATTTCCGAAGATGAAGGTAGTTCGTTGTCGGTAGTTTCTTTTTGTTCCGGCAGTAGTTTCCAGGCACGCAATACTTGCGATGAAAAGTTCCTTGAACTCCGTCCATATCATGCCCGGATAAGTTACTTCAGATTACCACGCTGATGCTGCTCCTTTTAGTGCCTTGCTAATAGTAACGATCAACTGACCTCCTTCCACGGGGTTATCGGTAAAACACAGATCCGATGTTGCGCACCACGAACGTGTGTTACCGTCAGTCTCATCAGGATAAAACTCTGGAAGGTTCACAGTTTGAGTAGAACGCTTTGATTTGCCAAGTGCTTCAACCAACGCTCTCATATTAGAATTTTGCATTTCGAACAATAGGCGCCAATTATTATCACTGTTACCGCCATTTTCTTCACCTGGTTTAATTACACTATGCGGTCCGTCTGTTTGATCGGATCCCCCGACGTGGTAGGAAGCGGCTTCGACTTGCACTGGGACGCTTTATGTCCGGGTTTTCCACAGTTGAAGCTTATTCCTAGGCTGGGTGTGGTTGAAGGCTTGAATCGCTTAGTATCAGGTCCATCATGTTCGTTCGGCTTCCTCTTTAGGAACGATACAGCAGACATACAGTTCTTGTTGAAGCCTCGATGATCGCCAAAAAGTTCTGATTTTGTTGCTCCAACAGATTGCGCCACATGTCGTCGTCGTTTCCAAGTGGGAGATGGCGAGCAGATCCCACTTCTGATATGGGAGGGACAAGCGGGATAGTCGGAGAGTTTGGTTCATCTTCGTCCGCCATCTTGGGTAGTGTGGGTGATGTTTCTTCGGAATAAACTCGCAGATTGATCACAAATAACCTCTTTAATCGATTCACTTAGTAATTTACACGAAATATGGTAACTTTAATGCGATGTAGACGGATCGCAATACGAAACGTGGAGAGTTCTGCGCTTGCGTCCGTTCCGTCTCGCGGCTGGCGTTAGAATGCCATTTTAAACCAAGCACAGACCAATCCCAAGCGATGACAGCTGTCAATGTCATAGCCTGACGTTTCGCACGATCGAAGCGCCACCTCGGCGACAACGTTTTGCACGATCGCAGCGCCACCTCGCCGACATGTTTAATATTAGGTCAAGAAATAGGCATTACAATGCTTGTATAAGTAGGGAAAATTATTTACACAGTTTATTTGTCATCAACATAAAACATCTGAAGTTAGTAAGATCGATAATATTATGGCTTAGAAAAATCTGCTGATGTCAAAAATATTGGCTAGTTTTAGTAGATATTCACTAATTTTAGATATTTTTAATTTTCCTAATTACTCCCAAAGCACCTCATATTATATAAAATAGAAGATTTTAACGTATTAGGTAACTCATGAAACTTTAAAATAAAAGTGAAGACATAAAGTTCAAGGTTATCTTGCAAAATCACTCTTACGGCATTGCGTGCAGCTCGACACAGCCCGGGGCCGCGTCTCCCCGGTTCCGAGAAAACATCGTTAAACTCACGTATTTTTGGTAGCAACATAATTCCAGTAATTTTCACTGAAATTATAATAATTAGCTCCGTTTATGCGATAGTAACAAACAAATAAAATGCTCCGAACATGTTCCCGCGGGGCGCTGCCGTCACTCACTTTAGTTTATAGTTAGTCGTATTGAGGCTGCTACTCTGCTAGTAATACCAACGACCTTGAACAATAATTCCCCGATATTTTAACAGGTTCTCTATTTTCGCGGAATCATTAATTATTTTAATTGATATCTTGGTTGCATAATTAGTTGTATTTTAGTGTAAGTTTCACGTCAAATTAGCCAACAATAGTACAAGCAAGATTCCAAAACATGATAATAATGCGTACACTGAAATATAAATTTATTATATAGATACAAAAACTTTATTTTAGAGATCCTAAAGTGTTTTATGGTATTTATTTAAAGTACCTACCTATTTAGTTCCGAGTAAGTCTAGTCTAGTTTCTATATTTTCTATATTCACCTTTGGCAATTCCTTTAAGACTTAACTCAGACTGGCTCAGAGGCGAATTGAAGCGAAGCACCATCATTTTAGCCAATAGCAAATTCATCTCTTTTTCCCCCCACCACTAAACTACCAAGTTCTATTAAAGAATGGATGTATAAAAAATGGATTTGGATTTAACTCAACGTTTTACTTTAATAATTTCAAAACGGAGATTACTATTTTAATATTTTGTAGTTGACGAACTTGACGCTACGCTTCGCTTGCAGTCTGAGTTGAGCCTAAGGCCGTTTTTTTGTATCTGTATAAAGCATCTATAGGTATCATGTGTTTTCACACATCACATGTCAATATAATAAGGCTGTGACAAGAGAAATTAAGTTGACATTTCATGCAATAGGACTTTTGTAAGACTATAATTATAAGGATAAATTATATATACCTACATAAAACACAAATAAACTGGCTTAAAATATACTGAAGAGGAAAGTGGTCTGATCACTGACACATAGGACCTACTTATTTAATTATCTTCTATTATATTATCTACATTTCTTTACAACAAAGACGCTTATTTTTTCTTAATCTAGGTATTTAATTCAGTTAATTGCACATAAGAATATATAACCCTAAAATGTTTCATTTCCAACTATTCCTAAATGTTTTTTAAATAAAACTAAAATTTCTAAATTCATAAATGGATAGATTAATTGTCAGTCAATGTAGGTAATGTAGCCTACGATCAGAAAAACTTCGGGTAATATCTTTTAATAAAATAATTATAAACAAGGCCACGAACAAAAAGCTCTTCATTTTTTAATTGACGAAAAAAAAACGGAGGAGGCTATTCGGTGCGTATATTTGATTTTTTTTATAATTTTTTATGTATGACCATACCTTTTTACAGAGTCGTCCGATTTTGATAATCCTTTTTTTATTAGAAAGGACACACTTTCAAAATGGTCCCATTGTCATCATATTAGGATCTGATGAGGATATCCTGGTAAAATTGAAGGAACTCTTAAAATTTTATAGGCACACTTGCAGCGATTTCGGTTTTTGTGCAGCTTTTAGGCTACTAGTGACGTGTAATGTACTATAGTAGTATAGTACGTGTAGGTTACGTGTCGCTAAATCACTAAAAAGTAACAAATAAAAATTTTTAGCAAAAAAATTTAACCGACTCAAAACGCATTAAAAAGTAAAAAATAACTGCGTCATTTAGTTGCTTTAATTTATTTAAGCATATCTATGAAGTCGGTGCCAGCCAAGGTTTTCGTTTTCAAGGTTCTAAAAATTTTCATTTAAAAAACAGAAGTAACATTATTTATTACTATTAATACTAATTAACAATGTCTTTTTTACATAATCATTCTTGTGAAAACAGCTACTTATCAATTTATTACAATCACAATTTTTTTTTTTAGGAATATAATCAGTGAATACTTTATTATTTTCTTTTTTTTCATATTTACAAAGATAAAATATTGTATTATGTGAAAAATATTAACAATAAAGTAAACCTACTGAGGCACGAAAATTATATAAAAAAAAAAACAGAATAATTATAATAACTAACTAACTTAACTATAAGCATAATTCTAAATTTTGCCCTTTTGGTAGGGTGCCCATCACGCAGGCAGCATTCTTATTACTAATTATTATATAATAAACAAAGGTTTATTTTTCAAAATACATAACAGCTTTGTATTTATATACTTATAGTGGCCATATATTTGTTCATGTCAATAAATAATTAACGAACTGTTTTATTATAATTATGTAAATTACCTACACTTCATACAAGGAAATACAGAGCCACTTTTTATATGTATTTTCTTTCTTAATAAATTCTGTATTAAATAACGATGCAATAATTTCCATACTATTTGTTATTCATGAGTAATTATAGTAGGTACAATCTTAACTTGCATTCAATTTGAATTCATAAACAAGGTTTATCAATCTTCTCTATACTTGAAAAACATCTTTGAAGCCATAGACACAGAATACATAATAGATAGATATTACACAGATAACATAGATTTAATATCTATGCGTTGAAAGGAGTTTCTTATGGGCGATATTCTAAAATTGATAAGTACAGACGTGGCAAATAACGCAATAAAGACAGTTAGATAAAGAATAGTTGTTCGCAACAATAGCAATAATTAGGTAAGTAATAAAATAAAACGCAGTAATTTGCCGTCACGAGCGGCGTGGAAGTGTACAATCACGCGCGGGTTAGAGAGAGAGAGAGAGCGATTGCAAGGCGCTGAATGTTCAATCGTCACGTAGTTACGGTTCGGCACAAGAACAAAGCGGAGATATTAAACAATGAATGCCCACAAAAAGTCCCATAATTCAATTTGCATCTCACCAGGTGAATGTAATCGTTGACAAGTAGATATTTTAGGGTTAAGCTGAGTCCCACGATTTTATTTTCGGTTCTACTAAATGATCTAGAAACTATTATCGTACTAGATGACGTGGCTATGTAAGCTCTTACTACATTATACTTATAATACATACATAACATCACACCTCTTTCCCATAGAGGAGGTTTGACAACCTCCGTGGCGCAGTGTTATGTGCGGTGGATTTATAAAGACGGAGGTCCTGGGTTCGATTCCCGGCGGGGCAGATTGAGATTTTTCTTAATTTGTCTTGGTCTGGCTGGTGGGAGGCTTTCGCTGTGGCTAGTTACCACCCTACCGACAAAGACGTATCGCCAAGCGATTTAGCGTTCCGGTACAATGTCGTGTAGAAACCGAAAGGGGTGTGGATTTTCTCTCCTAACAAGTTAGCCCGCTTCCATCTTAGACTGCATCAGCACTTAACATTAGGTCTGATAGCAATCAAGGGCCAACTTGTAGTCTTTAAAAAAAAAAGGTAGACAGATACTTCATCCTTCCATGTGCCACGGTCCTTGCATACTTTCTTGACTTCTTCCATTCACATTACTTCTTTCATAGAATTTCATCAGTTTAAGGTAACTCTTGACATTATTTACCTATATCACAATATGTTCTTTTCAGTAAGTCATAGGTATTCAAATATTATCTGCTTATTTTATTTACTTTGTTGTACTTACTTCCATCAGGACCTATCCCCAATAACAACAATATCAATAATTAGGTATATAATAAAATAAAACGCAGTAGATAATTTGCCGTCGTAGAGAGAGATTACAAGGCGGTGAATCAATCGTCACGTAGTTACGGTTCGGCACAAGAACAAAGCGGAGATATTAAACAATGAAAGCCCACAAAAAGTCTCATAATTCAATTTGCATCTTACTAGATGTATGTAATCGTCGACAAGAACAGCGGGTATGTATCGGCGCTCGCGGCGGCTCTCCATGAGAACCGCTTTCGCTGTTTTTCACACTTCTTCGAATCAATTAGGTTGTTTTCGTGACTTGACGTAACTTGTGTTAGTCACAGAGATATAGTCATTCGTTTCAATTCCTATATTTTTAATCCCCGGCGCTAAAACGAAGGGGTATAAGTTTCATGTGTGTAAGTATCGTATAGCAATATTTGAAGAAAGTCGTATAAAGTTGTATAAACACGATTCTAGAGGAAAGTTTACTTAAGTAATTCGTTTATGTTTTTTCCAATATTGGATATTGATTCAAAAAGCAAAACAAACTAACCTATACTAAAGCCAAACTCGATTGAGAATGCTTGTCAACAAACAAATTTAAAATGAAGGTAGAAAATGCAACACATTTTATGCCTAATAAATTTAAAATTATGATTTGTTTTTTTATTAAATCTTATTTAAAAGATATTGAATATATTAATTAGTTTTAAGCTTACTAATCTAATTTATTGTCATGAATTAGTCATTAATAAGTTAACTAAAAAAAATAGGAGTAAAATGACTAGTGATTTCTACCTTCATTTTTAATTTGTTTGTTGACAAGCATTCTCAATCGAGTTTGGCTTTAGTATAGTAAATACGTCTCAATTCATAAAAAGCCAAGGTACTTAGAAAAATGCAAAAGGAACATGGCCGTAAAAGTAGATAATAGTTACATTAATTTTGGGCATATAGTCCACTCAGTGAAAAGACACTCAGGTACTTGCTAAGGTTTATACTCCACAGTCTGCAGTTTACATTCTACCTTCCTAGTACTATTATGTATTCAGTGATTCTACACCAATTACCGAATCGTGATATTATTGGCATTTGATTTTCTCAATAATATCGGCAACTGTATTCTATGGTATCGGTAAAGGTTATTCTATCGGAGACGATGTTCATTTTAATGCTTTAATGATACCTACCAGGGTTAATAACAAAGGTCTACATACGACTTGCAAGTGCAACATGGGTGTTTACATCATCATTGTCAGCCTTATAACGGCCCACCCCTAAGGGATCAGGCCTCCCTCCTTATAGGAGAAGGGATATGGAGCATAATTCGAACACTCTGCTCCAATGCGGGTTGGCAGGTTGGCAGGCTTAGGGTGATAATGTTTTATTTACTCAAAATTCAAAAAATTCAAAATCATTTATGTCACCGTGTCACAAGTCTCGGGCTCCGTTCGGAGTTTTTCTCTCAGCCACGCGATGGACTCGGCACCCGCACGGTGAATCCATGGAATAATAAGATAATCGTCTCAAGTAGGCCGTTTTACAGGCACTTTTGAAAGGTCAAGTCTATCAGTACGTAATGACTCTATCGCCGGTTTCGAAGGCAGATCCTATTAAACTGAATTAACGATCAATATCAGATGCTAATGATAATGACCGGGACCAACGGCTTAACGTGCTCTCCGAGGCACGGGAGACCACCAACTTCTGGACTCCGGGTTAGGAATGTACTGAAAATGTCATAGAAGAATAAAGTAACTCAAAATTATTCTGCGACCCGAACCAGGATTCGAACCTAACCTCGTGATCGATCGGCTAACCGTGGACCAACGAGGCAGTCGTAGGTTTACATACGATATTTTATTTCTTGT